>VYXH01012647.1:505787-523748 GCA_013397275.1 Burhinus bistriatus | reverse complement strand
CCCCGGGTGCCTTGTCCTGGTCTAGTTTGAGCATGGAATTTTGCTAGGGTTTCAAAGGGCCTTGTGGGAGCTGGGATCACCCCAGAACATCACATTTTTTTTAAAAAATGTTGAAGTAAAATGGCTGCACACATACTCTTTTTCCCTCTCTTGCTTCTCAAAGCTTGGACTCAATCTGTGCGACACAAGGTTGAAGTAAAGTTTCATAAGCTGTTCTTAATGCACAGGGATTTACATCAGCTAAACTGCTGACATTTTGTATGCCAGGCAGAGTAAGACTCATTTCCTTAATTTAAGCATCTAGGTGTTCAACATCTAAGCCTGATGCAGTCACGCCAGGCTTCCTCTACAGCCAGCAGGGAGAATGAGGCTCCCCTGGAAGATGTCTCATTTCATTCTCGAGAACAGGGTCTAATCTGGGTCAGATGAATCGCCTCTGGAGGTACCCACGGCCCCAGACTACAGAGAGAGATGGGGGTGATTATCTCAGACCTCTCACTGTTAGACTTCTAAAGAGAAGGGAGATGAAGCCCAGCCTTAGCGGCTGTTACATTCCTGTGGGTTAGGGTGCTTAAAAACGTCTCTCCTCTTTGCTAGCTTGAAAGACTCCATCTCTCACCACGAGACAATTTCATGCTCTTAAACAAAGTACTAAGGCACGAAAGTACAATTCGAGTCTGGTCCTTCTGTAGGGCTGGTTAAGAAAAGGGCCATACGACGTGCTTTGGATTGAACTGAGGAGCTGACATTGGCATCTAGGAAATGTTCCAGTAGACTGAGCAAGAGGGCTGTGCTCAGTGCCAGCACAAAAAGATACAATTTTCATGGAGATGCATCCATTTACACCTGGTCCGCATTTGGCATGGGGAGAAGAGAAATCGCCCCTTGATCAGTGCGTATTTGACATATTGAGTTATCTCTCTCATGAGTAATGGAGTAAAGATGAGTACACGTTTGATATGTTATAGCGGCTTCCTATAAATATTAAAGCAAAAGGAAACTTCACAGACTTACAGGGTGGAAGCACCCACAATTCATCTACACAGACCATACTGAGTTTGAGGTGACTGCCAGCAGCAGGCTTCCCTGAGGGGTCATTAATAGCTCTCTCTGGGCTCTTCCTGCTTGCTTTTCTGCTTTTCCAGGGTCTTCTCAGCTGGAAGGAAAACTTTGCCTTGCTCAGCCTCAATTTTGAAGGTAGCTGAGCGCCGAGAGCTCCTTCTACTGCGCCTAGGGAGAATGTGAAATCCCCATCACTGGAGGTTTTTAAAAACGGACTAGACAAACTTTTGTCTTGAAAAGCATTGCTCTTCCTGACCCAACTGGAGGTCATGACTGGAGGTCATTCAATAAGTTGTCCCCTTCTGCTAACCACACTCGTTCTCAAACGGTATGATCTCTAAAGAATGGTATCTCAGTCTGCGCTCCGTGCAAAACACCTGTACACGTCGCACAAAAATGGTTACAAAAAAAGCAATTGAACTAAGAAACGAAAATGCACTTCCACGAGCCACAGCCAAGCAAAACAGTGACAGAACAAATTAATGAGTGAATACTCAAAGGTTTAGCCTCATTTCTGTGTGGCTGTACGTGAAAATGGTGACAGAAGTTTTCATATTTTTGTTTTGCTCTCCAAAAAAATTTAACAATTCTCCATTTCAAAACAGAAACAGCGTTCTAAAGGCTAGTCTTGCTAGTCATTTGGATCAATACCACAAAGACTGAGAGGTGGAAAGCCCCGCAAGAAGCTCAGCGAGTTTCACTAATTCACCAGTAGAGCACCATGAGAGCCTGGTATCCCCCAGCCTCTCCTTTCCACGTTTCTCCTGTGTCTTTCCGCCGCAGACTGCGGGGTAACATGTCAAATAATCCCATCAGAGGAAGACTGATCTCAGCAAGGTTTGCTGGTGTCATCCGAAGCCATCTTCCTCCTCTTCCTAACCCCCTCTCTTGCTGGTTTCTTGCTAGACTGTTTACACTCTGAATTCTGCTGCACCCCTTCAGAAAGCAGCTGTAATTGCCGATCCAGCTGTTCGATGTTCCCCTCAGCATGATCTGGAAGTCAGTGAACAACCATCCGATGTTTATCATCACGATGCAGAGGAACGGAATGGTGCTGCCCGATTCCTCCCTGGAACAGGACGGAGGGAGCCCTGCACGCCGAAGCGCTCTGCTCTCTGCTGGCTCAGCGTTTGCTTCCAAGTGCATTTCAAAGTCAGAGTCTGAGATTTTTTCAAAGGTACTTGCTGAAAGGAGTGACTGTGACAGCCACAGGGTTGTTAGCTGAAAGGCTGCTGTGGTAAAACTGGGGAAAACGCTTCCTCTCGCTAGGAACAATACTTGTCTCTTGATTTCCCTGGATGGTTTTGCACTGCTACCTGTCCTAAGGCAGAGAGTTACCCGAAAGATGCAAAGAGGTCACTAAAGAGCTGAACAAGAAAAGTAAAATGATAAGAAGTGTAACTTCACCTCAGTGGAGTTAGCTTCAAAATAGCCGGATCAGCAATGGCTCTAATTGCATCTACTCTTTGGGTTTCTTTCTTTCTTTATTTATTGTTTTGCTGTGAAAAGTAGCTTGAAGAAAGGGGAGTTGAGATAAGTCAGATAAGCAACTGAATGTGTCAGGGAGAAATGTGTCAGGTTAGAACATACCATCTGACAGAGACAGCTGTGAAAGCCATGAAAGCCTTCCCCCTACACAGAGATGGGTAATTTGTCATGAATTTGGTAAAGAGAAATACATCTGTGAATTTCCCCTCCTATGACTTTCTTCTTCAACCTATATGCACTTTGTCCACCCTGGATGAGAGCATAAAGGAGAAGTGTCAGAAGTTAATTTGGGACCTGAGGATTCTTGAAAGAAGACACCTGTAGGGCTCAACATCTGGTTGCCCCGGGCACAGAGCGAGTGAACTGCAGAATTACACCACAACAGCGGTGGAAGTAGAGGAAGAAGGGTTTGAAACCAAGCGAGAAATAAGCCCCCTGAAAAGAAAGGTATGCATGGTAACCTGGTAATACTAAGATTAAATGGTGTATGGAGTGCAATACCTAAATATTTCTACCTGGAGCTTCCTAGGAGTCCACTGACAAGGGATGAAATGCATGTCAAGGATATGGGAAGGAGATAGACTTCTCTAGATCACCCTTCCTTCTGCCATTGATTTTTTTTTTATTTTTTTTTTTTTCGGTGCCAGCTTTCACTATGCTGCTCTCAACCAGGAGTTGATACGAAGGAAACAGACTGACTGGTCCTTTCCCCAGTTCTGATCAGAAGCCAAGGTTACTGCTCTTCTACTGGGAAGAACATAGGGAGGTAACTCCCATAATTCACCTGACAGCAGCTTTCCAAGATCCATATCACCTCTCAAAAGCGTTCACACCTCCCCACAAGTACATATTCTGTGGCTGAGCTGCAGTCAGGGATCATTACGTTTCCGAGGGTAGCTGGGCAGCTCAACGTGCTTCCATGCAGCCCGCCCGTGAGCCGAGGCACGCCTGCAGAAACCCACCAGAGCTGTAACTCCTGGTCGGATGCCACGTGCAGAGTCACTGCGCTGTGCATTCTCTGCAGCACAAATGCTTCTCGTCCCCCCTCCCGCTTTCCCCCTATGTAGTATCAATCTTTAAGTCTTGTTCGCACCTCAATAAAATTATAAGTGTTTTTTTATTACTGCCATATGTATTGTCAGACACAAACCTCTTTCGGCTGCCACGAGACAATCTGGAAACGGCTCTTGCAGGCTCTAAGTCCGCCTCTGCTCAGACCAGGTATGAAGCTTGAGAAACCCCATTTGTTTCCTTACTCCTCCTCCAGATTTTCACCAGCAAGAGAGAAACAAACTCAGTTTCTTCATCAGTAAGGTGATTTCAGGTCTTAGTGCAAGACCTGGATGCAGTGGGCAGACTCTTGGCTGCTGTAAGTCACTGTGTCTATTTACATCCAGATCAGGTGCCAGTGTTTTGTTAAATGAAATCTCTGCATTCGATAAAATAATTCTTTATGAAATTAAAATTAGGTTTTAACATCTGTAGCAAACAGAGGGTGTGCTCACATGTCACATCTGCACCTGTGCAAATGCCAATTAACCCAGTATAATTAGTCACAATTTTTACTCATTACCACTAAGATCAGAATCAAAACCAGGATTTACTTCCTCATTTTTTATTCTTCTTTCTCTTCCAGATCATAATCTTTCTATCACTGTAGCAGACTGAGGTTTTCATATAGATGTCTATATAGGGACAATCTTAAAGGGAGGGGGAAAAAAAAAAAATACACCACAACCAAACCCTCAGAACCAAATTCCCAAGACCTCAGCACCTGAAAAACAGATGTGATTTTCAGAAGAGTTTGTTTCTCATTTAACTACCCAAAAGAAGGGGTAAATCTCTGGACATCCTCTGCCTTTAGCAGTTTTGACCATGGTGCATATCATCAAAAGAAATCAATGTACAGAAAATGAAGCGTTTTTGAGAATATCTGGCTCCTACTGTGAGCCTTGAACCCTTCTGAAAATGGTGACAGAAGTGGCTATTTCACCCCTGCACGAGGCTTTCCTGCCCTACTTCAGATTTTGTAACAAATGCATGTCATACGGCAAGCAACGATGCTCCCTCCCCATTATTTATCATTATTCATTAATCACACCTCAGCAATCATCTATATTATTTATTGTTATTATTCATTACTTTTTGAATTAATAATAACAAGAGGAGGGACTACCACTGTGAAGAGCTCAGGGAAAGACAGGATATTTTGGTAGGTCTTTTCACATGTAAAGTACTGGACTCCCACAGACTTTATTTATGAAGAAGTATGCTGTGGATATGAAGAGTAGGAAGAATATTGTAGCTACTACGGTTTAAGTGAGGAAAGGCTTGTGAGAAGTATTACTTCTTAGTATCCCAAATGATATAATTGAGGAAGGAAAAAGAAAAGAAAAAAGAAAGAGTCAGAAAAGCTTTCAGACACTGAACTCTTCTCCAAAATTGAAATAGGAGCAGCGAAATTTGCTTTTGGGTGCTATTATTTTATCATTGGGTTGAAAGGCATGTATTAGCATCCATGGTTAACATCCTTGTACTTACAAGTTTCCTGAGCACTGATTTTTTTTTTATTTGTTGTAATTTTTAAATCTGTTTCAGTATTGTATGGAGCTGCATCGATTTTGATGGAGCTTCTGGCAGAGAGATTTATCTCCAGGATGGCTTTCTGATCACTTCCAAAGATGGAGATTGTGATCCCAGTTGAAATGGGAGTCACTCCTGAGCTTAAAGAAATGTAACATCCCTGATCTAGATGTCCATCAACAGAAAGCTTGTTAAAGTATTCTTGAAAGCACTCAATAAAGGATAGTTGATGGCTGTCCTTGCTAGTTGATTTAAGAGCTAAAATGTCTTCATCTAATACAGATCATCTTTCTGCTCGAAATGAAACCTGGTCCTCATTGTCTTATACCCTCAGAGAACAACCGATCCTCTGCTGAAACGTCCTTTAGCATATCAGAAGGCTGCACTGTGTCTTCTTTCAGTCTTTTCTTATTACGGCTTAATTGCTTCAACTCTTCTCATAGGTCCTGTTTTCTGAAACTTTTCTGCTCCTTGCTGATATCTGTTTGAATCTCTCCAATTTGTCCACACTATAAAATGGGATACCCAAAAGACCTCGGCCTCCAACTGAAGCCTCCGCAGTGCCCAGCTAAGCAGAATATACGATCTGCCTGGTGTTACTTTCCAGAGTGAGATTTGCCTCTTCTCACTGTTCATCCATATTCATCTTGTGCAGTATTATAACCCCTTGATCCTTTTCCACTGCGCTCCCATCAAGGCAGTTATTCTGTGTTTCATGGACACAGCCATGATTTCTCCTTCCTCAGGAGTCATTTGCACCATTGTCCTATTGAATTTCATCGTGTTGATTTCCTACTGCTCCTCCAACGTATCAGAATCATTTTAAATTCTAATCCTGTCTCCCAAACTGCTTGCAGTCTCTTCCAGCAAAGTGTCATTTCTAAATTTTATAGATGTGCACCTTAGTACATCATCCACGTGGATAATGAAAATATTGAAGAAGCGTGGGACTCCAATTCTAATGTCCTTCCAGTTTAAAGGAGAACTATTCATGTGTGACTGCTCAGCCAATTGCGGGCCCATCCTGATCAAGAGGACTTCCTCTAGATCATATTTTTGTACTTTGCTAACACAAAAACAAAGTAGGATCATATTAAAAGCAAGATACATCACAACTATCGCATCATCCTAAACCACTATGGCAGGTGGCTCTGTTAAAGAAGAAAATTAGATTGATATGACAGGATTTGTTCTCTGCAATCCCACGCTGACTGCACCTTTTATCATTTTATTATCCTCCAGGTGCTTACAAATTGATTATTTAATAGTTTATTCTATTATTTTTCTGGCTTAAAATGACTAGTCTATAATTCCCTGGGCCCACCTTTCCCCCTTCTAAATGTAGGAACTATGTTTGTCCTTCTCTAGTCCTCTGGGCCCTCCCCAGGATCCATGACTAGTTGAAGACAATTACCAATCATGCAGAGACTGCAGTAGCAGTTTCCGTGAGAGTTTTTTTTTGGTTAGTCTGCCTCACATGCAAGTCACCTATATGCTCTTTAACCCATTTGTCTCCTATTGTGGAAAATTCTTATGCTTCACAAGATCCCTGTTATTTTTTTCTTGGTCACCTACACACTTAGAAGTCTGTATTTCTCCATCTGCATCCCTTCCAGTGTCTTTCATTTGGAGGTTGAACTTCTCCAATTCTCTCCTTGCTCGTTTGCACTATTCATTTGTATCCATCCCAGTCATATACCAAGGCATTGGCATTTGATTAATACTTTATTTTAATTTGTCAAGTCTTTAAAGACATATTTGTGTGTCTGCACTGGACTCTTGCTTTTCTTCCTGCGCTGCTGTAATTTACTGCTGTGCCTTCAACATGGTCCCTTCTATCAGCTGCCAACTATCCTGTATCTCTTCCCTTCTGTGAGGTTCATCTATCAGTTTCCTGAATTTGCTCCACTCTGCTCTCTCTATTTTTCTAGTTTTCTGCCTTCTCTTTGAATTCTGAATCCAATAGGTCTGTCGTCACCATTTTCGCAGAAGTTTATTTCCACCATCTAATTCTGACTAAGTACTTCATGTTAGAGTACATTAAATAGTCATTTATAAAATACACAAACAATCCTGAATGAAGACACCAGCTCTGTAAGTCTTTTTCCTCCCATATAAGTCCTACCAGCCCATTATTACCTATCAGGCCTTGAGAAACTGATTTTAATTGGATATACTATAAAAATTAGGACTTGTAGAATTAGATCCTTCAAGTCTGGCAGGTGAATAATTCAGCTCTTCCATGTTTTCTCCATCTGTGATATTTTACTCCATCTATGGCTGCAGCAGTATGTACTGTAGGTTGCCATTCCCTATGGGGAGCCTTTACCTTATGTAGGTTTCTTCAGGATCACATAGAATCATAGAATCATAGAATTGTTAAGGTTGGAAGGGACCTTTAAGCTCATCAAGTCCAACCATTAACGTAACCTGACAAAACCACTTCTAAACCATATCCCCAAGTACCACGTCTACCCTTTTTTTAAACACCTCCAGGGATGGCAAATCCACCACCTCCCTGGGCAGCCTATTCCAATGTCGGATAACCCTTTCAGTGAAAAAATTTTTCCTAATATCCGACCTAAACCTCGCCTGGCTTAACTTGAACCCATTTCCTCTCATCCTATCACTTGTTACTAGGGAGAAGAGGTCAGTCCCCATCTCTCTCCAACCTCCTCTCAGGTAGTTGTAGAGAGTGATAAGGTCTCCCCTCAGCCTCCTCTTCTCCAGGCTAAACAGCCCCAGTTCCCTCAGTCGTTCCTCAGAAGACTTGTCCCCCAGACCCCTCACCAGTTTTGTTGCCCTTCTCTGGACACGCTCCAGCACCTCAATGTCTTTCTTGTAGTGAGGGGCCCAAAACTGAACACAGTACCGAGCACAGGGGGATGATCACCTCCCGAGTCCTGCTCACCACACTATTCCTGACACAGGCCAGGATGCCGTTGGCCTTCTTGGCCACCTGGGCACACTGCCGGGTCATATTCAGCCGGCTGTCCACCAACACGCACAGGTCCTTCTCCACCGGGCAGCTTTCCAGCCACTCCGCCCCAAGCCTGTAGCGCTGCATGGGGTTGTTGTGACCCAAGTGCAGGACCCGGCACTTGGCCTTGTTGAACCTCATACCATTGGCCTCGGCCCATCGGTCCAGCCTGTCCAGATCCCTCTGTAGAGCCATCCTACCCTCAAGCATAAATCACATTAAGAAAAAAAAATAAATAAACCCAAACGTTTGCAAAAATCAATGCGCAGCCATACAGCTAACCACTCTAGGGTCGCTTGAAACCTTTTTCTACTACACCTCAATTAATATGCATGGGAAAATAATGGTAATAATAAAAGAGGAGAAGAGGAGAATTATCAGTTCAGGAAGAGCCGGCTGGAGTCAGGCCAGGGACCTGGGCACCAGCCCTCACACTTACAGGGGGGCGACTGCGGGAGTCTGTGTGTGTCCCCCCCGCGCAGAGAGCATCCTTTGATACTCTGCATCCGAAATGCAAGACCACTTTGGGTCATCTCTCAGGGAGCTGGCAGAAAAGACCTTTTGCCATTCTGTCAGCACATGTCGATCCACATGCCTCTTTTGCCTAGAAGGTAAATTACACTCAATTAAAACATTTTGAAGCTTCCTTACCCCACGTTTGGTGCTAACGAGTGAAGTTTGCATCCAAAGATCTCAGTTTGCCAAGAAACCCCAATTTCTTATTGCCGTCTGTGAATTAGCCTCTTCCCCAAACGACTAAGCTGTAAGACAGGAAGGGCATCCTCTCTTTAAACCAGAAATCATCCCCTTAACTGGTGATCAGCTGCTGTGTGAGAGACCTGGCAGGTGTCAGTTCGTGGCTGCGTAACTGCACGCAGCTTGCTCCGATGCACCCCTGCTCCTCCCCTCCGCCACGCGTTGGAGAATCAATGCAAGCCTTCAGCGTGACTTCCAACGGCAAAGGGGAAAGGGAGACAGGAGAACGCCGAAGTTTATCGTTCTCCAGAGCCGTGTCTGGGTGACAGCTG
Source organism: Burhinus bistriatus (assembly GCA_013397275.1). Classification (NCBI taxonomy): domain Eukaryota; kingdom Metazoa; phylum Chordata; class Aves; order Charadriiformes; family Burhinidae; genus Burhinus; species Burhinus bistriatus. The sequence continues at coordinate 514,607 of VYXH01012647.1, read as the reverse complement.
AGGCGGTCTGAGTTGAAAGGCATCTCAGACGTGCATCGAGATGGTTATCTGACATCAGAGAAACTCCCCGTCACTGGCTGTCCTATCTCATCACCGTCAGTGGCTGGAAGGAAATGGGTGTACATAGGATTTCCACTACATGGACTAGAAAAAACGAAAGAAACTTCTGTGGCATGCACTCTGTTGATCTAATGTCTCCTTTAGCTCATATGCTTGATCTTTTCTTTCTTTTTTCCCCCCTCTCACTCACACAGGGTGTAGGTACACCGTCACGCATGTTCCAAAAAACACAGATTGGTGTAATCACTCTGTAAAATTGCTGAGAATTAGAAGAAACGTGCTTTCCTTCAGGGCAGATATTTAAGCCTTAGATATTTTGGCTTCCTCAAGATATCAGTCATCTAACTCCTATTTAGGCGACTCGCTCCTATTTTAATCAGCAAAAGCTCGGCACTTAAATATCTTTGAAGAGCTGGTCCCCAGTGTCTACAGGATCCAATCACTGATTCATCAGTCTCTGGATCCAATCAGCAGTGATTGATTTAATGATGTCAATATTCCTTTCCACTCCTCCATAATTTCCTCTCCCTGCCCTTTACGACTTTAGAGGAAGCAACCCATTATGACAATTCAGTATTCCTACTGCAGAAAACTAGGCTGAAAATGAAAAACAAAATTCTACACAGACCCAAGCAGCATCCGTAGTAGCAGCATCAGTGTCCGGGCTGCTATTTATTGAATTGTTTATCTATAATGCAATGCCACAGTTTAAAAAATTAAATTAGTCTAATTATCCTATTTAAGGAGATAAGTCTCCTGTTGCTACCACTCCCATAATTTTCTGCATTTCCATCTCCTAAATTATCCAATTCTAGGCTTTTTTCTAGCCCTTATATATCTGAAAAAAAATATCCTTCGAGGTATAATTAACTTTTTCATTCAGAATCCTAATTTCCTCTCTCAGACATTTTCTGCAGTGTTTAAACTATTTATTATGCAAACTTAGAGAAGTCGAACTATGAATTATGTACAAATCTACGTATTGCAGTTCTCAGCTAATCACCGCATCTCTGCGTCTTGTGGTTCAAGGTAACCAAAGTGCACAGAGTGGAAAATAGCAGTCCAGCACTCGGCATAGGAATTTTTTTCCTCATGTTAAAGACATCCTTTCCCCCAAATTAAAGAACTTAATGTTATCTTTTTAATGATAATTAAAAAAAAAAAAAAAATCTGTTTTCAGGTAATTTCTTATCACCCACCGCTATGTTTGCCTTCTTTCACATCATACTTCCTCCCTCTCTTCTACAGTGCTCTCAATAAACTGCAATCGGACATGTGAAGACTCGCAATGACTTCTTACGACTGGCGAACGTCTTTGCACTTGGTGTTAGAGATTTTTTCCCTTTTTCCTGATCTTGGTTCATTTGCTTGTTCTTTCCCCTTGCGTTTCTTGGGTTTTACGTTGTGATTTTACATTGTAATTTTGAGGGTGGGGACTGTCGTGTATGCATCTTGATTTGTACTTATCTAAAGCATTTGGTTTTACATGTAATTTAGGCTTTGGCATCATCCTAAAGGATATTGTTGTTACTGTTGAGATGCGTGGGGCTCCAAGCCTAGACTAACACCTTAAAGCCATCCAAAAAAATTGTATGTGCAATCCCAAGGATTTTTCAATCTACGATTATTCTTTCTGCTAATTAATAGCACGTCAGTGGCTATCTATCCGTCCTGTCAGCAGGAAGATGTTCAAAACCCCCTCTAGCTTTTCAGTGGCATATTTTCTTGCGTATCTCTTTTAACCAACATGGAATTACATTGCTTGGAGAAACCTTTTCTCCCCCAGTGCATGCAACTTGAAGAAAATGAAAGGAAAAAATAGGCTTTTTATTTATTTTTTGCATATGGGATTGTTATGATTCATTAGCACAGAAAGTGGACAAGCATTGCGGGGTTATGTCCAATGAGACAACTGTAAAATAAGTGAATTGTTAGAGCCGGATCTTCTGATTGTATAAGGCTGCAACGCTTCATTGGAATCTGTTTTGTTGGGCTCATAGCTGGAGCTGGATTTTCTGAAATACAAAGAGTTCTCAAAGGGCTTTGTGCAAGAAAATGAGACTTACTTCCCCTAAATTTAGCAGCCAAAATGTCAGGCAGTCAGTCTGACCTACCAGCCCAAACCCAGTTGTCCCAGACTAAATAGTTATCAAAAAAGGTGGGATAAAATGTCACCTTAGAATTTTTCTATACGTTGCATATATATAAAAATAGACTAGACTATATATGAACATAGACTACCCACCTTGGAAAACTGTTATTTTCCAAGGGTAATAGTTGGGAGAGGGAGAGAAAAACAGTCCTGATTCAAGGGAAAAAAATCCCTCCTCCATGAAAATTCTTTGGCTGGGCTTTAATTTATCAGGGCCTTAAAAGTCAGTGGCTTTTAAGCACAGTAAATGAACGCGTTGCTGAAGCTGTTTTCACATTCCAGCCCAAAGACAAAGACGTATATGCTTCTGGAATGAAGCTTGACTAATAGATAAATACTATTAAAAGGGTGCAGCTGAAGAAGGAAAGCTCCAGGTTGTTTTCTGGGAAGACTCTTTTAACCACGAGTTTGAACTCTGCTTTAGCTCGCGTTTGCAACCTTGTTGAACGTACATTTTATTCCATGCCTTCGGCCACCAGCCCAGTGGACATAAGGGAAAAGCTAGTAGGTGCAAGTCATTCGGAAGCAGAGGACCCCAGAAACCAAAATACTAAGGTTCTGTCTGTGAAATCAAAGAAGGTTTTTAGGGGCTTTGGGATTTTACTCTGTGTGGGGTCACAGACCTTTCTCCAGACAGATTCCTCTAGAAACTGGGAAAGAGACCAAGCCTGTCTTCACTATGACTCTGTCTGCTTCAGCGTGCCTTTGTGAGGAAGATGGGTCTTGCAGACTCCCAAAAGGAGAAGAAAATGTATTGTTACAGACTTTTATAGCAGTCTCTCCACTTTTCCGTAATTGGCTTTGCCTCATTACCAAAGCACCCTGCATGCTCTTTCCACTCACGCACGTGTCTGTGTGTGCATGAGGCAGAGGAACTTCTTTGGATTTCGGTTTCCTTCTCCACCCTTTTGGAGGTCAACAGCTCCAGAAGAGAAGGATGTTTGCAGCAACCTAGCTGTAACCCCGGTGAGCTTAGTTTAACTCCTAAGTCAGGCCAGCTGGGACTCAGACCTGCAGTTTCAGAAAACCTGGTGGGAATGACAGACCTTGTGATTTGGTCCCTTAAGTCATCCCTTTAGTCTTGAAAGTTCAAACAAGCATGCACCAGGGGGAGAAATAATTGCAGGAGAACTGAGCTGGGGCATCAGATGGAGAATGAAAACAAGTTAAAAATATCTTCTGCAAAGACAACTGCAGGCCAGCAGTTCTGAAAAGCGGAGTTCCTCATCAGGGATTCTCACTATCATTTTTATTTATTGCTTTTGACACCTGGTCTATCGTGTCAGGAATTCTTCTGGCTCTCTAGCCTCCTGAAAGATGCAGTGTGCAGCCAGTGCCTTCCCAACGCATCTGCCTCTGTCCTAGCAACAGGCTCCGGATGCAATCAAATCCCACTGTGATCAGGGATGGACAATTTGAAGGATGGGTAAGATGGATGCAGTGATGGCTGCTGAGAGGATGAGGCTGAAACCTGTGTCTAGGAGACTTAAAAGACTGGCTTTAGCACATAAAACATGCGCAGCAAGCAGATCAGATAATGTCAGATGAAATCTTATTTATCTCATCAGTAGCAGCTCTGCGAGTTTGTTGCTTTCACTTTTTTTTACTATTTTTTTGTTCGGGATGTCTCTCATTAACCTGCTTTTCTCTGGATTTGTTTGTGCCTCACTTTGGCAGCTGGCCAGCAGAAAACAGGGCTTTAATTCCACAGACTGTAGATTGTGTCCCACTTATTAAACCATATTTATTTCTCTGTTTCCAGAGTTTTGTTTTAGGCTTGGCATTTTTTTTCCCCTCTCCCTAGCTCTGCTTGGTTTTTTTGGTTTGTTTTTTTTTTTTTTTTTCCCCCATGTTATTTTGCTTTTTTCATTCCCACCAAGGAAAAAAGCGTAGAGATTTTAACTCTTGGGGTACCAGCAACCAAAGTGACTTTCCCTGTGGCACATGGGGCAGCCTCAGGCCCCTGATTCAAGGGACAGATGTTGCCCTGAAAAGAACAACGTCGTCTCTGACGGTGCTCAGGGCTGGTGGCACCGACGCTGTGCCAGATGCTGCCTGGGGCTGAGCGTGCCATTGAACGGCTCTGCCGGTGAACGCGCTAGCCGTGGTTTGATGTGCCATACCGGTCCACGGGGCGAGCAGTACTTTGATAACGCAGTGCCCTCTGGATACTTTATCAGTCAATGGGTGAGGTTTGAAGACACGGGAAGGACAGTCATACTGCTAAACTTTAGGGCTCTGACTTGGAGCGGTTACGTCGTGTTGTATGGTCAGTGAAGAAAAAGCCTTCTCCAGGAGACAATTTGAAAGGAGACCTGAAGCCCCCCTGCACAAGCCTCTTTTTTTCTGAACTCTCAAGGAATACCTCACAGACAAGCTATCTAAACTTCAGTGTTGTAAGTCTTTCCCTCTCCTGAGCAGAAACCATTTTTGCAAACACAGACTCACAGTTCTGCATCTTGGAGTTTGAAAGAGGGTTTAGGCATCTGTGTCCTTATTTTAAATAGCCCTTGTGCCTGCTGGAGCATGGACCCGCAGATAGGAGCAGCAGAGCTGAATAATCCACATTCAAAGTTGGGCTCGGTCCAAGTTTCCACTGTGAAAATTCTGGTTGCACAACTCGGGCAGAACATTTAAGCAGTGCTGGGGAAAGGGCCTTTCATTTCATGAGCTTCACCGGTACCCGGTGCCGCCCTTCCTCACCTAGAGCTTGGTATGGGACAGGTCTGAAGCTAGAAGCAACATGAGGACGGCAAATAGTTCTGTCTTGCTCATTACAAGACTCTCACAGAAATATAAGGAGACATGTTTTATCAGAGATAATCAGAAAAAATTTTTAAATTGCCCATTTCTTCACTGAATATCATCCAAATTCTGTAATTATGCAATATCTGAAAATTCTGAAAACCGTCTTCTCACTTCTGCTACTAGCAAAAAAAATATATCAATCCATTGTGTTTCACCCAGTGACGTCTCTTTTCTCCATGGAGGTGCTAAGATGGCTCATTCAGTCAAGAGAGATTACTCAGAGGTTCACAATCCATCAACCAGGCATAGAGAAGATGGATGGCAGATTCTTTTAAAAGACATGTTAGTTTACACAAGTACTCTGAGAACTGTATTTCAGATCAACCCATTCAAGAAAAGACAGGAATTGTAAGAGACAAAAGTACCCCTCCAATTTTCCCTATCAACAACTGTAGCCAACATTTCCAGCACAGCTGCTATCCTAATTAAAGCCTAGGGTGTTTTAAAGCACAAGCAGAAAAATGCCATTATATGCTATTGCTTGTTTCCACTGAACACTTCCCAATCCTATGAGAAAGAAGAGGCACAGAGAGATTTGGGCCCAGACATTAGATACGTTTAGGCTCTCAAGTCCCCATTGAAATGGTTTCCGTAAGGATCCAGCACGGAGAAAATCAGAAGCTTCAGAAATGTCATTTAGACAAAGGTTTCGGTCTAAGGCCTGTCTCCACCTCTTACGAATTCCTTCTGTATTTTATGAAATGTGCGTGTTTGCCGGCCTTTCACTTCCCACTTATTCTGAAGTTTGCTCCTAAACTGGCACAAGCCAAGCCAAGGAATTATTGGTGTCCCGTCAACAGAGCGGACGTGGGAACCAGATGGTGCATAGCTCTTGGGCTGGCAGGGTACGCAAAGCTGAATTTCAATGTCAATGAGCAGCTAAATGACTGAGGGCTCATCCACACACGCAGCTTATTCACTAGTCGGAAGACATCTAAACTGAACTGTCCCAGACTCCTGGTGCAGAAATACTTCCGTGGCTTGAGACAGCAAACCTGAATGTCGACTGTCTTGAACCTGGTACCCGCATGTGTTCACTAGGTCACATTTCACATAGCAAGTTATCAGTTATCTTCTAAATACCAGGCTAGCCTTTCTTCAAGTATGCTTTTTGTTTGTTTTGGGCTGGTTTTTTTTTAAATCCTTTTTCCCTTGCTAGTGCTAATAGTATTTTTGAAGCATATAAAATGTTGTCATAGAGTTCCTAGTTATTTACTTTTTTCCCTTTACCCAAATGACTGGGTTCATAATAGCTTTCATCTTTGTGAAATCAGCCTGGCGTATGCGTGTATCTGTGTGGTTGGACGTTATTCCATTTGCATGTAGCAAGTGTAATCAAGTCTATGTCACTTGCATCTAAACAACTCTCTGACTTTTAATTCTGTGAGTGAATTCTCTTTATCTGTCAAGATGATTAAGTCTAGCACCATTTTCCCTCCTGTTGGATAAAACACTTTTAAAGTTAGGAAATTGTCATCGTCATTTAAAAAAAAAAGGGGGGGGGCGGATATTTTAGTTCTAGCAGCGTGAGATCTCCTTTATATGCCATTCAGATTAAAGTCTTTTTCTTCCTACCTATAATAGAGAGGTGTTTAAAGAGCCAGACAAGAAATCAAGTCCCTCTCTGGTCTGCGATGGATAGCAGTCAGGACCCGATTTGGTCTTCATTTGTGAGAACATTAGTTCAGAGACTCAGAAACATGCAATGCCATTTTTGCCATAAGAATACAGCCCTCCCACTTTTATTTGCCCAGTTTTGCTTCCTAAACAGATTATAACCAATGCTTTTAACATTCCAGTCATGCAAATCTTCCCATCAGGTTTCAGTAACACCAAAGTAGGTCGAATTTATGCTCGTATGTGAGCAATTCCTATTCCTCCTTTACTACCCAAAATCTTCACATTGGTGTACAGGCAATTAAAGATTTTCTATTCCTTCAAGTCTCTTGGTACCTCAATTAATCTGGTTCTCAACATCTTGATTTTGCGCTAAATTAGTGCTCCCTGTCCCTTCACCCTCCCCTTCGCTGTCAGCGCAATGCTCTTCTGCACCTGCCTGCTCTGCACAGCCCTCCTCTTCCACTGGCTTCTCTTCTGCTGAAACAGATTTCCTCCAAATGGCACAACCTCGCGTTCACAGAGGATGACCAATAGTCCAAAAAAAAACCAAACCAAAAACATCTTCTAGCTTACACAATTCCACTATAACTGCACTTCCAGAATTTTCTGCCTTCTGAGTGCATCTCTGGACTTGTCTGTAAGAAGTGAGGTTCTATATAAAGCTGAGTTACTTGTAGTAAGACATACTGCCCTTACCAAAAACTTGCCTAATGGCTTCGAGAATCTTATAAAGTCTTGTCTATTTTTTGTTTGTTTTGTTCAGAGATGACCAGATCAGCCCATCAGTCCTTGGAGAGTCTTTCTCTCGTTTCTTGAGAGAGAACCTGAGAAAGGATCTCTCTTCTCTTTGGCTGTTGCCTTTTTCTTCCCCCCACCTCCTTTTTCTTTTTTTTTTTAATAGACATACACAATTTTCTTTTAATCTATGCTGTGAGTACAATCTCAGTCCCATGTAGATCCCTATTCCCTTCTACTAATTGGATCATCAGAGATAATTTCCTACATAACAGCCTAAGAGACTAGAAACAACTGAACATTTCCACTTAACTGAAAATTATTCTGTTTTCCTTCTGTTTGGGACTCTCATTCTCATAACACTTGTCATCCAGTAGGCCGAGTCCTTTTGGTGCTGGTGGTTGCCGAATGTCTGATAGGGTAATAAGGGTCTCAGCTCTTCTCCTAAGCTCAAGGGAGTTTGTGGAGTATTACTATGATTTGCTATGATTACTATTTCATTAGCAGAGCATCCCCCTTCCCACCGTACCCCAAGCATCGCATGCATGCCGCAGAGAAGGGAAGCCATTCCCGATGTTTGCCAGAGGCTGTGCCATCGTGTTCTCTAACCACCACCAAATCCTTCCCTCACTTTGGAGCAGTCCCTGGTCACCACGTTCCCTTTGAGGATGAGCACGTCTGGCTTCATTCAACACAGAGGTGAGACACCAACGCCAACTCCCAGGAAAAGGCAAGGTCCGGTCCACAGCAAGGTGCTGACTCACCCAAGGGTTTCCAGTGACCGATGCTTTCCTTAAAAACTAGTACTTTTAAAAGCAGATAAATAATGAACTTCGAGCCACATTTCTGCAGCTCAATGGTGACATCCAGTGACTGGCTCAGTTATTCCCAGGTGTGCATCCTGCAGGAGCAGGCCGTTCCCGTTTCATGGCTCCGAGAGCGGCTCACGCGTTTATTTGCAATCGCATCATGTTCCTACTGGAACATACTTTAAAACAAAATCCCTGTTTAGATTTGCATCATCACTTTATTGCAGTGCCTCACATCTCTTTCCTTCCTGTTGAGCAGCGCCCTGTGCAGCAAGGAACGTGCCCATAAGCTCGGCTTACAGTCCTCATATACCTGGAAAGGGTTTAGCTCCATCGATGAAGGAATTCCAGCCTTTTAGACTGAATTTCACGAACAGCAGCCGTTTACCTGCCTTGTGACCTGAAGTGATCTGAAATCTTTTATAACCCAGGTCTGGAAGTTATTCTTCTGCAGTCACACTGTGCCTGCCCGAGGGCGCAGGGTTGGGTGGTGCTCTCCGGGGCCATGTGGGCAGAGACACGGTGGGAGTAAAGGGGTGACGTGTTGGAAAGGAGCAGGGAAAAAAAAAAAGACACAAAAAGAAAATGGAAAGAATGATAGGGAATGGGGGGGGGGGGGGGGGGGGGGGGGGGGGG
>VYXH01012647.1:459901-505538 GCA_013397275.1 Burhinus bistriatus | reverse complement strand
GAGGAGAGGGGAGAGAAAAAAAAAAAGACAGAAAAACTTCTGGAGGGAAAGCTAGAAAAAGAAGTGAAAAGAAGCTGAAGGGAGAAGCGGAGATGAGGCAGAAGGAAGAGCTGTCCCGGTCTCAGCGAGAAATCGTGCCATTAAGGGATCTCAGTACAGTGGAGATGGCGTGTATTGAATATACTCTGTCAGTGCAGCAGCACCCGGCTTTCCACGGTGATAAATGTCATATGTCTTTGCTGACACTTGATAAAGGTTCTGTCTATCAGCGGTGCCAGCCAGCGGGGCCAGCTGGCTCGAGCTTAACCTTCATCACTGCTCTCTCAAAGAGAAATCCCAGAATTTTCCTCTATTGCGCCACTCCCTCTTCGGAGATGCTTCCCCTCATCCCAGCCCATTCACCCTGCTCGCCTCGGCGCTTTCTGGCACTCGGCTTAAAAAAAGACCATGAGCAGCAAAAATAAAACTGTCTGAGTTAGCCAGCCAAGGAGAGACAGTCTGGGGCTGGACTCATCCAAGCAAGGCTCTCAAGTAGGATGGAAGACATGGAAAAAGCATGAGAATGTTAAGATAATAGGAAAAAAACCCACCAAAAATAATCATCTCGCCCTTCAAACTAGGCTTGCAGCTAATGAGTCGGTGGGCCAGACAGTTCCTCAGCCGGCGTTAAAAGCAGCGCGCCAATTTACACCAAAAGGATTTGGCCCCGTGTCTCATACCACCACGGCGGGAGAGGCACATGGTGCCAAAGGCACTGAGAGACCAGATCAATGGAAGGGTCGTCATTATATATCGAAATCTACTTTGGATTCAGCTCTAAGAGCACTGGGAAGGAACTAGAGGCCTAACGCTTCCCATGGGAAGGCCAAAACACCCTCTAAAAACGCAAAGAGATTATAAGGCTTGCAGCCCTAATTGGAAAGTGCAGGCTGGCTACATTGTTAGCTTCATTTTCGAGGTTAAACCAAAAAGGGAAGGTTATTTGTCTAAGGTGAAAAAATCAGCAAAAGGCCCAAGCGCAAAACCAGTAAGCAGCTGCTCAACCTGGAATAAAACCAGGCAGAAAACATCCCAGTTGCACAACAGAATGAAGACAAGGAAACCACCTGAATTGCAGCTATTCGGGAAGTGAATTATTCAGAAAGACTGAAGGATAAGGATAAATCACACATTAGCACATCAGGTTAATATGGCAGCAAATAACAGGAGAACAGGGTTATTTAGGATGTATATAAATTCTTGTCGAGAGAGGTCATTTTTTTTCCTCTCTCTGGGCTCAATGAGACAAACATTCAGTCAGTTCTGAGTATCTCATCGTCAACAACATATTGACAACTTGGAGGGAACTCAAAGAACATCTTCAGGGATGATTTAGGGACTGGAAGGATTGATTTACAAGGAAAGATTTTATGATCTAAGTGGAATAGATTCATCTCTACTATAATTCCATTGATGTCAAAGGGCCAAATTTTGCCCTCAATTACAACAGTGTAGATGCGGCGAAACTTCACTGGAGTAAAAATATACAGTCATAATTAGGAAAAAAAAAATTAAAGAGGAATATCTATTATACTCCGGACATATCTCTGTGGAGAAATAGTAGAAACTCCAGCGCTTGTGACATTTAAAATTAACCAAGATAATAGTATTGAATAATATTATACAGAGACCTGCAGTGACAAGGGAAATAAAAATACATAAGTGCTATTTTCCCATATTTTTATTATTATGATGATTACTGTTATATGAAAGGAGGAATCCACATCTGAAATTAACTTCCTATCGGCCCTTTTAAACAGAACATGTTTTAATACAGCCAAAAAAACATCAGGGGAGAATCCATCTTTGGCAGAAAAGAAAATAAAGAGAGTTTTTAAAGCGTGTTAGGGATAAAGCAAAACCTAACAATAGTATCAGCCTATTACAACATGCTACGGCTGGTGATGATAAAGCGGAGATGACAAACTGTTAATAACGATGGAAAAAAGGCAGTGCTATTCAATAACGCTTTATATACTGCAGTGTAAAGAGGTGGCTCTGAGGAGAGATTTTAGAGGATGCCTGAAGTAAGTTTCAGGTTGATTTGTAATTTGAAGTATGAAGATGGTATAGTCCTCCCTGGAATCACAGAGTTTTACCAATAGGTTGTACGCTGTTGTAGGGAAGAACTATTACCCCTTCGCTTTTATCTCTAAGACAAAAATAATGTCCGTAACAGGAAAAAAGCTAGTGATTTTGGAAGAAGGGAGAGGACCTGAACAGATTTCAGAGTTTTTTATGTCTAGGTTTAGAAATAAATCAAGGCAGCTAATGTGCACAGAGTGTGTGGAGCAAGTCAGGCACAAGAACAGCCATGTCCATTGCAACACAGATCTGGAAGATAAGAGGGATCAAAATTCAAGCAAAAAGCACATTGCTTTAAAGCAGCTCTGTGTACGAGCAGCGCATCTGACTGCAAGGGCAGGACCTCGTCCAGAGAGAGAAACCAGAAGTGCTTAATGCACAGCACTGTAGATAGAGGAGCTGTTGCCTCTCCCTACCCCGCCAAATTCTCCAGGAATGTAAAACAGGGCTACGGATGGTTATGGGGACCCCCTGCCCTGGCCAAGCAGGATTGATTAAAAGAAGTTCTATAAAAAAATGGGTAATAATTGAAGAAGAAAATCTTTTAAGGAAGAGTGGAATGAAAAAGGAGGGGAAGGATGAGAAGACCACGCTTAGAAAGCACGAAGTATCAGAGCGAGGATAAGTCACTTAGAATACTTGCATAAACGACCAACCAAGAAGTTGATTTAACTGTGACACCAGCCTTTGAACTGAAGGCTGCTGATGGCAAGGAAGGGAAGGAGATCATTTAAGTTCACCAATAGTTGAACAACAACTATTATAGACCTGTCTGGATGCTCTAAATCCAAATCAAGCGACAGTTTGGAAGATACCTATCCCCCAAGTGCTAATAAAAGTCATAAATAATCAGAGAGTTACAGGTAGCAGGATGCTCTGATAACAATGTCACATTAAAAAAGTGCTATACGGGATTACTAGTTACTCTGGATTGCTAATTTATCCTGACATAAATGCAGTGAAAGCAATGGAAGAGCTAATAGAGGAACTAATTAATAAAGAATTAAGGGATAGGAATGGAATTAATGACTGTCAACATGATTTTATGGAAAATAGGTTTTATCAAATAAACCTGATTTAATTATTTGGGGAGATTCCAAGTTGGACTGATAATCATATTGATAGACTTGGCTTTTAGTAAAGCCTTTGACTCAGTATCGTAAAATGTTTGGATGTTAAAAGTTAGAGCTACACTAATACAAAATACACTAAACATTAAAAACTGACTAACTTTGTGAGTTCAGCAAGTACTAATCAACGGGGTTTTATCATAAGTATTTTTTCCCTGGGGAATTTCGATAGATAAATGTATCTATGGGTGGTACTATGCAATACTTCTAGCAAAGAACCCTAAATTAATATACAATATACCATCGCTGTTGCTAAAATGTGTCAGTGCAACGAAGCCTGATGAAGTGGCAAATGAAGGTACTTCTAGGTACTTCCAGATAGTGCTCAGATTTGTCTGACAGCTCGGTCCATTCAAGAAAAGATCCAGCCACGTACGGGCGCTGTGCACTGAAGCTTGAGTACACCACGCTGGTCTGGTGTCCGTGGGCAGAGCTGACCTTGGATGACCTGCGAGGAGATAGGAAAGGGTCTGGGACACATAATCCCAGACCCTCCAGATCCCCCTTTCTTCTTTTTCCATGAATCCCTCTGCAACATCCAATGCACTGTTGGAGGTGACTGCCCGCATCCTAAATTTTCTTTTTTTTTTTTTTTTCCCCAGTGCCATCTTCCACAGCCTGCCCTTAGATCCTGAGGTCCTGGCTTAACTCCGTGCCATCTGCAGACAGCCGCTTCTTTGCAGCCATCCTGCTAGCGACTGTGTTTAACTCATCACCTTATAGCTTTGGTATATGCTATTAAAACGCGAAGCTTTCTCCTTATGTTCTTCAGTTGCATAGCGAGTTTCGGATCCCATCCCAAATAACTCTCCACACTCAAACAACAGGCTGTTATTTTCCTGAACTCAAACAATCAGAGACCTTTGCGAGGGTGTTTTTCTTCCCCTCCCCTTTGCCATCCTGAGAGATCTCTGTCAGATTCTGTAATAAACAAAATCCCAAAGAAAAACAAGCACTTAAATTCCTCCCTCTCCTCTCCACTTCCCCACCCACAAATAAGCGCTATGCTTTTAGTGCACTTAGTGTTCTCAGATTATGTTAAAATATAACAAATGTACACTGTTCTAGTCTTTCATGAAAACTTTAAATTGCTATTTCTGGGCTCAATTCAACCCTCGCCTCATTCGGCGATAAAAGGACTTAAAAGCTCTGTTCTAGAATAGAATAGGGTTTGGGATTTATATAGCGTTTTTCATGTTCACAGTATCCCGAAGGGCTTTACGAAGCGCGGATGGAGGCACTGGAAGCACAGTGAGGGCGGGCAAACGCAGCATCCGTTATGTGCTCAGGGACGGCTGGTGCACCTAGCACCCAGCCTTCTGTGAGAGCAACGGGTTTGAAAAGGGAAAGGAGCATTAGTTGGACACCAACACTACTTTAATGGGCCACAGGGATGTCGAGGAGTCTGAAACAGCAGGTGGAGAGACACAGGAGAGACGGGAACGCGCGTGGCGGCGGGGTGCGGATGCATTGCTTGAACTGGAACAAATTTGCGCGTTGGCGACGCACCTTCCCATCGCACGTGGGGCAAAGCTGGAGAGGGCTGGTTTTGCAGGAGGGGGGAGGCATACGTCACCCCCCTCTCTGCGAACACGCTCGCCCGGCGAAGAGCGAGCGGCCAAAGAGTGTGCGCAGGGTAGCGCGGGGATGCGGTTGAACAGCTCGCCGGTGGCCGGGGCGTTACGCCCAAGTAAAGCGTGGGAGAGACCATAACCAGCCGGCCAACGACGGGAATGGCTGTGGAAGGAGTCAGGGTGTAAAACTAGCAGGAAGGAGGCGATGGACGTTCATGGCCAACTTGTGTGCAGGTCAGCTGCGTATCGGAACAAGAGGAGGGGCGAGAAATGGCTTACGCTTTGCGTGCAAGATAAAGGATTAACGGGCACAGATACTTACTCCGTGCAGAACAAAAAGCTTCCAAAGAAAAAGAGGACTATATGAGGTCTGGTGAAAGGGTGGAGGTGTGTTGGGAGAAGACTGCAGAGCAGAAGAGAAGAGGTGATGATGGTGTCAGGGGTCACAACCACCACCCAGCACGGGAACGCCACAGGAAGGGGAGGTACACCTCCGCCCGGGGACCTCCTCAGAGCAAGGCAAAGGGATGAAACCACTGCCCACAGAATACGTGGTGTGAAAAGGAAAGGTTTTGTTGGAAATTGGCTATGGGATGTCTTGATGTTTGCGTCAGTGTGATTCAAAAAGAACACATATCACTTTACTTCCACTCGGCTATACGTTCCTTTCAAAATCTGACTTTTTAGGGACTCAGCATTAAAAATAAATGAGAATTCCCCATTAAAGAATGATTTTTTCAATGCATCATAAGGCATGCATTTCAATGTAGAATATTTTTAAAGATGTAAAAGGAAGTTACTTACTCTGGTACAAGTGGACTTCTGTTTTAATATCAGCTTTGTCACTAGAAAAGGAGTTTAAGACAAATTGGGGAAAAAACCCAAAACAAAACCAAAAACCACTCTGTAACCTCTCCTTAAAGAAAAAGAAAAGAATAAATTTAAGACACTCCCTCTTCTCTCTCTTTCTGAAGAAATATGGTCCATGTCGTGTTATGAGGGGATGAGGACTAAGAAGTCTTGAGTCAGAGATTATAAATGAGAACTTACTGCAATGACGTGGAGGTTAGCACCCAAGTCAGGAAGAGACTGCTGCAGGAGGCAGAGGGACCATTACAGCTTCTCATGGGGGGTTCAGAAAACCCCACCCTTATTTCAGATGGAAAGTTCGGGGGGGCTCTTATATTTTAGCCCTCTGTAACTCAGCTATGTAGATACAGATATTAGCAATGCCTATTGCAGAAATGCTTTAGAAAATCTTACGCCACGCTTCCATTACACATCCTGATGTTACTCCCTCCTCCCTAACTCCCCACCAGCACTTGCTTTTGAGCAGAACCCTGTGATAGCAATTTGGGTTTGTGAGGCTTACAGAACCTGGGCTTGTTCTTGCATGTAAAAATGTCCAGATGTTCACTTTGCAGCTCCATCCATGGGGCTACACATGACCTTTTCTTTACCCTGGGTTATCCCATGAATTATAAAAAAGTGCTTGCTGCAGGCCAGAGAGGACACGTGTCTGAAACGCTGCTGGAGCCCTGACCGACGATGTTTCCCATGGCTGCTTGGAAGAGAATCATAGAATCACTTAGGTTGGAAAAGACCTTTAAGATCATCTAGTCCAACCATTGACCCTACTCTACCAGGTCTGCCAACAAACCATGTGTCCAAGCACCACATCTACACGACTTTTACACACATCTAGGGGTGGTGACTCAATCACCTCCCTGGGCAGCCTCTTCCAATTGTTGATAACTCTTTCAGTGAAAAAATTTTTCCTCATGTCCAGCCTAAACCTCCCCTGGTGCAACTTGAACCCATTTCCTCTTGTCCTATCACTAGTTACTTGGGAGAAGAGACCAGCGCCCATCTCACTACAACCTCCTTTTGGGTAGCTGTAGAGAAGCAACATGCAGTCCCTTGCGAGAGAGAAGACGACAGACCAGGAGAAAGACAAGGACACAGGTCACAGAGGCCAACCTCTGCCAGACATCTTTTCAAAGTCAGGACGTTGTTTGACTCAATCAAAGGAGATCTCAGCAAGTAAATCCACTGACACTTCATCATTTCACATCAGCCAAGGATCAGACCAGCCTCCTGCTCCTGGGCTACAGGTATGGTCCTGCAGCAAAGCCAGACTTGCACAGCCGGCCCTTCCCAGCGTTGTTTTAATTTGCTGTCGAAGGTACGTCATGGTCTTTTCTCCAGTGACCAGCTACAGAGCAGGTGGGTTGCTCCTGCTTTGCGTGTGCCTGGGATGACAGCAAAGGAAACTGCTAAGCACGAGAAAAAGATTAAACAGTAGGGAATCAGCAACGTTCCTATCCAAAAGAACTGGTGGACAGAAAGTAGATGAGCCATAAAAGCAGAGAAATGTCTCCAGACTAAAGTAAATAGTAAGCTCGAAAAATCTAACTCTAAGAGATTATGTAGGTGGAACTTTACAAAAGAAATCTCCGGGGTTTACCCCAGTGTGAGCCGTCGCTTTAAATCCTTAGCCAGGCACTTGGGAGTTTAATATCAGTTTTTGATGCAGTATTTTTCTAAGGTGATTTTGGAGATTACATAGTGGGGAAAGGTAAAAATAAACCTGAATGGGAGGGGTTTGTTGCAATACCAGTTTTAAAGCCTGACGGAAAAGTCATGAATGTCTTGTTTAAGAACAAAGCCCGAGCAGTATAGGATATCATTTCTTTGCTTGCAAAGTTTTCAGTGAACTGTCTAAAATACCAACGTGCCGATACCGAGACAGGCAGATGGAAAGGAGCTGATAAGCCATAGACAAAGGAAATATCTTTAAATATCCTTTCAAAGTGATATCACTTTAATGAACAAAGCACAGAGATGGGCTTGGATCAAAGGACTGAACCAAATACCTGTTGGAAAACGCAAAGGGTCTGTTTCACAGACTATTTGAAGATGTTGATATTTGTTCAGATTTTCTAAAAAATTATACATGACAGACCGGACAGGGTGTGGAAAGACAGGGGAAAAAACCATGACAAAATAAGTTCTAAGAGTGTCAGTACCTGATGGAGATCTAATAACCCGGCTTTCCTGAATGAGTGGTCAGAAAAGAAATATCTCATCTTTTCCTCACTTCTAGAACCATCATAACTGAAAGTTTTCTCCCCAGATGCTCAGTGAGTCAGTCTCCCCACAAAAAGTGAACAAAGCCGCCAAAACCACATTACTGAAAATGCATCGACCTTCTGTAAACAGAGATCTCGTTACGGAGCCAGGGGTTTCCGAGCGGTTGAAATCAGTTCCTCCCTATACCTGGGCACACCCAAGCCCTGCAGGCTGTACGTGCAGCAAGAGGGGACCGATACAAATCATCAAATGATTTTAATGTCACTGATTAACGCTGGCTAAGAATCTGGATTTATTACACGGTCCTAAGTTTACAGATTTTTCACTATGGGCTTCAGATTTCTCCTACAGTAACAACAGCTGTAAAACGAAACTTAAGCAGACTCAGATTGAGATCTGGGTAAAGTCTGAAATTTGTGGGATTTGCAAAGCACATAAAAGCCCTTTTTCCCCCCAGGTGATGCCTTTGAAACAGGCTGCAGTCTCAGGAAAGAAGACACTTTTCTTCGAAATACTCTAGTTTGACTGCTCAAACTCAGAAATACTCAGAATTCTGAAGTAAGCTATGGTGGAAGAAACTATGCTGGAACCGGTAATCTACATACAGAGAAGATCTTCATACCCAGGACCAGGCACATTTCCCTCCTGCGCCCTCCCTGCCCGTTCGGTGCTCCACTAGCTGCCCCTCAAAATAAAGTAATAAAAATTCAAATGAGTTTTCGGAAAAATATACCCGTGAAGGGGAGACATCTCCTGTCACTTTAATAACATACCAGGTTAATAATATAAAATCACCAGAGGCCAAGGAAATGTCACTGGAAATATTTAAGGCTCCCCACTCGAGAGTGATGCGACTTTCAAGCAGCCGGGAGAGAACCAGGATGGGATAGCAAGGACTGGCGAGGCCGATCCTGGCCCATGAGGAAAAGTCATTTTGCAGGGGATGGCTTCTCATTTAATGAACATACAATATATTAACAAAAATAAAAAGTTTCTCTAAGCCTGGAAGTGAAATTTATGCTGGTGAAAAGGGGCAGGACAGCTCTGCAGACAGCAGTCCCCAATTTATCCACCAAACCGGCAGATGATAGGCAAGAGCGGGGCCGGATTCCAACCTTTTGCTCTAACTGCGGAACTAGTCTCTTGGAAATGTCAGAAGTGAGAATTTTACTGACATAAACATCATCATGCCCATTTGAACTGGCCACTACTTTTGCTTGGGTTTTGACCACACCTTGGTCCATGTGGGCACTTTATTGAGGCAAACCAGCCTTAAAACAAACCTACCAACCAAAAATACAGAAACCTCTCCTAAAGACGGATGGACAGCATGAGTTTAAGGCTGGCTGGGATTGCCAGAATGATACAAAGCTTTTTGACAGAGCTGTGGGATTTGTGTCATTTAAAAAAAAATACAATTTCAATTTATTTATTTTTTTTTTTATTGATCCACAGATATAACTGGACTGTGTGAAAGTGGCCAGTTCCTTAGCTCAAAAAAATCTTCTCTGAAGTTGTTCTGATTTATACCAGCTAAAGGTAAAATCCTCTTCAACCGGGGGATAATCCACATTTGTTTGGCTCTTGGGTTTGCCGGACAAACAATCGAGGAAGAAGAGGGAGTGAAGTGGCTCTGCAATTTGAAGGACCCTCACAGCTCCTGCTGCTTACAGCTCTGCTTCCCTTTCCGTCTGAGGGAAGGCTCCAGCACAAATATTACTTGTTCAGACTCTAAGTTGTCAGCCAAAATGTAAGGCAGGCAAAACCTTATCCTTAAAAAGCCCACAATCTCAATTTGCTCCCAGCTCTGTAAACACAACTTTTGCCTGCTGCGGTGACAAACCCCCATATACGGGCTGCAAAGGTAGTCACCGCTCCCCACAGAACCTAAAGATGAGGACGAAGAGAAATGGGAGGTTTCAGCCTCCAGTTGATGTTGATCCTTCCTTGGTAGGCAATCATGCAGAGTCATGCCGGCCACCTTCTGAACTCGGTGGAAAGCGGTCTCCACACAGGAGGGAAAAGTGACAAATACAACTATGGCATTAAAAAAAGCTGATGCCACAGTCCTGCTCAACAGGTCTGACTGCTGCACCGGACAAATCAGCCAAATGATTCCAAACTCAACCAAACAGAATTAGCGAATACACGGACACGTCGTTCTTTGGGAAGAGTCAATACAGCTGTTGTAGAGGGAAGACACGCCTCACAAATCACTCTGGGGTCATCTAAGTAATTAAGAAACGTATCAGTAAGGATGATGTAGTCAAAGTAGTGCTTGGGAATTGAAAAACAAACCTCTCATGGTAGCATCCGAAAGCTCTTAAAGAAGCTATAACCTAGTGGAACGAGAGGAAAAGTTTTCTTGTTAACAGCTCAAAAGGAGAGGAAGCAAACATATTCAACATATTCATACATGGGCTGGAAAAGGGGATTCACAATGAGAAGATGAAGTTAGCAGAAGACACAAAATAACTGAGCATCGTCAAATTTGAAGCTGACTGTAGAGAATCACAGGAGACTCTTGAGATACAAAATGATTCAGTGATAAAATGACAGATGAAATTCAATGCTGGTAAGTGCTAAGTAACATACATGGGGAAAATAAACCTAATGCTTTATTTCCAGTCAGGAATGGGATCTCGGAGACATTGTGGATAGTTCTATGAAAAGTTAGTTTAGTTCCCAGAAATGCTCAAAAAGGCAAATAAAATAGCAGGAATTGCTGGAATATCAGAGAAGAAAACACGAAGCACAGTTGTGCCACTGTATCAATCTACAGTTCACCTGAATCTCGAATTGTGCGTGTAATTTTAGTCTCCCTATCTCGGGGCGGGGAGATAACTAAAAATGGAAAGTGTGCAGAGAAAGGGAACAAGGATCAAAGACCTGTAATAGTGTGAAGGAGAGCCTTGCTAACCAAGGGCTCAGGAAAGAGAAAAATCGAGAGGTTGGAAGAGAGGTCTGTAAAGGTCTGGGTGGAAAAAAGGGAGTGCAGACTGGGGCACCAGGCTGTCTTATGTCAGAGTAACTATGGGGCGCTCTACATAGTCATTGTGCAAGTGGTGTCAAATAAATGAAACGAGCCCCTTTTCAAACCACACACAATTTCAGTCCTTACCTCAGGATGCTATGGGAGGTCATGTAGCTTCAGAAAGGGAGCAAGGAAACTCAGACAAGGTATGCCCCTCTGCGGGTTTGGTGGGTTTTTTAAACAAGAGTCACTCAGGTAACCTTCCAACCACCAGCTGCCAGAACCCGGCAAGGTTCTCCATGAGACAGGTTGGAATGACGTGTGCAAATCACTTTTGCACCGAGTACTTGCTCGTCTTCTGATGGAGTTTTGATCTGACCAAGCTTGATGGCACATGGGCCATCACTCCCTCCCTCAAAGAAGTTAGAAGGGGGAAGAGTTACTTTCAGACGTCTTCCCACCAGACACATTCTCTCTCTCACACCAATATGTTTTTAGCCCTCTTGGCAGCCACGAAGAGTCAGACCACACAGGTCAGATGCACCCAGTCAAGGGTGGTCCCAGGAGGAACGGTGGCTCTGTGTCCCCCTCTCTGCCACATGGCACAGCACATGCAGGACCAGGCAAGCTCGAAGGAGAGAGGGACTAGAGTCCACTTAGCTCTCCACCATACCCTGCTTTCCAGGAAATCTTGCACCTTGCCATGAAACAAGCAATAAAGCATTTGTTTACGCAGCCTAAACACTTTTAAACAGGTTTTGTACCAACTGGTTCTTTCTGCGCGCTGTACGTCTGTCGCAGAAGCGACCTGCTTTCATTCCCCACAAGGTGCCACCAGCACCAGTATCACTTCTCATAATAATGGACCAGATTCTCTACAGGTGTAAATCAATCTCATTCCCTTTAGGTCAATAATGATAGGCTAGTTTATACCAGATCAGGAGCTAGTTAAATAACGGTAATGCTGGAGATTTCTTGAAAAGAGTAGTTTTTTCTTCAGTGAGGACTGAAGAACAGGATTAGGTGGGTTTCACATTCATCAAAACAGGACAAATAAGGGTTTTTTCAGTGCGATACAGGACTTTCTTTCAGTGAAAGAAAACAAAAAAACCCTCTACTTACTTTTGTTTATTTGATGTTTCCCCTCCCTACATTGCCCCAGAAGAGAAAATAAGCTGATAAATTCTATATTAGCACTAACACATGTATCAACAATACTGACATGTTTTCAGTTGAATTTTCAGTTCATTCTATTTTCCATCTCACAATGAAATTCAGTTCAATTGAAAGAGTCAATAGTAATTGGAAATAGGCTCTGGAAATTGCATAATCTAGTTCTCAAAGACCCAGAAATTAACAAACAAACAAACAGAACACACACAAAACTAAAGTAACCACATTCTCTAAAGATGTAATAAGTCAATTAAATTCATGCACAATGTGATTCTTGGCTGATGGGAGAATACAAAGAGAGAGGTCAGATCCTGTTTTCAAAAAGGAGCCTCATGAAAAGGGAAGCAAATGGAAATGTCATTATTGAACATTATGATGAGAGATGAAAGGAGTCTCATCCAAAAAAAGCTCCAAGGGGGTGAAATGTAAATTGTTCAGAAAGGAGGCAAATGAAAGGGGACGTGATAAAGTCAGTGATGAGTAAACATGGGGGAGAGCTGCAGCTCAGGTTCAGCTGATAACAGTAATAAATACTAAAGGGCCTGATCCGTAGCAGGTAGAAGTTGGCACAGCTTCATCACCTTCAGTGGGGCTGCACAGATTCCCACCCACCGAGTCTTGTCCTACAACACACTCGGTATTTACGCAGCTCTTTCGTGCCTTGGTATTGTGCACAAACTATTATCTTCACCCACATATGGGGAAAGGGAGAGGGGTACAAAGGCCTTATGGCTTTTCATTTTTTCTCCTAACTGCCGTTGTGCATTTTGGTTGTTAGGGGATTCAAGGACCTCACTGAAAGCCAGAGCCAAGTCATCTCCAAAAAAAAAACCCCGCACGCCTGAAATTTCTGGAGATCGAATGATTCACCCCAAAACAGATGCTTCCAAAATGCCTAAGGCAGTCAAAGGACTTGTCCCTACAACACAACTCAGGGCTACATAACACTGGTTAAGATGCTTCCTTGAGATGGCTTGAACGTAGAAACAAAGAGTACAGGGTGAGCTTAGCTGTCCCTTGGGACCGCTTCACAGGTTTCAATGTCAGACACTGAAAGGACATTCCTTCATAAGAAAACACCCATGTTTGGAAATGTTTATGCCTAAGAAAGGGCTGAATTAGATCAAAAGGGTCAATTCTGAGTTATTACCTAAATCTAAATTGACATATATACCTATGATGCCCGCAGGAATTCTATCCATGAGCAATGGTGAAAGGGGATCCCTAACCCGTATTTCATGCCTGTTCTGTTAAAGGGTTCCTGGTGGCAGCTACATGTGAAATGAAAGCCCTGCAGAGACATCATTTTCCTAGACAAGTTAATCATTCCATAAAGGTACTCCGCACTCCCTGCCGTGAACTGTTGCGTAGCGCCACTGCCTGCTGTCGAACTGTCGAGCGATTCGACTCAAAACTGGTTGCCACTCATTTCTGGAGAGGTAATCCCTCTGCTTGGCATACGCGGGTTTGTTTAATATGTGAAGCTCCATGAGATCCACTGGGATGGAAGGTTCTCAATGGATGCTCGTCATCATCAAATGCAAGATGATAGTTAATTAGCTCGCGTGTCTCTCGGCACCCCGTGAGAATAGCCATCCAAGCTTGACAGAGATAACTTGCCTGAGAAGCGAGTAATCCAGACAAACGTAACTCCAGAAAAGGACAGTAGAAATTGGAGAGGCAGAAGCAGTATCTCTCCGTATAAGATTATGAATTTTGGTCCCGCTTCTACCATTGTGTGAGTGAACATGGACACGCTGGCTGGACTGAAGGTTAGACAAGCGAAATTTGGTGCTTACATCACCTATATGAACATCAGCTATATGAACATTGACTCTTGACATTCACAGCTAGAAAGGGGACATAAAGAAATACTTTTGTCCACTACGTTCCAACCGAAATATAAGAAATAAAACATTTTGATTATTTTTTTTTTTTAAATAAAAGTTAGGTATAAATGCTCAGCACCTGCAACGGTCTGATCCTTAGAGGTCTCCGAGTGAACACAAACGCCTTACTGCAGGCACCTACAATTAAAAATTAGGCCACCTGGCTGCTATATGGCAAACCCAGAAACAACAGCAGTTTAATCGTGTTCCCATGAAAACATATATACGTCCTATAGGCATTTGTTTATCACTGATGATGAAACACCACAAAAGTCCTCCTTAAAAAGTGACATGCATATCCAAGTCCAGCCAGGCATAAAGATGCTTTTCGAATCCGGGCCACAGTTTGTGAAACCTGCTGAGCGGAAAGGTGTTCTGTAAGATATTATTATTAGGAATTTTATAAAACTTTGAAGGTTATTATTGCTCCAGATTAGGTGGAAATGTTTAATTATGAACAGAGAGCAGGGTTTTGGCCTTTTCAAAGGATAGGAGCCTTTATTGATTTTATTAGTCAAAGAAGGTGATAATTTTTATATTAATAACCAGAGAGCAATTTCTCTGTTAAACAGTGATTATAAAATACTAACTGAAATACCACTGGAAAAGTCCAGGGAAGGTCACTCTTTTTTCTTATTTCTTGTAATCAATCTTAATCTACCAAAGGCTGCAGAAATATAGCAATAATCTAAGTTGAATCGTGGACACTTCTGAACTTGCGGGCAGAGGCGGCGGTGCCTTCCCTGTTAATTGATGCTGGATCAAACGAAAGCCTTTGATTGAATGAACTATAATTGCTTGCTCGATGGCTGCAAACGCGGTCGGCTACCTGACGTGTTTGTTAAATGGCTGTATGCCTTATGCAAACACGTCTGCGGGATAAACACAGATGGAGCCTGGCCAGGAGATGAGCGACCAGGTGCAAGTCACCTTTGCGGCTTTTTTGGGGTAGGGGGGGGGGGGGGTTCTGGGTTTACACATGGGGAGACTGGGACAGGTTTTGGCACACCCTGTCAAGGTGCCTGGGACATCCCTGCTCGCATAGCCAGCACTGGGGGGTTGTGGTGCCACTGAGATCTCCCTACACAGCTGGGAAGCCAGAAACAATGGGACGCAATGCCAAAAAAAATAAAAAATAAAATTAAAAAAAAAAAAAATCACGGTTTCACTGTGCTATGGGCTACCAGACCGCCATAGTTGGCTTGGATGGACCTTTGGCTTTTATTTCAGTTGTCACCTTTAGATGGGAATTGCCTTACCGCAACAAGGCAGAGGCTCAGGCAGCCCAGCAATCCCTTCAGCAGCCAGCGTCCCAGTTTCCCAGTACCGTTCAAGAAGTCCTGTAGCAAACCATCACAGGATGTCCTGCTCACAGGGGTGCATTTCTTTCCTAGCCCTCATCAATTAGCAGCTGCTTTATACCCCGATGCATGAAGTTCTCCATCCCTCATACATTTTTTATTTTCTCTAATAGAATTTCTCATTATTCATATGAATGTCTAATCCTTTTGTGAATCCTCCAAAGCTCTTGGCTTCAATAATGTCTGTGGCATTGAGTGCCACATGTTAATTATGCCCTATGTAAGAAAAGTATTTCTTGCTATCAGCTTTAAATCATTTGCTTTTAGAAAATATTTTAATGGTTAAATAAATCATAATAGAATATACCATTGCATAGATAGGGCATATCTTGCCTTAAAAATTAATTGTGTTTTTTTGAACACTGGGCAACTGAGGCATGAGAGGACGTAACTTACAATTGGTCTTTTGCTGCTTGATATAAAGCTAGAACCTGGGAGTCCTACTTCTTATATTCTTTCTATAAATAATAAAAAAAAAAAAAAATGTTTTCCGATATACTGAAAGCTGATTTAGACATCTCAGGTTTTCACATTCATTATAAGGAACAATCTCATCACTGTGCACTCATAAGGAAAAAAACCCGGCATTCCTATCTGATACAGAGACTGCGTTAGAAGAAATGTCAGGGATCACATTCTGCCAAATCAAGTTTACTGTGACCCACTGGGAACCAAGATAAACTTCTGAAAAACAAAAGACTAACATGTTGAAGCTACTGGGAATTGTCTGTACTGGACAGGATTAAAGTCATTCTGACTCTTCTATTGCCAATAATCTCTGAGAGGAAATTTGATTTTCCCTCATCATAAATAACTTTATATGTTTTACTTGCTAGTATTATTGGGGTGGTGTGACCAGCAAACTCATGCAAAGCATACCCTACTTACCAACACACAGAGAAAGGCTCTGTGATAAAATAACCACCCCCACACCAAATATACACCTCATCCACATACAAAAAATAGCTGAGGACAGGGAATTACATTCCCGCTGCTTCTGGCTTATGCGTTGTATATAACAGTTTCTGGATACATTTTTATCATGCAGGGATAAAGGAGATGGAAAATAATCATCCTTACTTATCTAAGTACAGTATTTAGATGACCCTCATTACCGCTGTATTTGAGTGCCGCCACACATTTAATGTATTTATACTCTGAAAATCTCACGAAGCAAGAAAGAGTCGACGGCTCCACGGTACAGGAAAGAACCGAGCCAGAGAGAAGAGGTGACTTATTCAAGATTACAGAGAAGACCTGCAGCAGGGCAGAAACTTGAACCCAGGTCATCCAAGTTTTAACTTACTGCTGTATGTACTGCTGTAGCCTGCCTTATTGACCCAGGCTCACAACCCGTTTCGTCCATCTGTAAAGCAGGGATTTATTAGTACAGAGAAACCTCTCAGAAAAATGCCACGCTCGACCCAAGAAACCTTTCCTGCTGGAAGTGACATGGGTAGTATTGTGCAAATAGTCATTGTATTTTTTTTAGCCAAAATGGACTGATTTTAATCCCAGCAAACATTCCACGGGATAGGAGTGCCATCACCTCCCAGGCTCCGATGGTCAAATGCCCTGGTGAGACCCAGCCACAGCCACAAGAGATGGCTGATGGAGAAGAGAGTTGACAGAGGTTTCTGAAGACTCAGATGAGCACTGAACTCCGCTTAGTGAAGAGGAGTGAGTCTGAGAAGAGCTAGAAAACAGGGCCCAAAACAGTTTTGGTTCTCCTCATTTTAAAATACGCACATCCCATACAGATATAGGTATAACATTACTCCCGTCAGAAGACGTTCTGCAGTGCTTTCTCAGCCCTTACTCATACAACATCTCTCCCTTGTTTACAGTTTAATTTAAATTAATGTTTTAATTTTTCAAACAAACAGTGACATTGTTTATGAATGCATTACCATTGAATAACCTCTCCTGAATATCAATTAACTTAAGCAATTCTAAACTACAAAGCCCTTTTAGTCAGAAGCATGTGCTCGCAGAAACAGATTTGTTTAAAACAACCACATTTCATCAAGTTTTCAGCTGTCAACAGAAATCAGTATTTGCAAGGAGCACTAGCTGTATTCTAGAAAGGAGGAGCCTGACGGGCTATATATGGTTTACGGAGCAGTAGTTCAGCGGCAGCCAGTATCGTGCCTTACACCCACTCCAAATGTGACCAAGATGACAATTAGAGGCCATAGAGGTCTACGATGAGGTAGGACTGGCTGCGGGGGCAGCCGTAAGGTGCTCCGCACTGTGTCGGAGGCCGAGATGCTGCAGAAATTAGAATTGGTCAGCAGTTCAGGAGAACAGTGAGAAATGGGGTCTGCCTCCTGCTTAATACAGTAGCTGTCTGGTGGAAACTAGAGGAGACCAAGTGTATCACCTTCCACTTCCTTCTCTCTGTGCAAGGAGAAACGATGGCTCAGGGCTGAGAGCTCAAAAATCATGAGTCCCAGGCTGGGGGGGCAACTAAGCCAGAAACGCAACTATGAACTTTAATTTGCCCTGGGAAAAGTGAGCCATGAAGTTCAACAGATAAAGTTCACGGCTGAGGTACGTTGTTAGGCCTCTGGGGAATTGGTGGTGGTGGTTTAGCGCCACCAGGATGGAAGGAAGACTTGGTTTCCACTGAATTCCCACTGGTCTGGATCATGCTCTAACATGGAGTTGAGCAGGGACACAGCTAGGGTGGCTCTGAGGACACGCGTGCCACACAGCCCCTGTCCTTAAGGCTCCTTCTTGTTCTCAGCTTCACCTGCAGCTCTGGCAGCAGGAGCTGAGCCTGTTGGACCGGGATAGTGATCAGTCCTTGGAGAGGGTCTTCCATCTGCTGCTTCTAAGCACGCAAACACGTTTGCAGAATTTCGGCAGCCAGGTGACTCCCCAGAGCCCTGAAAACTCAAGACCTCAACCACAAAAGAGCATGAGCCAAGGAGATTACAAGTTGCGATCTGTAGTCAACACCTCCATGATCCCAAATTAGTTCAGCTCCTCACTTCTTGCTCGTGGGGAAGACACGTGCTGTGAGTGAACGCCTCAGCCTGCCTCACCGGGGCTGAGCTAACAAATGGAGGCTGCAGCATTTCAATCAATAGGGGGGGAAAAAAAAAGAAAAAAGAAGAAACAGAGCAGACAGAGACATTATTGATGCTTCTATTACCATCTGAAATTGGTCACTGTGGAGAAAAACAAGTAGCCACAGAGTGGACCTGTCCTGACCTTTCGCTCCTCAGTGGGCAACAGATTGGTTAGTCTAGTCACGGCCAGTGAAAAATGAGGCTGAAATCTTCTTTTAGTGGATGAGGGACCAGTGGTCAGTCCCCTTAGCAGGAGAGAATTCACAGGTCAGGGGGGAAGCTGTAGCCCTCACTGTAGGCTCCCGAGAGATTCCCATACGATGCATCAAGACAGGGAAAGCAGGATTGATCTGCTGCTTAACATGAGTGGTGTGTGTTCAAATGCGAAAGGACAGACTCCTCTGAAAGGGAGAGGAGTTCAAGAGCGCTGGACAAACCAGAGGAGAAGAAGATGCGCACCCAGCAACGCAGTGAGGCAGGGAAATTTCCAGCCAGGCAGTCAAGTGGTGAAGAACAGGGTGGAAAAAAAGCACAGAAGGGAAATTCTGATCACACACCGCTGAGACATGACAAAGTGAACTGGGGCAACTCAGAGCAAGCCAGGTACTTGTACAAATTCAGAAGGAAGGACAGCTTTGAGACTAATCCACAGGGCAGGGACCCTGGAGCACCAATTTTGCACCAGTCTCCTCTACAAACTTTCATATGGCCTTGGATAAAGTCCCCTTGACTTTCTCAGTGCCACAGCTCCACGACAGCTATTAAAATGCTTTCCTTGTCTACTGGGACAATACAGTCTCGGAGGCTTGTATTTAGAGGGAGTACTGGATACCTTTTTAACACAAGTCATAAATAAAAGAGGCAAGATTTTGCAGCAACAGACCAAAACTTGTATGCTTAAGGCCAGTTGAAATCAGTCGGACATCTGCGGGAAGCCCCACCGTGGTGCGAAGGAGAGCAGAGGACAGCTATGGGGAATAAACCAACCCGGCATAGAGTGGGAGCAGCTTTGCCAAGTGGGCTGCTGTTAGCCTGGAGAAAGGGACACCTTCTTCTGTGAGACAGAGTGGTCCAAGGAGGAAGAGGATGATTCCCGTATCCAAAGGGATGCACTGCCGTATGACTGATGGACAGAGGCAAAAGAAAATAAAAAATCAATGATACTAGCCTACAAGTGGGCAAAAGCTCACGAGGCAGAATGCTTGATTTCTTGTTAGAGGGACAAAAATTCCAACATGCGAAAAACCAGAATCTTTTCTTTTCCAAGTGTTTTGTTTTAATCATACCCGCACGTTCTGCAGCCTCACTGAGCACAGAGACCCCTAGTATGGGCCCATCTTAATGGGCTTGGCTCCCACGACAAGCTTCAAGAAACAGCACTTACCTTCCCATTACCACTCTGAACTGACTTGGGTGGTGAACTCTAATGAAGAACAGACGTCAGAGAAGTGCTTTAGAAGAACAGGTCACAAACGCTCATAATAAATCTGTTCAGATGCACTTTGGGGAATGTAAATCACTTAAATTATTAAAGTGTCGAGCTGTTGGGACTCGGGCAGGTTGAAAGCTGTTGTAGTGAAAGCCACCGCAGCCCAAAGCAAACAGGGCAAGAAAGGAAACAAGCACATTTTAAATTCAAGCTGCTCCACTTGTGCTGTAGCTTGTAACCATCAACTGCAGCTGTATGTCTTTACCTAATGAATGACAGGGCTGAAACGCTTTGGGCTACAAGGTGGAGGAAGAGGAGGAAATAAGGGATTGGACAGTAATGAGAGAGACGGCAATAAAAACACTTCACTGTGGAGCAAAGATTGGAAGAGAAGAAAGATAGATATGATGCAATGGTGAAGCGATAGCTAGCTCCTCAATCTGAAATCCAGCTGTGATACATGCAGAAAGGCACTTTGAAGAAAGGGGGTTATCCCCTACGTTTTCCTGGAAATGTAGTAAACCGAAGGAAATACTAAAATCAATTGACTTGCCCAAGCATGGGAAAGGTGTGGAGTTGGTTCAGGTCCACTCATCTGCCCAGGCCACTCAGCTGCAGCCTGAGAGTGGCTCCGTCTTAACCCTGGGGGGCTACTCCACCTGCCTATGCCTATCCCTATCTAAAGTCTGTCTATAATCCAGCCCTTACAATATTTAAACGTATTCCTCTAATTAACAGCCTGAATTTATTAATGGTCTGTTTATCCCCATTTGTTCTTCTTTCAGCATTGTCCCTTTGATTTAATAGCTCTTTTCCTTCCCCGCTGCTATGCCCCAATCTGCTTACATGCAACAATCGCCTCCTCTTTTTCAGCCTTCAGTTTTGCTTGGGTAAGAAAGCTAAGCTCCTTAGTCATCTCTTGTAAGAAAGGATCTTCATTCCCAGACCATAATTTAGTATTCTATTGTTTGAAAAAACGCCTGTCAGAAGTTCATTATTTCCTCCTCTTTTTTCCTTGGCAAAAATTCAGAATTTTGAGCAAACCCAAATGTGGTACTTTTTCTGTCTACTGCTACCACCGGCAGAGGAAGACTGACTCAAGTTACTCTAAGGCACAGTGAAGGCAAACTGTGCAAGCAATTCAGTCATCGGGGGAGTTTCATTCTACCAACCCACCCGAAACCTTTTAAATTTGCTTGTCAAACACATTTTTAAGAAGCAAATCCTGGCTGCGACAAAAACACACAGGTATTATTTGCAAGAAATAGCGTTTATTCATCGCAATCGATAGGAATTTTTCTGGTTTATGTAGATCAGGTCCTATTTATTTACAGATGGTACAGTTCAGAGAATATCCAGCCCCAGATAAACACTGGACTTCGTTGATATGATATCTTGTGTCTCTCTGTACTTAAGGGCTTTAGAAACTGATTAACTGAAACCCTTATCAGGAATGTAACTATTATAATGCTCATTTTACTGACGAGGAAAATGGAGCACAAAAAACCTTAGTGACAGACACAAGGTTACAGAGTGAATTAGTGGCAAGAATACTGATTCCATCTCCATCTCCCTGGTTTGACCATTAGATACACTCCCTTAATCAGAATCTTCCCTCAAGCCCTCTGCCTAATTTTACTTGCTTTTTTTTTTTTAAAAAAAAAAATACATTTTCCCCTGCCTTTCAACATTTTCTAGTCTGGCTGGGAGCTATGGGAAAAACACTGCCTATAGACAAAAAGTTGGCCTCAGCAATATTTTAAGTATGACAAGAAGAAAAAGAACCAAAAAACCACCTCACTGAAAAAGCATATCCTCAGAAGATTTTCAGCCTGAATTCGCAGCTTCAGAGAATTGCGCTAAGCCACCGAACGGCTGGGTGCTTTATACGAAGCAAACCTCTTAAGGCTTTGCATTCATGCATTATTAGTAGCTTCGTTCTATATCTAAGTTACTTATATGGCTCCTAATTACCCCAGTATCTTAATGCCTCATCTTAATGTATTTATCCTTACTGCAGCCCAGTGGCGCAAGACAGCGTTGAGACTCCTGCTTCATGGGCAACTTTTATGTTGCAGAGGACTCCAGAAAACACAGTCTTCAGAGTGATTATAAGCTGAGTCTTCCTCTACTTCCCGCGCTAACGGCGGACTTCGGGTTACACCTGGTAATGCCTCCATGAGCTTGGCCTTTTGGGATGTGTACGCTCCGGCCACACAGAGATCAGCCAGGCTGCTGTGGAGAAGTCCCTACAACTTACAGATTAGACGTATCCAGGTGTCTATATACATTTTTGCGAGTTCAGGCTTAAGTGACTTGCCCGAGGGCACTCAAGAAGTGTGTGGCAGAGACAATTTCACCATGGTCCTGCGACCGCTCTCCTAGTTTAGCAACAGTGACAAATTCTGACTGGAATTAGAATTCTATATGCCGGGAGAGGTGAAAACACCAGCACCAGGACTCCACTTCGGAGCTGTAATGTGGGAAAACTTAAACCAAAAATTGTAAGGTAACAATCAATATCTATGTTCTTTCATCAGCCTGAGAAATGTTTCTTCTTGCTCTCGTCTCCTAACTCCAGTTTAATGATTAAAATGGATGTATGAGCAATTGGTGTTCAGGATTGATCACCTGTACAAGGAGGCCATTTCATTGAAAGTCTAGAGATTGCACCCTTGTGCCAAGAAGTGTCCTCCAGGGCTTCTGGATACCTAAAATGTTGCTAAAATCTTGATCTAGCCCTTTTGCCCGGGGGCAAATTCTACCTGTAATTATTAGGACCAGGAATGCTCACCTAGTCCAGCAGTCTGACTATTTGAACATTTATCTCCATAAGCTTTACACTTTAATAAATAATTTACCCCCAAAATGCACTTAAATGAGATCTATAATTCCACCATGAGGCTCTGATGGTGTGAAGAGACCTCCTGACTTTGCTCTGATCATTTATAATGCCACCATAAGCCATCAGTGGAATTGCAGCATTATTATTTATAGCACCGCTTATATTGTTCCTTATATCGTTTATTATACTCAACTGGAGTGGCCCCAGCTAGTCAGTATGAAAAGATGCTGCACAGTTTCCAGCTTAGGCTATTTCTTAGCACAGAAATGCCACCTTCTTAAGGAAGCAGAGATGTTATCAGTCTGAGGACGGATCTAAATGGTCTGGATACGCCGTCCTCATTTCTGCTAGTCCTTCCATTCAGTTTGGGTAGTATTACGGGGGATGGCGCAGAGGCTGAAGCGTTTGGTGGTTGCTTCTACTTTCCGTCTTGAGGAGGGCAGGCTGCACCCCTGGCACTGCACTAACCTGCGCAGAAACCGGTACAGGAAAGGGGACGAGAAACGGTGACGGACACCCACGCAGCTTTCCCCCATCTCCCCTCCTGCACTTACACGCACCATTCCGATCAGAGCCAGAGCTCCCCAGGTACGAATCCCGTCCTCGGTACTGCGAGAAGCAGGTTGAAATTACTAAATCAGGGATTCGAAAAAAAGTGTCAGATTTCAGATCACCTAGGCATCCCCAGTGGTTTTTCTTTCCAGATGCATTATGATAATTTTTAATGACATCACCTCATGCTATTTTTATCACTTCTTTTTTTTTTTTAATGGATAGAACATGAGAGTGATCTCCAAGGTGGCGGGGGGTGGGGTGGGGATGGGGGTGCAGTACTCTGCTTCACTTATCTAAAACTACTCTTGTGAAATCTAACTTGCAACAGATGTTCAGCATGACAAACCAGAGCCCAGATAATTAAAAGCAGTTAAAAGCAAAGTATTTCAATGGGAAAAGTTGGAGCATAACCCATAACAAGCCACTGCATTGCCACTGTCCTGCCTTGCCCAGGGCAGTCCTAAATGGGTAGGATAAACTCTCCTAAATCATAGAATCACAGAATGGTTAGAGTTGGAAGGGACCTTAAAGACCATCCAGTTCCAACCCCCCTGCCATGGGCAAGGACACCTCCCACTAGACCTGGTTGCTCAAAGCCCCGTCCAACCTGGCCTTGAACATCTCCAGGGATGGGGCAGCCACAGCTTCTCTGGGCAACCTGGGCCAGTGTCTCACCACCCTCAGAGTACAGAATTCCTTCCTGAGATCTAACCTAAATGTACCCTCTTTCTTAGGAAAATTCTGCCTCTCTTTTTTCCCCCCTCCTTAGCCTGCCTGAACTTGTTCCAGTGACCCATTCGTTTCCCTGCATCTCCACCTCAGTGCTCACAGGTTTCACGCTCCCCAATTTAGCCATTAGCAGTAGGGTTTAGCCTAGACAATTCGTTCCCATAAAATACGGCGCTGACAGTCCTGAAGGGTACGGAGCTGTCTGGGCAGACACTCCTCCTCGGAGCCGGTGCCAAGGGTGCGGCCACGCGCCCGTGGTCTGTGTTTCAGAGGCTGCCCTGGCTGCTCCGTGCGCTGCAGCCCCCGGCAGGAGCAGCCGCATCGTCCCTGGGGGGCCGAAGGGACCCGTCCTACCCGCGATGCTTTCCGGCCCCGTGTGACAGGCACAAGCGCCCATGGCTCCCCCATCTTGGCAAGCAGATCTACCAAAAAAAAACCAACAAAACCACAAAGCAGAAAGGAGGGAAGAGAGGAGCAGGTAAAGGATCAGGGCAGCTAAAAGTGGGACTAAAGAAAACGAGGAGGAAGATTTCATATTCCTGTAGTTTATATCCCTGCACAGCCAAGCGAGGCAGCGATAACGCAGCACATAGCTGGTGAATATGTCATGAACATCAGTCCGGATTTTAGGACATAGCAGAATCCCACCAGGAAAGAGGGTTTAAATCTTGCAGCAGAAACACAGGAAATAAGTCCTTTCGTAACCCCCTCCCTTAAGAAAACCTATCAACACATTGGAATTACAAGGCCTTTCCAGGTTAATTTATTTTTTTTTTTTTATGGAGCTTGAGAACATCAGAGTTCAATTAAGCAGAGCAACCACCCAACCTCATGCAAGCAGCACACAGGCTGACAGACTTCGGGGATTTCATTTTTCTTGCAGAAAAGAAAAAAAGGCAAGGAAGGAGGGCGATACGACTGCACTGCCATGTGGCATCATTCGTTTTACACTGATCCCCGTCAGCCACCCAAAGCTTTGCTCAAATAAACGTAGGGATCAGGGCTTTCAGCGGCAGTTCCCGCTTGCCTTCCTGCACGGGCAGATGCCGGCAGCAGGACACAGGGAGCACACGGAGGGCTCGGAGTGGGGTGGTGGAGAATCGGCCCCTCTGTTTCCTCAGGTTTGCTTGTTCATTGGCTCTTTTGGTTTTCTTCTGTGTATTTCTGGAGAATTAGAAGTCAAACCAGGGAAGTTAGGTAATGAGCCAGGCTCCGGGGAAAGATCAACTTTCAGAGCCCCTGAGTTTCTTTCCATGCCCCACGTAACAGCCCAGTACGAATCTGCAACGCTTCAAGCTGGTTGGGATGCGTGTGCCGCTCGGCAAAGCAGGATGGGGAGGTTTAAGAGGCAAAACATATTTTTTCCTCATTATGAAAGAACTGCAAGCAAATAAATGACGGTGCTGGTGTTCTCCATTTTCTAGCTGGAGAAACTAAAGCTTGGAAAGCTGGTTGCACCCAAGGTCATAGAGAACGGTCAGTGTCAAGAGTCAAGCAAGCGACGGAGGGGTCTCAGCTCTGTCATGCTGGCTGCTGAGCGAGGGGGAAGGTTTCGCATCCTTCTTTTTTCCCAGCTACCCCTGCGGCGGTCGGCGCAGGCAGCGTTTGTGCTGCCCTCAGTATCCAGCAGGATGGACCACAGCCACCAGCACCAGATGAATTGCGTGTCTCCCTCCATCCACAGCTCCGTTTCCTCTGCCCAGCAAGATCATCTCCCAGCTGCTCGGTACACGGATGCTCACCGGGCTGTCTGCAGGGCCAACTTGCTTCTAACAGGGCAAAACTTTTCTGGGCAAATGGTGCGTTGTCAGAAACGTCAAAGCAATCAGCTTGTGGCACGACGTGGGTTGGTTCAGCAGACCAAGGTCAGGATGGGGTTTTGGAGCCAGGTGGATGTATGGGGTGGGGGGCAAAGAGGGGCTCTGCATCTGCCTGTGGGGACACCGGTGTCGGAATAGCTGAAGCAACCAGGCTAGAGAGAGCTTCAAATGAAGGGGGGGTTGCGGGGAGGAGCGGAAGGCTTTTTTCCCTCTGTGGTGATCTTGCTGAATATTGTAAATTTGGGGGACTGAGCGAGTGACCCTCTGGGATTTTTATGTAAAGATATATGTCATTAAAGAGTTACTCAGTTCAGCCCTAAAGTTAGCTGTGTGTCATACTTTTGATGTCTTTTCTTCTATCACTAAAAAGTAGTTATATTAAGAATAAAAGTCCTTGCAAATCAAAAAAAAAAAAGTAAAAAATAATCCCTTTCAGTCTCCTGTATATCAAAGGGTTTGTTTTGGCCATTTACCTTGGCTTTCCATCCTTGTCATTTGCTGTGTCTGGTTTGGAGCATGGCAGACAGAAGTTTCACTAGAAGCCATTAAAGTCTGTGAAATTGGACAATTGGCTATGCAGACATCCCTTAGAAGTATTTCTAGCACTTTTGGTTCCTGGTTGGGTACTGAAAATGGGGATGGAAGAAAGAAAATCTCTCTATATATGTATCAGAGCTTTGGAAAAAAAAAAAAAAGAAAAAAAGGCATTGAACGTGGGACATGAAAACATGAAACTTTCAGTTTCTGACAGACTCTGCTAAGTCTTTATCCCCTCTCTTCTTCCCACCATTCAGAAGCCCAAGTAATTTCCCAGGCATGGCTCACACAACACCCCTCAGCACATGCACCGCAGGAAACAGGGGCAGGAGGCACTTAGTGCAAAAGCAGCCACCTGCATCTACAAACCTGAATTAATTCTCCCTCAGCAGACCTGGATTTAGGTAGCCCTGGCTGCTCCTACTTAACTCCTAATGAGATTTCCCATTATGTTGGCATCGGGTATAAGGCCTTTTTTTTTTTTTACACAGAACTGTAAAAGCAATGTTACCATACATCCTTCTTGCCTCAAAACTGAGAAAGCTTATTCCATTTTATGAATGATCCCTGTTTGGAAAGACAAGAAAGGAAAAGCAGTTATTACTTTGCTCCTTTGCTGTCACTGAACCTTCCATGAATTTCAGTCTTTTCCTCCCGTGATGTATCGCTCCTCTTGAGATTCCAGCCCAGCCCAAGAAGGGACAGTTTGTGCAATCCGTATCCTCTATATATAAAAGGAATGGACTAGATTCATCAGCACTTTAGTGCTTTTACTCCATAGCCGTGTTCACTTCAGTGTTTTTCAGATTACGCTGTAGCTGTTTAGACTCTGCCCTTGCTTCGCAGGTGAACTTTGCTGTCAGGTAGATAAAAATGATTGAAAAGTCGTGGTTATTTCTCAAGAACTGCAGGCTTTTTTTGTCTATTCATCCGTCGATAGGTACATTTTCTCTCTTGCTAACATGGTATATTCAGACAGGATGACATTTTTTTTTTCCCCTGAAACATTACCCAGCAAATCCTGCAATAAATGGCTGTATCTTCAGAAGATTTTGAGATACTGATTGTAGGACTCTTGAAAATCTCTCTGGAAGGAGCAAAGGGTTTGAAATCACCACTCCAATTAAGCAACCGACATCCGGCGCTCTGGTTCGGGGCACAAAGGTGCATGAAGAAAGCACCACACCTTGTAGTAAGAGCTGTTCGGTGAGCAGACCTCTGCGGTCTTTTTAAAATGACCTGAATTTATATTTAAATTCATGAAACTTGACTCACAAGATCAGACAGTAAAGGGGTCCATGCAGTACAGGGGGCCCATACGATGGGCACGGACACAAACACAGCTGCAGGATACGCCCAGTAGGCCACCATGAAGGCAACAGCCCAGAGCATGTGGTTTCTGGTGGAATCATGATTAAGGGGCTTGAAAGACTTCACCGTGAGTACTGAGCCATCTCAGAGATCCTTCCCAGCAGGAGGAGCCTGATGGCAAACTTTTCTGCCCATGGGAAACCTAATTCCAGCCTCATTTTCTTATTCTGCAAACCCTGAAGATAGCATTCACCATGCCCTCTCCCCACCCCCCGGTTTTGGGGGTTTTCTATCACAAATCTCTCTTGCCTGAAGCGGGGTCTGACTTCACTCAAACCGTTACCTATTCTGGAGTGAAGTTTCAGGTGACGAGGGAACATTTTCCCTGGAACATCTGTATTACCCTGTAGTCAGCAGGAATGAAATTGCCTGACTGTGCCCTCCCCTTGGGGACCCCACTGAAAATGAGATGTATCTCTCATGAGGACCTCCCAGCAAGCACAACTGAAGTATCTTTGTGACTGCAGTAGCTCTGTAATGAATGAATTAATTGATTTCACCCTCAGCTTCTTCTTCCTTGACCCTGCTGGCCCCACAGTGGGGAAGGAGCTTTGTTCCAGTTCCAGTTTCCCTCAAAGCCCTGTTCTATTTAAAGACAGATGAAATGGCTTCAGAGCTCAGGCTGGGAATCCCAAAACCTCAGCTTTGGATGGGTCATCGAGCTCTACACTGAGTTTGGATGGAAGGATGAGAACTTGCACCTTTCAGCCACTCCCAGGGTCTCCATTAACAGATGGAAAGTGGGTCTGCCAAGCCTGACATCCTCACAGTACATCTACCTAGATCTGCGTGTTGCCTGCATGACTGTTTAAGGAGTTTGCATGGACATCTCTGAGTCTCCAGGCCACCCCAGTTCTCCCCTGGCTTCTTAATCCAAATTATCTTCTGGGAAAACAGTCTGGGACTCACGTATCTAACAAACTCCTTTCCATCTTTAAAAGCGTGATGTGCCCAGCTCTTCCAACCCCTGTGACCAGCAGGGTGACCACAGACAACACACGGACAGGGCAGGCTTCTACATCTAACCTGGTAACTGGCAGGACCGTGCGTGACAATTCAGGGAAAAAAAAGGTGGAATGATTCACCAGTGCCTGAAAAGAATGGGCCCTATTCTCATTTACAGGCAAACAGCTCCCCCTCCAGTCAACGCCTGAGGGTATCAGCTCAGGGTATTTCGTACAGGCTGCTCGGGCTGGACTAACCAAGCAAGTAAATAGCTACAGAAAAAGCCTATGGGACTCAGGTCACTGCGGAGCTGTTAAAAACCTGAGATGATTCTCATACCCTGGAAAGCAAGTCACGCACTGCTGAAGGTCTTGTATAGGGCATCAGATACGACAGCTTCTACTTGGTGCGTCCCAGTCAACAGAGAGCAGCTCTAGAAGTTTCGTCCTCATGAATTTTAACCATGGCTCTGAAGTGACTCTTCTGTATCTTTGAGCAAGTCATGCGGCTTCTGCTGTGCCTCGGTTTCCCGGTTGCGTTCTCCAGTTCTAAACAAATTCTCTGTCCATTGCAAAATCTACGGTCTCAAATATTTCTCCTGGAAAATACTGCTTCTGCTGTATCTCTATTTTAAATTTTAAAACGGAATATTTATAATTAGTTTTTCAAGGGAACGTTTCAAACATCTGCATGTTCAAAATGCTGTTGCTCCACCTTTAATGAAAGGGTTGAGGTTCTTGCTTTTGTCAAGTGGACATGGACATTTTGCAAAGTTTCATATTTTGTGGAAGTTACAGTATTTCTTCTCAATTTGGGGATGAAAACACCTATTGAAAAGCACAATTTTCCTCCTGGGTAAAGTCTGCCTTAAGGATACCCAAAACATTAATTCCGGAGTAGCCATAAATGCCACTAGAAGCATCATGGAAGAGTTAAGTATGGTCACAAGTGATCCTGAGTCCTTCTTTAGTAACACTCCTATTATGTAGGACTTCTGGGTGAGCCAGTAACAAAGGATTAAATCCATCTCTTATTCGTAGATGCCACCTGCCTCAGGACACAACGTTTAAAGCCCACGGCTGTACTGTAATCATTTTTATTGTGGTGACATCTGAGAACTGCAGGTGTGGATGAGATTTCACTGGTTTTGCTCATTGTGAAAAGACAAAGCAAAAAGTCAAAGCACTTGGAGTGTAAATACAGCAGGAGGGGACACAATGATGGATTTACGCAGGTCAGGGAAGGACACAGCAAAACATGCTTGGTCCAGCTCATGGATTTGCCCTCAGCCTCTTCTCTTTGGTTTAAGGATCCACCAAGTGCCCTGGTGTTCCCTGCAGCAGACGCTATGAGCGAGGCGCTGAATGGGGCGCCCAGGAGAAAGGTGTTCAGGTGGAGAAAGGTGTTCAGGTGGAGAAAGGTGTCACACCTGCAAATGTATTCTGGACACACAAGAGGAGTCAAGCCCCAGGCTCCATTGCCGAGGGAGGAATGGATGAGTACTAGGGAGAATGTTGGAAGGAAGCTTCAGCTACCTTTGGACAGCTGCTTGCTACATCCCAGGCCTGTCTCCACTCACATTTTTCCTCCAAGCCACCTGGATGGGCTGCATGGGAAGGCATGTCCCTAGAGCTGCTATAGAGGAAAAAGGCTTTGTCCCAGCGTAAAATAGGAACTATGAAAACAGTAAATGGGATGTCCTTGTGAAGGAGGGAGAGGGGATGCCAGAACCACCACTAGCCTGCCCGCATCCCCTCCGAGCTCTGTTTCCTGATCCATTTCCAGCTGTGCCATCCTCAGAGATGGTTCAGATTCAGTGTCTGGAACTGAGCACTCGGGGCCAGCTCGGGGCACCCAGGGCTACCGCAAAATAGAAAAGAGATGCTCCTCAGCGCGACCGAAATACTGCCCAGTCTCCTCTTGCTCTTTCTCCTCGCTTCTTTTTCTGCCATGTTTCATTTTGGTAGAAGACAATTGTCTTGACTGGATCTTCCTTGTAGACATTAAGTACCTTTCAAAGCAAGGTCATAGTCCCCGGAGCTGCGACAGCACACATGATGGTAACAGTTCAGGCTGGGTTTGCTGCCCTCGGCGCAGGCAGGGAGCTGCTACTCCCCGTCGCGGGGGTTTCTCTCCAGACAGCATCACAACCCGACATCCCGAGTTTCCACGGGGAGGAACGGATCTTGTGAGCCCTCTTTTCCTTCCTTGTGCCCACCTGCAGTAACAGATGTGTCCGATCTCCCAGGTAATCGAGGAGCTGGGCGTCTGCACGGTTCTTTGGGGTTTTTAATACTCCCCCGCAGATTATTTTTTCCAAGGAGAAATAACGCATCCGTGGCATCGAGACAGCACGGAGAGGTACAGCCTTGAAACAGGAATAACTAACGATCTGTGGCAGACAGGCAGGGCCCGGACAAACCGCTGCACGGCATCGTACATGCCAAGCGGGTTCCTGGCAGCTGGTTCATCTTCCCACATCACAGCTGATGTTTGAATAGAGGAAAAACACCCTGTTAGACGGGTGACCTTTTCATAGCTCTGGAGGGCAAGGGAGAAGGCAGCCTACGAAGTGTTCGGATGGTGCTTGACAAATGAAGGTATGTAAACAAGGTGAGGGACGGCAGCGCCCAGCTAGGGAGAGCCAGGCACGTCAGGCGCTTGGTTCCCGTGCTGAGGAACGGCAGCCGGGACTAACGGCCGGGATCGGGCGGTGCACGGGTTCGGCTGGAATGCTGGGGAATGGTTTATCCCACCCAGGGGGGAAGGGAACCAGCCTGGCAGCTCTGCCTCTTGCTGGAGCGCAGCTCTGCACACAAAGCACTCAGAAGAGCGCAGAGGGTCTCGCACTGCTTCACGCTGCCCCCCCGGCCAAGTGAGGAGCAACTCTTCCCCCATCCACCAACACCATCCAGCACACTCCAACTTCCCACCTCTTCCCACCTGCGTCTGATACCCACCACAGACACACCTCAGGCAGGTCCCAGAGCTAACGTCGCACTGACATTAGGTGTTGTGGAGCTCGTACGGAGCCCGTGGTGGTCACAGTTGCCTGGTTTGGCGTCTCCTGGCCCCTTCAGTCACCACTTTAGAAAAGGCTGTTAAACTTGGAAGGGCAGGACAGTTCCCCTTTACGTTAGTAAATGTCAGTTTTGCGCTAATGTACGCGACCCACGTGTATAGCTCAATCCCGGTTTCAGAGCATCTCAGTCTCCACCTCCCTTTGCGCCTCCTTTGCCCAGAACAAGCAGAAGATCCCAGCTGGCCCCTTTCATTCAGATTTTCCCTGTTGGCTTCTCACAGGCACCAGCCTCAGCCAGCTTCTGCATTGCTCCCACCGTGCCATGCCGCAGCTGAAACGGGAATCTGGGCTAGGAAAGGGCTTCCTGAAGCCAACGATAACCATCTAACCCCTGACTAACTCCGAGAAGGAACCATTCGGTTCTGGAGTCTATCTCATCCGATCCATCAGAAAGAGTTTTTAATCTGACTGATCCTGACTACACCCCCTCAGCAAGGCTCAAACGTGGCAGATGCAAACACCACTTTCCGCTGGGTGAGCTAAAAGAGCTGGAAGCAATGACTGCTTGGATTACACCACCCAATAGCTTTGTGATTTGTACACAACGAGGAAATTGGACTGGGTTTGGATTTGCAGCTATAGGTAGCTCAGATTCTTCTGCATCACTCACTCCTGGGAACGGTCAGACAAGATGAGTTTTGGTTAAGTAGCTTATGTTTTCTAAAAGTTTTCTTGATAGAAAATGTGATTCATTGGTTGTGGATTTTCTGACTAGATAAAAAGTTTGCAAACAAATCTGTTCTCTTAGAAATCTCTTCCTGGATTGCAGTTGTTCTAAAAAAAAAAAAATCAATACAATGTTCAACCCAAGCTGCAGGGCACTTTTTCATCAGAACTCCCCCTGCCCCCTCACCTCAAGTGGTCTTGAAGACAGATTTGGGTATCAAGGTTTTTTTTTCTTGAAACGAAGAAAAAAAAAAAAGGCAGTTTCTATATTGGTTTTCCATGGAAGATGGGAAACCAACAAGTTTTCCTCACTGGCTCTAAATAAAATGTCTCTTAATTTACAGACATGAACAAGGTGGGTATATATTGTCCCCTACACACACTCCCCGTATTGGATCCAAACTCGAGGACCCCCAGGTTCTTTCCTCAACAGTGAAAAGATTCAGTCGATTTCCTCTCCTATCCCTTTCACTGTCTCTCCGCCTTTTGGGGTATAGCCAGCACCAGAAGGAGAATGAAATAGAGTGAAAAAAGCTATTTTGTCTCTTGCCAGCTCAGTTGGAAACAGGAAGTACTGGAAATCTCCCAACTAAGCCTGGCTTTGGAAGACCTCCAGCCCACTTTGTTGAGGCCTGAGGCTCCAGGGGTTCTGCAAAGTGGCTGAACTTCTGGGAAATGCCACAAACAACCCAAAGACTTCAGCTGTGTTGAGTAAAGCAGGGCTGATGGGAACTGGTGGAGAGGGTACACCTGCCTGGAAAAACATTTAGTCCAGAAGGTCTGCATTTTATATGTTCTGCTAGGTTCATGCTCAAGCTCATTTATGCCAATGCTGATAAACTCGATAGCAGGTTTGCTCACGAATGATTTTGGGGAAGTGGTGGATGGCTCTCTGCTCTGGATATACTGGTGAGGATGAGGAGGAACAGAATGCAGGAGTGATGGACTGACCTATGCACCAACACAGTCTATTGGACAGCGTATGCATCCTCGATCTAGATATCCACAAGTCTTCAGACACAGAACTACAATTAACTCGAGACATTAGACCACGAAGGCTTTTACGGACACCAGGCTCCAAGCGCTAACCCTACTGCTGTTCCAAATAACAAACCACTTTTGGACACAGAGCTCTCGGCAGCCGCAGACTTTGTGCTGGTGCCAGGTGCACAGAGACAGCGCACACACAGACCCTTGAGAGACACTGAAGAGGCTGCAGCTAGGAGTTTTTATTCTCTGGCACCGTTAGCTAGATCGGGGAGTTAACAGAAGTTTGGGGTTTTGGCGTTTTTTGCTGCTGGCAGCTCCCATGGTCTTTCTAATCACGGTCCGAATCCTCGCCCAGCCCAGCCAGGAAAGCTCTCAAGCTGCCTCCAGTTTGCAGTCAGACAGGACTTGAGCACACGGCCACTGGGTGGATTCAGAGCCTGGAGGTGACAAGGAATGGGCAGCACATGCACCTCACGGGAGTTTTCCATCCTGGTGCTGTGTCACCAGGAAGCCAGGTCATACTCCCGTCTCCAGCTGAACTGTCTTTTAATGCCAGGATAACTCATCGGAGCGATGACTGCACACAGCATCATCTCAGCATGACAAACGCGGGCCATGTGTGCAATGCCTCTGCAGCCCTGGACCGCAGTCTCTGATGCAGTTAACACT
This sequence comes from Burhinus bistriatus, assembly GCA_013397275.1. Classification (NCBI taxonomy): domain Eukaryota; kingdom Metazoa; phylum Chordata; class Aves; order Charadriiformes; family Burhinidae; genus Burhinus; species Burhinus bistriatus. Next base: position 471,505 of record VYXH01012647.1, on the reverse strand, counting down.
TTGATGCCATCAGGATAGCCGTTTGCCAAGGCTGGCTCAGCAGAGATGCGTGGCTCCAAGTTCCTGCCCTCCACTCCCATGGGAGACTTGCTCCCAGTCCCTACCTGTGGCCATGGTAACAAACAAAAGTCGTCCTCACCAGGCACTCTCCATCTTATCGATTCCTTGGGAGATTTATGGCAGACACCTGATCTCAGTGAAGGAGCTAAATCCAATTCACTAAGGAATTACAAGCCTGTCCGATCAATAATCTATTTATCTCCTTCACTTTGCCATCTTTAAACACTCCAGCCCTATCAAAAGAAATTGAAAGCTTTTTGAAAATGAAATTATTGAACTCTGCTAAGGCTTCTGGAAAGGATCTTGAGACCAGGATGGATCCAGTTCAGATCCAGCACGTAGGAGACATCTGTCATAGCTCCAGTAACTCTACAGCAATCCAGCACGCAGGCTGGGCTGGCGGGGGATGCTGGCACTCAACACACAAAAAGAATCCAGCCCAAGAGATCACAGGTAGTGGGGACACACAGTTTGCAGGAGACACCACTTGATATTAGTGCCAAGAAGGAATACGCACGGTGGGGGGAACACAGCAGGGTGACTTCTACTGCGTTCCCTTTGGCCAAGCTGAAGCATGAGGAAGGATCGTGCATCCTCTGCTGCACTGGCAGAGCCTAGGAAAGGCTCATATACCTAGGTACTAGGAGCTAAGAGGAAACTGAGGTGTGAAGTGTTAACCCCACCTGAAAATGCATTACTGATGTCCCTGGAAGCTGCCAGCTGCATTGGTTCATGACTTGAGCAGATCATGAAGTTTAATTTAACCAGCACACGACTTCAGAAGCAGTCATTATGTCTCCCAAGGGCAGAGGTGTGCTGCATCCCAGAAATAATGTTATTTTTCAGCTCTCATGCAACACTTCTAATTAATAGATTGTAAAGTAGTTTGCATGGAAGAAAACCCAGGCACAGAGAGGAAACAGGGCTAGCTGAAAGACAGCCAGCGTCAGAACCAGGAGCAGAACCTCTTTGAAGAAGAACAATTTCCATCCTTTTCAAGGCTTCATAGCTAGTTTTATCTAACAGATGCAGGCCTTTACAAATGCAGGGGAGACTGCAGGATCAGTTCACACATGTGAACTGCCTTCTGAGTAAAGCTCCTTGTCACAGAAATATTTACACACGTGTTTAAGCCTTTCTTCAGACCAACTCTTAAACAGAATATTATTTGCAGTCATAGAATCATAGAATCATTTAGGTTGGAAAAGACCTTCAAGATCATCCAGTCCAACCATTGACCCTACTCTACCAGGTCTGCCACTAAACCATGTCTCCAAGCACCACATCTACACAACTTTTACACACAGCTAGGGATGGTGACTCAACCACCTCCCTGGGCAGCCTCTTCCAATGGTTGATAACTCTTTCGGTGAAAGTTTTTTTTCCTAATGTCCAGCTAAAACCTCTCCTGGCGCAACTTGAACCCGTTTCCTCTTGTCCTATCACTAGTTACTTGGGAGAAGAGACCAGCTCCCATCTCACTACAACCTCCTTTCAGGTAGCTGTAGAGAGCAGTAAGAGAGAGTCCCGAGTGGGACTGAACCATATATCCTGCTGGCCAAAAACCAGGATATTTTCTTGGTTGTGTAGAACTGGGGAATCACAACCACAATTGCTCTGCGGGAACAACTGTGCTGGAGAGCAAACATGATGTTCAGAGCTGAAGGCATAGATGTTTGGGTGAGTCAGAAGTTGTGCTGACAATAACGATGTTGCACCGGTGCCCGTGTGAGATTTCAGCCCTATGTTTGATCTTGCCTACGGGATATTTGCTCCCCAGATTGCCCCGTTTTTAACAGGTTCATGTACCTATTTTTCTGCACCTGGAACTCCAGTGCTGAAGCTGGAAGGGGCTAAATTTCTCTGGAGATGGAGAGGGGCCAGTTCCTCTCACTTCAGAGGTTAATGAATGGAGTCATTAGGATAATTAATGTTTTACTGATGAATTAATCACCCTCTCAAGCAGTTCCTGCCTTTCGCTGTGCAGAGAGCCAGGGCCCTCTTGAGATCTAGCACATCCCTTGCTAAGGCAGCTACCTTGTCCTGACAGCCGTCTGTTTTTGGAACAGGTTACCGTGCATCTGCCTTTTCCGCAGGGGAGTTGCTTTCCTGCGGGAGGGAAAACCTCAAAGCCAAGAGCTGTGCTGGAGTTTGAGAGACTCCAGGCTGCCAGCTGCTAGGATTAAGCTTTTTTCCAAACTGTCCTAACACTTCCAGTTCTGACTTGGGGCCACCTTGGCTGTCCCCAGCCCCAGCCCATTTCACTCGCCACCCATCCAGCCCCTGCGGCTCTGCCAACAAGCCTCACTTTTCCTCCGAAGGACCATCTATCCTCGTCCTTCAGGTCGTCCTCCTCCTTGATGCTTTTCTTGCCTTCTCCATCCCCCAGCACTGCTCCAGCCCTGACCCCAAGTCTGTGTATTGATCCCAAGCCTGACTTGACTCACACTTCTTTTTTTCAGGTCCTGTTTCCGAAGAGCATTACCGAAGCGCTTCACTAAAGAGCAAATGCCCTCGTTGTTTTCTTGTTATTGGAAGTGTGAGAAAGTGCGTGGTGACCATGCCAAGAAAAATCACTAACCTTCCTGTGGCAGTTTATACAGCGCGATGAAACGTTAAAAAGAGCTGCCACCACACAAGAACTTTCTCCCTTGGCTGCAGGCACATTTGAACTGTGACTTCCAGGGGCTGGAAAGCTGAGAGTGATTTCACAACATTGTTCCTGAGAAAATCCCAGTAAAGTCAACAGGGCTCCTTGAACAGAGCCCTCAGAGTTCTGCAGTGCTCGGAGTCACAGCAACATCTCTGGGCAGAGTCCCACGGACAGGTTAAGGTAAAGAAAAGGCACCCCTCCTCTTCAGGGTAAATTCGGCACCCCTCAAGATCACAGGCTGTCATTCTGTTTTAACACGAGGTAAGGAACTTCATCACTGAGCGTTTTTGGCCAGAAGTATTTTAGGCAAAGGAGTTTGTATAGACACCTCGGATCAGATTAAGACATCCTGGAGGAAGTCTGTAAAGTCTTGGGTTTTCTGGTCAGTTCTTATCAGAACCAGAAAGCAGAATCGAAAACTCGACCTTTTTACTGAAAAATGAATACTACAACATTTTGCTGTTCCACAAGGGGAAAAACATAAAAGTAATTTAGAAATCTTGAAGTGGGGAAAAACAGGATTGCCATCCCACAGCCTGTACTTCCCAAAACTTCCCTGTACTTTTCAGGCCAGCTTCTCCTCTGACCTACCCTGCCAGCGTTTGGCTCTGCCCTCAGCGCCCAGACTTCAATCCTCAAGTCTCCTCTCCCGCTCCGGCTGCCTCGCCTCCTGACTTGTTTATGGTTGCCCCTCGGACAGTCCCCTCATGGGACATCCATCCATCTCCACGTGGCCTTTCTTCGTGTCGGTTTAAATGCTGCCTGTGATTTATGGCCCAGCAGCTCCCCAAACACATCTCCGGCATGTTATATGGCACTGGCGTAATGCTAACTCTCTGAAAGCACAGAGGAAGCAAACAGTGCTAATTTATGCCTGGCTTTTTTTTTTTTTATTCCCCAGCATAATTCTGATTTTAATGTTCCGTCTACACCACATCAATATCCTTTCACTGCTAGCACGTAAAAAAAAAACCACCCAAAAAGTAAATATTTCATTTCCCATTCTTTCCCTCTTAAAAGGTTTTGCCTAAACCGGCTCACCCGGCATGCCCTGAGGTTAGACAAATAGGAAGCGACTGTGGTCTGCCGCGGGGATGCTTTATGGGAAGGGCACTGCCCACAAATGTCAGCTTTCTGGGATAGTTGCTATCTATTGGTGCGTGAACATAACAAATGCAAGCATCTCCTGCATCAGGTTAAATTACTAGCCTGAGCTAATACAGGGCTCTAATACATCGCTAATTTATCAGTCTGGTATTACCATCTACTTCATGTAGCTATATTCAGAAAGCACAAAGTGCTCCGGGAAAGGAGAATAAAAAAAATTAAAAAAAAAGGAGACAGAGAGAGAGGCAGAGAGGAAGAAGGGTAACAAAACATTATGCAAAAATATTAAAAGGCTAAGATAAATCTCTGACCAGGGGCACTGACAAAATGACTTGGCAGCTGGAGGGATTCGTATCCTGCTGGATCCAGGACATCTGCCACGAGTCTTCGCCTGACTGAGGAGCATTTAGCTTCTCACTGGTGTTCCGGCAGCCCCTCAGGGTTCTCCACACTGCAATACAAGCCCTGTAGTCCTGGGCGCTCTTCACATCTCCCTAAAAACCACTTCACTATCCCTGTATTTTTCAGAGAAAGGACAGAAAGGCAGTGATCTTGCTAAAATCCCAATCAAACCCAGGTTTCCAGAGCGCTCTGGCTCCTCACCTTGAAACACAGAGGAACGTTTCACTGATCCAGCCACCCCAGAGTCTGTACCAGTTCTTAGTCTAGGAAGAGATCTGAGGTCACTAGGTAGACCCTCTACAGATGAGACCTTCATGCACACATAGCCTGTTGATTATGAGACTTCAGCCACTCAAAAAGGCCGTGCACTTGTGGCCTGCTGCGGCTTCTTTGCTCCCTAGCCAGGCCACCTTCTAGATGGCCACCTCCAGACTCGCCGTGGGAAGCTGGCCCAGGCAGGACTCACGGGGCACAGGAGTGAGGAGAGGCGCAGAGGGTCTTCCCTCCAGCCTTGCTCGAACGTAGTCACACCATGTGCACGGAAAACACCTCTACGCTGATGCTCAGTACCCTGCAACACCTCTGCCTCATTTTGCTCTTCCTGGTGGATGGGCAATGTCACTGGACAGGGATTACAGCGGGGCCAGAGACCTCCTACATCCCAGTGCACGTCACTGTGGTGCCAAGCAACGCTGAAGGGGGCTCAGAGCCCCCCGCGCCAGGACAGGGCCTGAGATTCCTCCCTTCCCTGCTGAATGCAGAGCCAGAGTCTCCATCAGAAACCAGGTTCCTACCCTGCAGCTACTTGAGATCATAGTTTGTTTTCCTCCAAAAAAGAACTGTTGCAAGACAAATACCTCTCTGAAGACGATTGAAGTAGGTCACATTAGACACTGCTCTGGAGAGCCTGTCTGACACTCTCCCATCAGCAGCAAGCACTGCTCTGCTCCTTTCTTTCCTTTTTCTCCCTCTGTCCCTCATCCCTCCTCTCCTTCTGTTGCTAAAAGTCCGTGAAAAGGCAGCTCTGTGAAGGGGAAACATCTCAAGCAAAATCTGTGTTCTGCTTTGGCAGCTGGAAGAATCAATGCTAACGTGGCCCATGACTGCAGACAGCGGTTTACGCTGGCGAAGAAGCATCAGACGGGCAAAAGCACGATGGGGTTGAACAAAGCGAGGCAGTGCCGTGCGGGGATGGAGCCCTGCGGGCCCTGCAGGGAGCAGGACCACAGCGTAAGGATGATGGTATAAGGTCAAGCATCATTTAAGTGACAGGCATCAGGCACTGCGATAGCCTGAGGGATTTTCTTTGCTGTTCTCCAGAGCTGCTGGAAAGACAAGAAGGCTCCTCTGCTGCCCGTGCCAAGGGGAGTACCCAGGGATGTCCCAGCTGGGCTGCTGCCTTCCCTCCTGCTTGGAGGATGGTCCCATCTCCTCCCCGAGGGCACCCTGTAGACTCCCAGCTCCAGCATCACCTCCCCACTCTCCGCCCCTGCTCCCAGCGGATGAGATGCCTAACCCAGGGACCCCAGATTCCATGTTTGTTTTCCAACTGGAAGCGACTAGCACAGTGGCACCTTCAGGCAGCTGATGGCTCTAACACGGCAGGGGCATTGCGCCCCACCAGCTAGCCTGGAGAGACTGAACAAACATTAGTTAAATTTAGTTACTCGTTTCAGGTTATAAATTAGCAGCAGGCACTCCTCAGCCCACATTCTGGTCAGATAAAACAAAGTTCATGTGATCAGATAATAAAATCTAATCGTCAGATAGCAAACTGGCCCAGACATCAAGTTATACTGGGCAAAAGCCGTTTGGCTGGGAAAAGGTGACAGGAGATTTTAAATTTTTTGCCTCTTTGTTGGGTACTCCGCAGAGCTCATGCGACAAAGCCGCTCTCTTCTCCCTGCCAAGACACTGCGGCCGTAGCACGACGGAGCCCTACTGCATCCCTCCAATCCAGCGCTCCCGATAAACGGAGGGTCATTGCAAGCATATTTAAAGGGCTTAAACAGAGCAACAGGAGAGAGTGATCCCAGAGCCGGCAGCAAATGCCCTGCCATCAGCTCCCTCGCCTGTGCGGCCAGACTCTCCGGTGGGAAAAGGGGACAAGGACCTCAGGACCTCCTGCCTGCAAGAGGGACCACAGCCAGGGCGGCGCGTCCTGCTTACAAGGATCTGCTGAAATCCAGTTTGAGACTCTCTGGTCATGAATGGGGCTCTACAGTTCAAAGCCCTGTGGAAATGCGACTGGGATTACACTGACAAAGAACAAAATGAGTTCAGTGGTTTAATGCTGTCTGAATTTTGGAAGAATTTCACGCTGGATGTTTAGAAAGCTTCTGTCTCTCGCAGATGAGCTGCGGGGATTGCCAAATGTATGTCCTCTCAGAGGAAAAAATGAGATTTATTTCTGTTACAAACCTACAGGACTTGTTTCAGTTTTACAAATTTCCTTTCTAAATGGAGGCATTTTAGAGGAAAAGAAATTGCTTCAAAAAAATCCTTACCCAAAAAAAAAAATCCTTCTGAAAATGTTTTGATCCGATTGATCCATCAAGCAGTGGCTCAGGGTAAGGAAGAGATGACAGCTGCTCCTTTTGTTGCATGCTGCTCTGATTAGCTTCAAATAAGATGCTCCCTGTCACCCATGGCCCTCCGCATAGCGAACGCACAGAGCTCTGTGGACTCTGCTGAGGACACCTGATGCCGGAGCAGATCTCCTTCTGCTAGGAGGAAGAGATATTATTTATTTTTTTTTTTGGCCCAGGACTGTTTGGAAAACCATGATTGGACTTAAATTCAGATTAGCAATAGTAAATAAATAAAATTAAAAAAAAAAATAAAGAGAAGCTTTAAGGAGTCGTTCCAAAAGTGTTCCAAGTTAGCTTTAGTCTGCAGTTGTGACCAACACTGGCTTTTCTGGAAGCTCTTCTGGAGCATCCACACAAGGAAGAACTGTGGAGTTTCTGGTTTCCCAGCATCCATCATCTCTCAACCTTGTATCTGCATGGGGTTGACCGACTAACCTGCTGTTCTTTCTGAGCACATTATTTGTATTCCTTTCTCAGATAAAAAAAGCTGTGCCACAGCAGAGAGCCACAACCACCAAAATCCAGCAGCCTCCTCGCTTGAATTAGTGATACAGGGCAGACCCTCTGCGAAAGGGAAGAGGGTTTTTTCTAAGACTATAGCTAAGAATAAGCTTCCACACACATTTGATGGTCCTATATGACATGAACTGTAGATTCACCTGAATCTTTGGGATTCTTACTAGATGTTTTGAAGGGTTTTTCTGTCACAGGGGGAACATAGAATCCTCTCCTAGCTGTTTCCAGGCAGTGCAAACTTCCTTTCTAAGCTCCCTTTTCTAGGCAGATGAGGCCATTGATGGGAACTACCGATGGCTTTTTGGTGCCAGGGGGTCTGAACAGAGGCCAGAATGGAAGGACTCAGACACATCCCCAGTTGAGAAATAAATTGGGCTCCAGCTCAAAACTCTGCTGTCCAGGTCCATCCATGTCACCGCGGATAATCAGACAAGTAGCTTGTTGGAATCCTAATCCAGAAAAACCGCGAGCCTGAGCTAATGGCTAAGTAATCCCCACATTAAAACCTTCCACAAAACTGAACAAGAGAACCGACTTTCCAAATGCTCCCAATTAAATGAAGCGTTAAGGTCAGCACCCGGGGTGAAGGCAGCGGGGAAGCAGGCTGGGACGAGCAGCATCTCCCAGGCAGCACTTCTGACTCCCACCCTCTTCTCCAGCAGTGCCCAGCGCTGTCATGGCATTAGTGAAACGGGGTCTTTACAGGTTCATTTTCACCTCTGTGCATCTGTTTTCATGAGGACAGGGGTAGCTATTTGATGACAATCCTGGATGGATGGAAAGGATTTTTCTTTGCTTCTTTTCCTTCTTTGTACACCTCCTCCACCCCAACACCCCTTTCTCCCACCTAAGAGCAGAGGGTAATTTNCTCCCCCCCCCCACCTAAGAGCACAGGGTAATTTGCGTACTGGCTGAAATAAAACCCACTTAACGATGAAGTCCATGGCTAACGCCCGTGGACATCAGTGCAGCCTTAATGAAATTTCTGTGCCTGAAACACATTAGTAGGCAAGAGCCAAGACTGGAAAAAGATCAGGCTGCTGAATAGCTGGGGCTTCCGGAGCCGAAGTCAGCAGACAGAGCAAGGGAGAAAAAGGAGACGGAGGCACAAGGGGCTGCTCTGGCTGAGCTAACCTCCTGCCCCCCAGCCACAAACCTTCCCCCATGCCCATGCCTGGCCTCTCCCCAAATCCCTTCTGATCTCCAGCCCTCCCTGTGGGCCTGCATGTGACGGTGTGCTCCCCTCTCTCCAGGCACCAACCTGATCTTTGTCTCCTGTAACCCTGCCCAAGCCATAACCACCCGTGGTGGTCAGAATGGGCGCACCTAGTCGTGATGGCAGCATCCAGGCTCAACGTGGTTTCGAGGAGACAGATAACACCCCAATAGCCAAGGGCTAACTTGAGCAATGGTGGTTCTGTGGTCAATACGCAAATATGACTATAGGTCAATCATCTCACCCCCATAAATAGTGAACAGCCCAAGAGCCCTTTGAGCTCTCCTGAACGGCAGCGGGTTGCACGCCAGGATCTCCGGTGGAGTAGGGACACTCTCAAGGTCACTCCTCAAGCTTCAGAGATTCCTTGCCGCAACAGATCCTCGGTAAGTGACCAAGAGCACACTGAACTTTGTAATCTTAGCTAAGTGATATAAAGTATTGATTGTGCATATATAATCCTTTAGACCTAAACCGTTGACCAAGTCTGGGACTAGGATTGGATCCAGCCGCACCCAGACTCCTCTCCGAGGAGCAGCTTAGAAAGCAAGGGGGTCCCTTCTGAAACCTTGACTCAACGGGAGGGTCTCCCTGACAGTTCTGTCTGACCCTGTCCTCTATGCAGTAAATAACCAAGCGTGCCTTCCCATCTCGAATCTTGTTAAAACACTGTTGTATTTACCATCCAACTTTGTTAAATCCCTGTTCTATATCAATAAACGTATTGTTGCTTCTCCCTACGAGTGAAGCGCATCACTCCTTCGGCGACACTGCAGAGCCCTTACATGCTCCCATGAACCTCCCCATCCTCACTGGCCTGCACCCACAGCACCCACCGCTGGCAGAGAAGATGAGCTCCCATGATTACAAAGGCAATAACCCGCTGGTTATGTTGTCAGGCAGATGATCCAAGGCTCTCTGAGCTCTATAGAGATTTAGATTCACTTGAAGCGGAGGCTTGCATACTTTTGCTTGATTTCCATTCCAATTTCATTCTGGATTTTGGTCCGTTTTACACTTAGGCAGCAAAGAGATGTCCAAAGGGTGTGTTTATGTGCAGAGAGAAGAAGGCGGGTCAGATGCAGAGAAGCCCGCAGGCTGTTTTAATTTCTCCCTAAAGACAGGTTGACTAAGTAGATCGCATCTCAGAGCCTAGAAACATGCTCACATCAGCAGGTTTTACGACCATGCATCATGCAGGCGGTGACATCATTCAAGTCATCTCTCAAATTTACACAGGGCAACAAGGGGACAGGGGAAGCAGCGGGAGAGCACATGGCTGGGAAATCCCCACAGTGGAAATACAACTTCACTGTTTTGAGACTCCAGCTGGCAGCTCTTCCATGGTTTCCCAAGATCAAAGCTGAGGCCACTGGGGCTGGAAATGGCACACTTTCCTTCTTGGAAACCTCTTGGCCAGGTGGCTCCAGAAACGCTTGGTGCATTCAGGCATGGATCTTGGGGGAGATTCGCTGGGGCTTGGGAGGAGCTTCACTGCACCCAGCCCCGTCTGATACCACGCAAGGAGATGTGCCCCATGCGGGCCATGAGCCCTGCTAGCGCAGTTGGCTTTGCCCAAATTGCAGAGGGATCCTGACACCCCTGGGCTTTGACACGGCCACGAGCTGCACTCCAGTAGCAGTGTCCACTGACCCCTTGCCCTGAGCCTTTACACAATTTCTCTGTGCCTTGAAATGGTCATGGCCACCACAATGTTAAAAAAAAAACCTATACAAAAACCCCTTTAAGATCTATTGCTTTTTTCAAAAGGCAATGAATAATTATCAATATTATTGCAGGATTTGTCCTTCAGTTGCTGTATTTTTCTTTAATTCCAGCATAATTTTGCTCTGACTGTCTCCCAGAAGACGAGCGGTTGACTTTTCTGCTGTGCCCTTTTGGATGCATTACAGACTGATCTTGTCTGTGCTCTTAATGGCTTTGTCAAGAGATCATTTCTGCTCAAACCTTGTTAGTCTTAATAAAGATGAAATAAAGTCATAAATACTTTTGTGGTTTCTTTTTTGCTGGATTGTAATTTGACTAACAAATTAAATTACTTTAATTTGGAAACTAATAATTATTTGGTTAGAAGTAGATTGAAGGAAGTTTAGTTGAAAATGGACTTTCCATGAAAAGAAAAGAGATACCAGTTCTCGAAAACAGAAACTAAATGTGGGAAACTGGATGAGTGACATTTTGAAAATCCCTTCTCATTAACCGGCTTTGGCTTTCAGTAGATGTCATTTTTATCCCCATTTGTAAAGCTAATATTTCTTTCCGTCACATCTGTTGGGCAGGCAAATCCACAAAGCTAGAAGACTTTGGTGATGGAGCTGTACGAGCAGAGAGATCTCATCATAAAGGTAACGGCCCATTTTCAAAGTCTGAATCCCAGGCTCCGTTACTTTCTCCTGTGATCTCCAAAGCCACATCCAGGAAATCAAGGCTGATGCCCTGCTGCTACAGAGTTTTACTGATGTCTTGCGATCTAAATGGAGAGAGTGTTTTGGTACTCTGTTTTCATTTGTTAATTGACTCCACTCTTACTTAAGATAGGAATTGGAGCAGTTGGTGATAAATGGATTACACAGTCCTCTTTGTTTCAGTGCAGCTTCTGTGAAATAATTGCAAATTCCTCCTGACACCAACAGCGGTATTGCACCAGGTAAAGGGGGGGTTGAGGGTGGAATTTGGGAGACCTTTCCTCTCCATCAGTGGAAGGACATGGGTTTTAACTCAACATTTATCAAACGTAACATGAATAAACGACACACGGGGCTCAGTCCAGAATCCACAACTCCCTTTTCCTGCATGACTTACAGTAATTCAGTCCTTCTTGGGAGGGCTCACGAAGTCCCCAGCCCCTGCGTACTTTGCACAACGGGTCTGGCTTCAGCAGGAAGGATGGAGTCTCCACCTCACTTGCCGCACCGTGGATAGGACCCTGCCTGGAAGTGAGACAGTACTGGTGCGACACCCCTCCACCCAGTCTGATGAACGGGACTGAAGGTCTCCCTTTTCCTAGGGGAACATTCCCAGCAGGGAGGTGGCCTCAC
>VYXH01012647.1:448962-459422 GCA_013397275.1 Burhinus bistriatus | reverse complement strand
TGTAATTTGACTAACAAATTAAATTACTTTAATTTGGAAACTAATAATTATTTGGTTAGAAGTAGATTGAAGGAAGTTTAGTTGAAAATGGACTTTCCATGAAAAGAAAAGAGATACCAGTTCTCGAAAACAGAAACTAAATGTGGGAAACTGGATGAGTGACATTTTGAAAATCCCTTCTCATTAACCGGCTTTGGCTTTCAGTAGATGTCATTTTTATCCCCATTTGTAAAGCTAATATTTCTTTCCGTCACATCTGTTGGGCAGGCAAATCCACAAAGCTAGAAGACTTTGGTGATGGAGCTGTACGAGCAGAGAGATCTCATCATAAAGGTAACGGCCCATTTTCAAAGTCTGAATCCCAGGCTCCGTTACTTTCTCCTGTGATCTCCAAAGCCACATCCAGGAAATCAAGGCTGATGCCCTGCTGCTACAGAGTTTTACTGATGTCTTGCGATCTAAATGGAGAGAGTGTTTTGGTACTCTGTTTTCATTTGTTAATTGACTCCACTCTTACTTAAGATAGGAATTGGAGCAGTTGGTGATAAATGGATTACACAGTCCTCTTTGTTTCAGTGCAGCTTCTGTGAAATAATTGCAAATTCCTCCTGACACCAACAGCGGTATTGCACCAGGTAAAGGGGGGGTTGAGGGTGGAATTTGGGAGACCTTTCCTCTCCATCAGTGGAAGGACATGGGTTTTAACTCAACATTTATCAAACGTAACATGAATAANACTTAAGATAGGAATTGGAGCAGTTGGTGATAAATGGATTACACAGTCCTCTTTGTTTCAGTGCAGCTTCTGTGAAATAATTGCAAATTCCTCCTGACACCAACAGCGGTATTGCACCAGGTAAAGGGGGGGTTGAGGGTGGAATTTGGGAGACCTTTCCTCTCCATCAGTGGAAGGACATGGGTTTTAACTCAACATTTATCAAACGTAACATGAATAAACGACACACGGGGCTCAGTCCAGAATCCACAACTCCCTTTTCCTGCATGACTTACAGTAATTCAGTCTTTCTTGGGAGGGCTCACGAAGTCCCCAGCCCCTGCGTACTTTGCACAACGGGTCTGGCTTCAGCAGGAAGGATGGAGTCTCCACCTCACTTGCCGCACCGTGGATAGGACCCTGCCTGGAAGTGAGACAGTACTGGTGCGACACCCCTCCACCCAGTCTGATGAACGGGACTGAAGGTCTCCCTTTTCCTAGGGGAACATTCCCAGCAGGGAGGTGGCCTCACACACGCTACAGCAACAGCTTTTTCAAACAGAAAGAGGGAACCTTGTGCAGGCCTTCAGCAGAAGTTTGCACATTTGGCAATCGCCCTCAGAAGAAGTCTTTGGACTCTCTAAACTTGATCAGAAATTCACATTCTTTAGTATGTCTCACAGGTTTTTCCTGTTTTAGCACCGAGATTTTAGATCCACCTTCTAAAACACGTAGCTCACTTCAGGTGCTTAAAAATAAAGCAAAACTGTGCCTAACTATGCCCCTTATTGGATCCGGCCCTCAAAAAACAGAAGGTGTTGGCAAACTCTGCTGCAATTCCATATGGTTGCTTTGTGGCTCCCTCTGCTCTTTAAAGGGGAAGGGAGACGTGTTCTCATTCTCGTCCAGACAGGCTGCGCTGCCAGGCTCTGATCTTCCAAATTATCACCCCTACAAAGAGGCAAAGAGACCTTTACCAAGGGCTGGCTTGTCCCCTCTCTGCTGGTTCTGCAGCCGGCATTTCTTCAGTGTCAGAGCTGTAACTCTGCCTCTTTCTACCGCTTCATGCAAGATCTTTCTGCTTCTTGCTCAGTCCTCCCCCTCTCGCCCACCCTCCCTCTCCGTATCTTTCAACTCACTCCATCACCAACACATTTTCAACAAGGAGTCTCTCTCCTGTGCTTCTTCCCACCAGCCCATGTTGTTCTGACATGAAAAGGTAATTAAGAAGGAAGACATCTATTTTTTCAGTGGGCACTGAAGACTGCAGGCACCTTCTCAGCTTTACGTGGGATGAGAAATCACCAGAAAAACAGAAGTTATAAGAACTCTAGCTGACTGGCAGCAGACAAGGCTTACGGTTTCTGGCACAACAGCAACAAATTTTAATTTGGATTGTACTGAGTGAGAGCCCTTCTCACCAACCCCTATAGACACGGATCACACTGGGCAGCAAGAACCGTTTTTGGAGATGGACTGACAGAAGTAGGTGGCCAGGAACGGGCTGAGAAATGGCCCCAATTCAGCTTACAGCCTATTTACTTCTCAGAGAAGCTGATGTCTCTAGCTCGTCCATGCATGGAAACCCTACAAACACGCACCTATGTCCACAGCCCATCCACCCACACTCACACAGTCGCCCCACTGAGCCCGAGTGGCCGTTCTCCACTCACCTGGCCGGCGAGGGGGAAGCAGCAATGCGCAGGCACAGAACTCCATCCACCCTCAGAGCTCCAGCCTCAAGGCCCACGGCACAGGCATGTTGCTCCATTCCTCCCTCATCATTCAATTCCTTGTGTACCCTAAAGATTCAGACACATTCTGTTTTACTCCTCACTGTCCTAATTCCACCAAAGGCTGACTGCATTGAAAATGAAATTTCCCCCTTGCTCTGCATATTTCCAACTCTTAACTTACTTTCTTCAATACATCTTAAAAAAAAAAAAAAAACAAAACAAACCAAAACCAAATCCATCTCCTAAAGAAACTCAACTTCGCACAACAAACAAACAGAGAAATTCCCTGTTACTTCCATCAACAACTGCACAGGACCAATGGAGAGGCGAGACACTGCTTTAACTCCCTAAGGGGTGTCTGATGCGAGAGCGCAAGCAAGGCAGAAGAAAGCGTTAAGTGGTGTTAGAGAAAGGACAGAGGTTTCTGCATATAGGAGGGAGCCTGATGTCAATCTTCAGACTTGCTCTTGCCAACAGAAGAGGAGATGTTAGAGCCCTGGAGCTCGGAGCACGCGCTGCTCTCAGCTTACACCGGTGTAAATCCGCAGGCAGAGCTGTGAAACCACTGAAGAAAGAGACACTTGCCTGTAAACGCCTTCACTGCATCCCTTGAAGCCTGGAAGAAGGTGGAAGAGCTTCAGAAGGTGCCATCTGGCTGGCAGGCAATCTGGCACTGGGCAGAGCCTTGGCTTCGGCTTGAGTCGGTATTTAAATTCAGAGGAAACTCAGGCAAAGTCTCAGGCGCCACCTTCTCCCTCTTCCCACCCACACAACACATTGCAGCTGAGCTCGGTGCCATGACCCCTGAGCACTGGTAACTCCCCCTCCACCCCAGCAGGTGGTCCCAAGGAAGAGGTCTGGCCCTAAAAGGGACTCTGCCTCTGATCTTCTGAATCATGAGGAGCCGTAATTTGTCATTCACCACAGCTGGTTGCTGCAGACACAGCCTGGCCCATGGGCTCAGCCTGGCTGCAAGCCTTCTCCCCTTCTTGTGGGATCTCGCCATCCCTTTCCTCTCCCTAGTACCTGAAGATAAAAAAGAAAATTGTAGGAACAAATGCTGGGGGAGAATACCTCTAGTCAATCTGTGGATTTTATTTTTACATCAGTCTTAAAAGTTTCCTTCTACTTTTATACCATTTGTTCTTATTTTCTTTTCTTTTTCATCATAATAAAGTTACAACCTGAAACAAGGAAGGGGGGGAATAAACAACTTTCAAACCAGGCTTTTCTTGGTTTCTTATTTCACTTAAAGCTGCTGCAATATTTAGAGTTGCTAAAATGAGGAAAAATTGCCCTTTTATTCTCATAGAAAGCCTGTTTCAAAGAATCAGCATTTTCTGATGAAAAATGGTTTGTTGGAAATTTCCCAACCAGCGCTTTTTACTGAGTGCACTGAGCACAGTCCTACCGATACCTCCCCGTGGAGGGTGCAGATCACCCCCTCAGACTGTCCGGGAGCTGTGCCGTCGTGGCTACCACCTGAGGTAAAGGCTACACGGATCTGCAGCTGGGCGATGAGAGTGGACACCAACCTTGGGCTTCCCAGTTTAGAGAGATCTCTGCAGATGTAGACCTATCGCTATCAATTTTTCCACTTTTTCCCCCACCGCAAACATTATTTCTAATTTCCACATCATGGTCAGCTCTACTAGTGGCGGTAGTCCTGGGTCCAAAATCCCAGCAGCAACGTGGCGCTGTGCCCCCAGCGGGACATTCTGCCTGTAGACAGGCGTTATTCTCTTGGGTGTAGGACAGAGCAAATGTCACTCTCTTTCTTCCAGTTCTGGCAAGAGTATGGACATGATTAGGCTCCTCTGAAACATGGCGTAGACCTGCCTTCAGGGCCATGAGGGCCACTCTACCACTTGGCAGCAAGGTACGGATATGCCACAGAATCTTCTAACTCAAGATAAAATTCTCCTCTTTTGGGGTCCCGGCTAACTGCACGAGGTCGGAGTGGCTCAAAATACACGCTTTCTGAAGGAGACTGAGATGCCACTGTCCATTTTAAAGTGCTTTTGTGTTTAAAAGAACAGCATCAAATCCTTGAAACAGCCTCGCTTCCCCGCCTAGGCCCCTGCCTTCTGCCTCCACGCGATGCGGTTGCTGGCAGAAGATGGAGCCAATCTGCAAAAATGAGCATCTCCATGGAGATAAGCTGAGAGCGCGAGAAGGTCAGAGCCAAAGCGTCAGGAGCAGCAAAGGAGTTCTTCAAACTTCATTTCCTTCCACAGCAATCACTTGATGGAGATTTGTTGAACGTGACACCTGGCTGCCTCGCGTTGCCGACTCAAATGAGGAGACAAAAGAGGAAGCTAATTGTTTCCAATGCATTCAAGTTTAATACAGTGCATTTTTAATTAGGGCTCTAAAGGGGAAGGGAATCAATTACCTCTCGCAGAGGCAGACGCCACTGGCAGGTGATGCCGTGCGGAGAAAGGGAATTGCAGCAGGATGCTACGGCTCCCTGATGAGGAGAGGGCCAGTGTGCTCTTTGGAGAGCCCTGTGCGTCAGAGACTTTTGGTGGCTCCAAGGAAGCCTGCCACGAAGTGGCACTGTGACACCATAGGACAAGATCAGGGGAAAATGCTGTTGAACCACCCCGCTTTGGAGGTGCCCTTGTGCCTGGGGAGTCTTTATAACCCCTAGGGAGCATCTGCTCTCCAGGACCTGAGGAGGAGATAAAGCCATCTGACAGAACGCCCTGTGAACATCCTTTCCCACAACTGTGGTGAGATCTAGTTCCCTTTAAGACACCCTATTCCTTATTTGAGCAGGACTGGGATAGCCGAAAAACTATTGCTTGATAGGTGCTCGGTGACCTGTGCTGGGGGAGATGGAAACAAAGGCACTCTTATGGTTGGGGTCCAGATCCCCGGAGAATTCCATGCAAGAAAAGCCATCCCGGTGAGCTGGGATTGAAGGGACACCAGTGAACAAACACAGCAAGCCCAAGGACTCACTCTAAGAAGCAAATCCCTAGAGCATACTGTTGAGACACAGGCACATACAGAGAGAAGCTGGTATTGCTGAAAACTTATGTCCAGTTGTTCAGCAGACCGAAGCTTAAGTCTCCAAGGAGCTCAATTTCATGCCTTTAATGAGAATTATATTTCCTACAGGAAGCAGCCAAAGTCCTTCAATTCAGTGTAATATATTGCAACAGCAGACAGGTCTCAGGATCCTGCGTTCTCCGTATTATATATATATTATATATACATATATTCAGTCTTTGCCAGGCAAAAAGCAAGCCTTTTTCACGTCTTTCAACAGGACACTTTGGGATGTGTTGCATTTATTCTCTTTGGGTATGAGTGACTTCAGTGTCTACTGCTGAAGTCTATACCACAGAGATTTCTTTGCAATGCCTAAGGGGACCAATTCAGCTGGCTAAAAAAAGATTAGGAGCCCCATCTGAGGGACCCTACAGCATCCTAAACATCTGCATGGGGCCTGCAGAAACCTAAACATCTGCATGGGGCCACCAGAAACAGCGCAGGACCAAGGCCAGTCTGGCATCCTGGCAGCTGGCTGGGATACTTGATGGTTTCTCAAAACATCCTAGACACCACTTTTTAGCCAACTGAAAGCAGCCAATGTTTGGCCAGTGTAGTGGGTGTTCGATGCAAAAGCTCGTTCAGTTGTAACACAGGACAAGGGCTTCAGGCTGTGCAATGCTGCTCTGCAGCAAGGCTGAGGACAGAAATTAGCTCCTAAAAAGAATGTGGGACATTTTGATTGCGAAGCTGGAGCTAACTCAGTATATGGCATTGTAAAGCCAGAAAGAGTAAAACAAGAACAGCATCCATTAAAAGAAAATGGTGAGTACAGACTGAGTGCTTAAGAAATAAATCCAACGGTGGAATTCACCTTACACGTGTAAGACTGAGATCGGGACTCTATTGTCAGGATGAATGTGGTTTTTTTTTTCACTTTGTGTCTTTCCTACTTCTTCATATTTTCTCAATGAATCTCTGGAAGATGCTGTTTATGGAAAAAAATGGAGCATGCTTCATGAAAGATTTATTAATCAGAACTGCCAAATTCATAATTACTTTCTGGGCACTGAAATTGTTTGGCCTTATCAAATAAATGAGAATAACCACTGATTATTGTTTTTGGAGAAAGGAGTAGCTGGTAATAAGGAAAAAACATGCACACATGAGAAAGAGAAAGATAATATAAATGGATGTAGATGTGTTCATATAGATGTCTGAGTGGTCAAATGACTCATCTGTCCTAAAAAAGAAACATAATTTTTATATTATGAGGCACTCAAGCAAGTCAGTAGTACTTTCACTCCAACACAATATATGGACTTCATTTGTTTCCCTGATCCTGTTCTGCCACTGCCATTTTATGGTTTAGAGGCAGTTGGATTGTCCCTCTGTTGTTTTTCGTTCAAAAATAGGAACCTCTGTTCAATAGAAATTAGTGACATTTAATGCCAGCAAGAATCTCATAAACTGCTTTGCAGTTTTTCCGCTTCCAGCCATCGACTCCATGGCAAAACAGCCCCATCTGATACACCGGTACCGCCCGCCAGCAATTTTTTTCAGAAGTGTTTAGGGGCTTTTTGTGCAGGCCCTGAAGTTTCCAAAAGTTATAAAACGTATCAACTTCCGATGAGAAAACTGTGATCACACCCAGCCGCTCGTGAAAATCCAGCCAGCTGCCCTTAGAAACCTCGTCAGCAGGTACGGGACCCCCAGCCCCCAGCGAAAAAAACTTCCACGGCCTCCAAAAAAACACGCCGCTTGCGCCCGCTTGCTTTTTAAGCATGGAAAAAGACATCGGTCATTTACTGACGTGACTTCAGCTGCTCTTGCCAATTTTTCTTGGCCTGGCCCAAAGCTGCGCTGCGGGTAAGGACCAAACCCGCTGCCCGGCTGCTGGCCGCAGGTTGCCCTGCCTTGCCCCTCGCTGCCGCCTGCTGCAGCCCCTGGCCCTCGGCTCGCCCTGCTCGTGCCGGAGCCCTGCAGCGCCCGAGCGAGAGCGCGGCAGCAGCCACCAGCTCTCTTTCAGGCTGCTAACTTGGGGATTCCACTTTTGCCCTCTTCCCAGCTTTTGCAGATTTTTTTTTTTTTTTCCCCTCCCCTCCTCTCCTCCCGTGATGATTTATGGGGGAAAAAAGTATAATTCTAAAATGAATAATTGATATTCTTTCGAAGCTATCTCCTTTATTCTACTTGTTCTCTTAATTTACTTGGTTTATACCAACTGATGACAGAAGCCTATTGTTTTGCTGAAACATTAACTTCACAAAGTCATTCCGCTCCCATCTGCAGCACTAAAATTAATGATTCCCTCTGCAACATCTGTTTAATTAACTATCGGCACCATAGAAGAGGCATCCAAATACCCCAGCGACTAAATCAGCCTCAAATTAGGGAAATACGATGTTAAATTGTATCAGAGAGAAGCAGAGATTATCCTTTTGAGCACTGACATTCATTAGCTACCAGCCACCCCATGTATCTTCATAATGAAAAAGTGTCAGCAGCTCTTCGCCGTAAAGTTTTCATTTAAGGGCTGCTGCTCCTTTAGCCACAGTGATTGGAAAGAGGAGGGGGCGGAGGGCCGTGAGCAAGCTTACGCCGGTGCTCCATCATCCTTGCTGATGGATCTCTTGCTGGGATGAAAGATAAAGGTAAAATAGTGGTGCCATTGAGCGTCGCCTACGTTGCCCTGGTGCCTGCTGGGCGCCGGTGCCAGCTTCCCGAGCGACCAGCAGCTCCCTGCAAAGACAGCAGGATTCCTTGCAGAAGATGCCACCGAGGTGGGGTATGTCTGGGGACACTGCTGAAGGTACCGGTCTCCCAGCTACCCAGGAAGAGAGAGGTGGGAGAAGGCAGCTTTAAACGGGGAAGAGGGGAGGACAAGTGGTTTGGACCTCCAGCGAGGTCTCCAAAGTGCCCGGGGGTATTAAAAAGGTTCCTTACAAACTCCACGCGTCCAACTTTGTAGGGGAAGGGCACAAAATAACGGGCTGATTCAAGAGTTTCTGGGTGTGTTTTTCTTTTTTTAACTTTTTTCCCCCCTACTTTGAACTCCCCCCTTCTGTTGCCACGGCAACAAATGCAGCGTGAAATTGCAAGTTCGGCAAAATGCACCAAGTCAGCAGCATCCTCAAAGCAGTGCTGCAGCAAAGGAAGCGGGAGAGCAAGGTGGGGAGATGGGCAGGGAAGGAGCCCGGCTCCCGGAGCCACCTGTGGAGAGGAGGAGAAGGNAGAAGGAGAAGGAGAAGGAGAAGGAGAAGGAGAAGGAGAAGGAGAAGGAGAAGGAGAAGGAGAAGGAGAAGGAGAAGGAGAAAGAAGGAGAGCCGGCAGCAGAGGGACCAGGCGGGCAGGGCTGAGGGGCATCAGTAAGAGGAAGGTGTTGCAGCTTGGGTTCCCCCCGATGAAGTTACACTTCTTGAAATCCACATCTACATCCAGTCTGCTGTCTATCCAGACTTGCTACCTGATATGAACTTTCTCTGAAAAGGGAATTCTCTGGGGATTTTTGTCGCTTCTTGGTGAGCTAGAAACGCATTAGGTTGTTCTCTTTAAAGAATGAGCTTGAACTCCTGGAAGTACTGAAATAACTCTAAGGTTCTTCTCTAATGCATGAGCTCAGGTCAGAAAAGTTCATCCACTGAGTCCTCTGGGGTAAGATTTTTCAAAAGCATACCAAGCCCGAGGCTCAGTGCCCACAAGGGCCAGACCTTCATCAGAGCTCAGTTCCTATTTAGGCAGCTAATTAATCTTTGCAAACACCTCAAGTATCTAAACTGCATCTGCAGCTATGATGTTGCCCTGAAGAATGGCTGTGGCTAAACAAAACCTTCTCAGTTTAAAAATCCATTTCCTCTCTCGTCGGAATAGTATCTGCTGCCTTCCTTGGCAAACCATTTCTAATTGTTGTTTCTTGGCTTAAAGAACCAACGCACGTCTGAAAGACTGCTCTGAAATCTAGCCTCTACCTTGTCTTCAAATCAAGCATATACTTAAGTACCAGGGAGGAGCTGAATTTGGCCCTTTTATACCCGTGTGTCCAACTTAGAGGCAACGTGTTGGCACATTGGGCGCATTTATAAATGGTGAATGAGTTTCAAAGGGGGTATGGGAAGACAGAACAAATGATGCTGCTGTTAGACAACAAGCAGAAATACCACCCTTTATTCAAGAGGGGCTAAAGTCAATAAACATAATTACTCTGCCACAAGATCTGTGTTACCCTCACCTTTCGCTGAGAAGCAACACTTTTGAGCCCTTTCCTTCCCACCTTTTCCCAAAGATCCTAGTTGTCTTGCCATTGGTCTCAGCAGTCGACTCCAACTCCATCATTAATTCCATTTTTTTAAAGGTTGGTTTCCACAATCACGCATTCTCTTGTTTCCTAGCAAAGACACAGTCGTTAAGATTTGGCTCGGTTTAAGAACAGCCAGGGTTTGTGTGTTTCCATGGAAGACGCTCCTGAACATTCCTTTGAATGAACTTTCAAAGTGAATTTGTGAAACTTTGTTCAAGTTTAAGGTAATTTTATTTAATTCACGGTGAGAATACGTAAGACCATTACAAGAAGCTTTGACTCATTTGCTTTAAAAGTTAATTGAAACTAACATACTCAAGCATCCCTTTGCAGTCGTGTCCTATTGCTACTTGTTGCTCAAGACAGAATTGCAGACGAGTGGCCCCGTTAAAAAAAACTTCCTGCCTTGTTGAGAAGAGGCTCCTGCGTGGCTCCAGCAGTAGGAAGACAGCTTCTTCCCATGCGGCACATATCTACATTTGTGACATCCACACACTTCAGCACACAAGGAAGCAGAGTCAGTAGCTGCTTTCCGAGCGCTCGTGTGCTGCGGTTATTGGCAGAACTCTACTGACAGAGCATATAGAGAATGTACCAAACCACATTTAAAAGTGTGACACGAAATTCAAAAGCAGCCAGGGGAATTACAACACTCTGTAGCAGGATAAGATGCTAAAGGAGCACGAAACACATGCTATGCTTAATGTGATTT
>VYXH01012647.1:432786-448648 GCA_013397275.1 Burhinus bistriatus | reverse complement strand
TTTTTTTTTTTTTTAATAAGACTGTTGCCTTTCCAAGCTTGCCAAGGAATACATTGCACTGTCAGAGTACAACCTCGGACACGAAGAGCTGTGGCGATAGTGGTGAGATGGGTACAGAGCCAGAGACGGCACGGTTTATGCTTCTGCCTAGATAAGGGAGTCAGATGAACGCCGGCTGTAGCACAACACACAGAAACCTCTCAACGCAGCGGAAAGACGAAGAACGAAAGTGTTATTCTAGGTGCAGAGGATCTCAAACCCTGGATGTTACTGATAATGTAAGGAGAAGGAAGATAAGGAGATGGAAGGCTTTAGGTGAGAGTGTCCCTTGAAGAGCCGACACTGGGAAATGAGGTATCAATATTAACTTGGCAAAATGGCACATGGCTCTGAAATCCAGTAGATGGGGAGTTAGAGATTGCTTGGATGGTGCACGGAGAAGCCAGCTGGGACTGGACTGCCAGTATGATAGGGACTGCACGCACACCAATAGGATTGTGCTTACAATTTTAAACAGGTATGATGACAAAAGAGCAGGAGAAGATAGAAGGAGACAAGGTGGCCCAGGACTATGTAGCAGATCAGTGCCAGAGCTGGGAAATGACTCCTCAGACTCGCAGTCCTTAGCCCATTGTAACAAAAAACACTGAACATAAGAGGAACAGCTATGAGTCTCTGTCTTGCCTATTATCCTCAAGGTTTGGGTTTGTGTATTTATTTATTTACCAAACACAGAGGAATGACAAACAGAATGAGAAACATGCAGTGTATAAGAAGGCTCATAAAATCCTTTTCATATCTTTAATCAATCATGACTGGTATATCTCCCATACATTTTTCCAGTTTAAAATAGAATAAAGATGTCCCCTCACATCATAATCTTTCTCCAGGCAGCTGTGCTCCTTACATCAGCACAATGACCCAAACAGTACGGCTGTATTAACAGATACGATCTAGTCTTTAATGGAGCTCAGCCACTGGGATTAGCTACCTGTAATGTAGTTTGGGCTGTCAGGCACCATACGAAACTGCTAACACATTACAAGTTATAGGCATCAATTCTTTCTAAGTGAAAAGGCATTTCAAATTCAAAACACTTCAAACCTAATAACAGGAAATTATCTTGATGGATCCCCTTCAACGCGTGAAAAAATAAAGAGATGAGGAGAGAGGGTCAGGCGTCCGATCAAAACAAAATCATATCAATGCTTTTTTCCTCTCTCTAGTTCAGAGCAAAGCAGAAACGTGGATTTGGATGTCAGGGAGGGAACGAACTGTGGAAATGTAAGGCGGAATGAGAAAGAAAGTTTGCAAACCACATTGTAACAGGAGAAAGGGAAAGTTTACGTGCCTGTTTGGGTCAATGTGTACATGAGAAGCATCGGTGTGACCCAGCAGGGACTTCTCCTCTAAGACGACTGTTTGAACAGTCCCTTGCAGCTCCTTAGGGTATTTTTCCAAAGGAAGCTGAGTCAGGACTTAGTTAGGTTTTTTTTCTTTGCTTTCATATTTTGAAGATTCCCAATATGGACATCCTTAACAAGACCTGATTTTTCAGATCAGAAGACTCGGTGCTTCCTGAAAAGCAAGTCCTTTTTAAAAGCATCCTTGTTAAAGCACACGTTTGGACTGCAGACTCCGTGCGCAGTGTCTGAAAATATTGTCCATTTGCCCCTTTAATCCCTAGCAATGGTCCAGGGCTGGAAACCTAGGAGGAGAAGAGGAAGGGTGAGAGTTCAAATGATGAACGCTGACAAGCTGAGTCACTGATGAGTTACGTGCCATAATCTATCATTTTTAAGCCTAGCTTGTCTGAAAGCTTTCTGTGTTGTCAAGCTGAGTCATTCCTGTCCGTGAAAGAGAGGGCTAGGGGGGAGAACCTTATTTCACCTCTCAGCACTGTGGCCATGCACCAATCCTGCCGCTGTCCCATTTTCGCCACATCTGTCTGTCCGTCTCTCTCATCCCAGGCATGTGAATTGGCCAAGCCACCATCTGACATCCCAGAAAAAACAAAGCTTCCCCAAGCCGGTGAAAGAGTCCCCTAAGGAAAAGAAAAGGGACTGAAAACAAATTGAAAGGAAGACAGACAAACCAAACGGCAGATTTTGCTTTTAGCACATTTTTGGAAGAGGAGGGGAGAGAAGTCCCCTATGGTCAGAAACCCGCACTGCCGTTGGATTTCCAGCTCGTCAGAAGCCCAGGGGAAAGACAGCTCTTCACCACCTGTCAGGAGGGATTGCAAACACAACAAAGCGTCTCAGAGAAAACCAGTGCAGGATAGTCATTTGAGACTACCTCGTTAGTCATACAGCATTTGCACATGCTGATGGCTGAAGGCAAAGTATGACCTTAAGTTACATTATCACACCAAACACAATGTCTTTCTTTGCAAGGGGAGAACAAGAGAGAGCGAATGTACTGCATGAGACGTGAAGGATGGGGCTTTGATGGCAACAAGATGTTACAGCATCCATAAAGGCGGATGTCCTTGATTATCATCGCTGTTGGGGTGGTAGCTCAGACCTGGGACTGTGCCAGGTGCTAGATAAAGGCACTCTGGAATAAACGTGCTCTGCTCCAAAAAGCTTTCACCCTAAATATCTAACGTCTCCCAGTGGGTGAATATTACCAACAGGCAAAACAGTCCAAGGCAGCAGTGTGATGACATTAAAGTTGTTGGAAATCTAATTCTTCCTGAAAAAGTCCAAGCAGAAACTAGCCCTGACTATGGAGGGAGGGGAGCTTTTACAAAGTGCGAAGCATCTCGTCCACTGAGAACTGAGAGTGCTCTCAAGGTCCCTGAAAACGCTGTCTCCACACCCATGGAAGGTCATATCCGTCTTCATGCAGCGGGTGAGAGTGTGACTTAAGTGGTGGAAAGGCTGTGTGCTGGAAATCTGCAAAAAGATCAACCTCCTCTGCAATGCTGTGTTGTCTTTTTCCTGGTTTCTCATCCCACTTGGATGAGTTTGGCCTTCTTGCAGCACCCAGAAAGAAATGAAAGTGCTAAGCGTGCCTATGACTTTCCATGAGATGACCCAAAACTTGTTTTCTTTTTGACTGAGGAAAACAAGAACACTTTTTCTATTTGAAATCAGATCTAGAGTGAGATTTTTCAAAGTACTTTGTGACTAAGGTTGCTAGATCAGATCAGCTTTTGGTTTGTTGACCAGATTAGCAGAGCTCTGTTCGAGTGCTCCCAGGGCTGCAGACGTGAAGTTCTCAAATACACATTCAGTCCCTCCATTTTCTTACCGACGACTAAATGCATCGGATACAATAAAGAGTGTAAAGGAAGCTATAAATACAGGTTTAACCTAATAGAGTGAATCCCGAAGTGCTAAGGACGGATTTGTAAAGACTTCTCTATAAAGTTTTCTCATCAGTAACGTTTTTGTGTCTCTTCTTCTGGGTCTTGACATATTTTACATCTATTTCGAGGCCTTGCAACATAGGAAGAATGGGTTTTAATGGGAACCACTGGCCTCCTGCTTCTGGGAAGATATTGTTAGGGTTGGTTCAAATGAAGAAGGATCATCAGCATGTTCTCAGAGCTTCTTGCTTTGGCACTGAGGAAGATTTAGCACGTTCTGATATCCATTTCCTCCACAGCTCTAATCTTAACACCCACCTACTGCATGCTAAATGAACATCCCAGCACTTCATAATGGAGACAGGAAATTAATTCCTCATAAAGTTTTTTTTTTCTACCCCTCTTATTAAGACTCCTCAGCCCTGTCAACAGCCAACTGAGCTTTCACAAGTCATAAAGGTGCATTTCTGCAGTCTCATTTCCTCAAGTCTCTTACTTGATGGATTAGGCCCATTAATAACCTTCACATTGGAGAAGAACAGCTGCTGGGGATTCAAGGAACCTTGTTGGATGGTGAAACCCTGACCCTTTAAGCAAGGCACTCAGGAAAATGGAGTCATGAAGCAGGGGGTCTGATGACAGGTATCTACGTAAGTATCGGTCCCTCTCAGAGGCAGCAGCTATAGAAAAAAGACCCTCCCTGGTCTTGCTGACCTAGGATTCCCATGGGAACCGGCAGAGCTGGACCATTACCCTGAAGAGAACAACATCTGAAACAAACCCCTTTGTCCTTGAGTCTGATGCAACTTCGAGCATTTCCCTGTCTCTAGCACCCAAGCATCCATGTTTTCAAGATACAGGATGTCCAGAAGCAGATTTTAAGAGGACAAAGTCCATGGATGTGTCTAACAATAATCTCCTTCCTTGACACATAAATTAGCCAGAAGTGTAAAATCCCTGAATTTTGTATTATAATTTTTCTCTTCAACACATAGTCTTTTGGGAAATGTATTTTCTTCGGTGGATGTGACTAATCTCTAATTCTAAAAAAATCAGTTTAGTGTGAGCATTAAAATGGACAAAGTTGCATCAGAATGAACGATCTGGTTTAAAATTGTGCCATTTCACTCCAGGTTGAGCTCAGCAGCATTATACGAGCAGAGATGATGTTCAGAGAGATGGATCCTAAAACAGCAGGCAAAATTCTTGTGACATGAAAATGGATCGTATCCATATGATGTGGATTTGGAAGCAGCAGTGAGAATTTGGAGCTGGTATCAAAAGCTGGAGGGCAGCGTAAAATAAACACACAGATTGCATCCCCGATTTTAGTAGAAACCTTTAAAAAAAAAATTCATGCAGCTATCAAAAATAAAAGCACAAGACCAATTCAACGATCTCAAAACTACAGAAGATATCCTGGGAACATGACGTTTGGAACTTTCCCTGGTTCCCTTTTCAAAATGTTATGTAACATTTAATTTTGATTTTCACATACCTACGCCATGTAAACTATGGAACAGCAGCATAATGTGACTCTTCACAGGATTTTAAAGTTTTTCAACCAGGCCTAGCATGAATGTTCTGTAGAAAAGTACAGTTACGCTGCTGTTGCCTAGCAAACGTCTATGAGAAAGGGTTTCTGTTTAAGGAGAAAAACAAATTAAGTATAAACCTTCTGCAAGGGCATGCTCCCCTGGGACAGTACATTCTGTAAGACTCAGAGGGCAAAATTGTCACAATCTCTTGCTAAAATATAGGCAGCACATCACAGCCACAGAGACCAGAGATATTAAAGTGAAAAACCCTGGTAGTTCTGGCTCAAAGTCAGAAATAGCTGAGTGCTTCTAGATCTCTCGACCCCAGGGAGTTATTAGTAACAATTTTTTAAGTCATCTTTAACATTTTGTGTCTTTTGTTTTTAATATATTAAGAAAATACATCCCAAAGGGCAATGGGCTCCTCAGTTTTGTGTCAGTCCCTGAAACAGTAAGTTGGCATCTCTAACTGCACAGCCAAGTCTGTGTGTCCATGCTGTGCACCCTACGTCTATCTCCTAATGGGTATTAAACTGTCTTTGGGAAGGGATTAATGGGCTGTTTTGCCTTTTTAAGTTCTTCCTTCTTTTGCTGAGATATTTCTTTAAAATCCTTCGGACTCCCCCCCTGCCCCTCCAAAATCTTTTCCCACATAATAGTAAAACAGACCGGTTGGCAAGGTGGAGTCTCTGTCATGATGTGGCTTCTGCCTCTCACTCAGGGGGATCAGGTTAAGGCCTTAAAAGTCTACTAGGGACTGCATTTTAAGAGAGGGACGCAGAATAACTTGTAGACGGATGTTCAAAAACATGACCCTCAGCGCCATGGAGTGGGAGCTGGAGAAGAACGCAGGACTCCCTCTTCCTTTGCCTGCCTTCTGCTCTCGCCCATTCCCCACCGGCTCCTCCGTGCTGAGCACAGGGCACAACTGAATGCACCGCTGTGCCACAGCTGCATCCTTGCTCTCCATAACTATTAGGTGTGGAGTCTCTAATTAAGTTAGGGTTAAACCTGATTGCCCACCCAATAGCAATATATTCTTTAAACAATTTTGCCAAAAGTCCAAAGAGATATTTCTTGAGTACTCAGTGAGAGGCTTTGACCTATTAACTACCTACAAGCCCCTTCCAGTACAGATTAAATCCAAGGACTATTTATCATTTAGCAGGGGACTGATTTATCTACCTGGGGGCTCAATTCTGAGCTCAAATCATGAACATGCTGTCTGTCAAGAGCTATTGCACACATTTCATCCATTCCTTCAGAAGCAAGGGATAATTTTTTGACCTGGGTTTCCAAGATGTTGGGACAAGAGTGAGAATACATATTCTCATTCCTGATCATTCCAGGAGAGTTTTAATTTACATGTTCTACAGCTGGGAGTCTTTCCAATCCACGTTAAGTGTGCTGATAGGAAAGAGTATCATTTAAGCCAAGGGAGACAGGATAAAACAGCTCTGAGAGACCCTCCATGTATCTTCCCCTATGAGCTGTGAACTTCATTATTAACAAAAGTTCTGGAATACCTCTTAGGACAAAAATCTTGATTATGCGAAAGAGAGGAAACAGTACGGACACCCCACAGGGATGCATATGATCAAGCTGGTTCCATACATGCTTGCAGGACAGATACAAATACAGACAAAGCAAAAGATCGCCTAGAGCAGGAGACTCTGTTCCTCCGTTTGTGTTAACCTGTCACACCTGTAATGGCTGGCAAGTCCCGGCTCTGCTGTGGCCTCTGGGTCTCAAGGTGGGCTGGAGGAGGCACCAAGCCGACCAAGCCAAGAGGAAGAAGGCACCGAGGAAGCTGGAGGAATGGGGCAGCCCCCTCAAATGTATGCTTGGTTGGGCTGTGTATCCCTCTGCAAATGATAGAATCATAGCATCATAGAATGGTTTAGGTTGGAACGGACCTTAAAGACCATCTAGTTCCAACCCCCTGCCATGGCTAAGGACACCTCCCACTAGACCTGGTTGCTCAAAACCCCATCCAACCTGGCCTTGAACACCTCCAGGGATGGGGCAGCCACAGCTTCTCTGGGCAACCTGGGCCAGGGTCTCACCACCCTCAGAGTGAAAAATTTCTTCCTGAGATCTAATCTGGATGTCCCCTCTTCCATTTGAAGCCGTTACCTCTCATCCTATCACTACATGCCCTTGTAAAAAGTCCCTCCCTAGCTTTCCTGTACCCCCTTTAGGTACTGGAAAGGGCTATAAGGTCTACCTGGAGCCTTCTCTTCTCCAGGCTGAACAACCCCAACTCTCTCAGCCTATCTTCATAGCAGAGGTGCTCTAACCCTCTGATCATCTTTGTGGCCCTCCTCTGGACCCACTCCAACAGGTCCATGTCCTTCTTATGCTGGGGACTCCAGAGCTGGACGCAATACTCCAGGTGGGGTCTGACAAGAGTGGAGTAGCAGGGCAGAATCCCCTCCCTAATCCACCTCTTTCATGCTTCCCTGGCATCCACTATTTCCTGCAGGCAAGTCCCATGGCCGAGATGAGACCTGGCTTGACTGCTGTGACTGTGAAAAGGGCTCTCCATTCATATTACTGAATAAGGATAGGACTGTGTTGTCTCTAGCCCCACGACTGAGGCAGTTGGCACTAACGGGCCGTTCGTAAACCCAGAGAGGGGCAATTATCAAACGGATCATTGTTGCAGAATGACCTCACTAGTTGGGTGGACATGCTGGATGCTCCTTGCATAAGCAATACAGTAGCAAGCAAATGAATTCTCTTATTGTAAATACCTATTTCCAGCCTGGAAAATTGTTCATCAGTCTTGTCTGAAGTTTCTGATCTTAATTCTCAAGCTCTCCTGGCTTCCAGTGGTGGCAAGATGGAGCATGCAGCACATAGTAAAAGCGACTACGTGTTTGTCTCCTTCTCAGCTATTTGCAGAAATGTTTAGATGTAGGGTAAGTTCGATTAATGTGCCTTATCTTCCTCAAACCAGATAGAACACTTCCCTTCCGTTACAAACACTGCTTAATGGATCTCTAACAGCCTTGCTTTCATAACATCAAATACACAAGAAAATAAGGGGGAGAAGGACGAAACAAACAAACAACTCTTTATTGTTTCCAGGTGTCCCTGATTACAGTTGGAGGAAGAAGTGGAGAAGAAAGAGGGGAGAGAGAGAAAAAAAGTGTACTTGGGTCCTTGGCACAAGCTCCTCATATATAAACACAGCAAACAAAAAAAAATGAATGTTAAAAGAAGAAGTTCTTAACTCCTAAAGATCCCAAGTATTCAAAGGATCTCTGAAAACAGACTTGCAGTTCCTTGTCAGGCCTGTCTGCCTTCTCAAAGCTCTGCAGTCAAGAAGCAAATGGCCAAGGTGGTGTCACGCTCCACCATGCAAGGCTGCTCTCCACCATGGAAGGCTGCTCTCCACCATGTAGCAGAACAGCTAGGAGAGGGGAGGTACTGGAGGAGCGTACACCAGCTGGTGAACCTCCCTGCCCTTCACCCTCAGTACCCAGACTACACAAAGGGTTAAAGTTACGCCATCTCCTCTCTTTTGGGGTAATACAGTTGTTCCGCTAGCTCAGATAGAATCATAGAATCATAGAATTGTTAAGGTTGGAAGGGACCTTTAAGATCATCAAGTCCAACCATTAACGTAACCTGACAAAACCACTTCTAAACCATATCCCCAAGTACCATGTCTACCCTTTTTTTTAAACACCTCCAGGGATGGCAAATCCACCATCTCCCTGGGCAGCCCTTTCAGTGAAAAAATTTTTCCTAATATCCAACCTAAACCTCGCCTGGCTTAACTTGAACCCATTTCCTCTCATCCTATCACTTGTCACTAGGGAGAAGAGGTCAGTCCTCATCTCTCTCCAACCTCCTTTCAGGCAGTTGTAGAGAGTGATAAGGTCTCCCCTCAGCCTCCTCTTCTCCAGGCTAAACAGCCTCAGTTCTCTCAGTCATTCCTCATAAGACTTGTCCCCCAGACCCCTCACCAGTTTTGTTGCCCTTCTCTGGACACGCTCCAGCACCTCAATGTCTTTCTTGTAGTGAGGGGCCCAAAACTGAACACAGTACTCGAGGTGGGGTCTCACCAGTGCCGAGTACAGGGGGATGATCACCTCCCGAGTCCTGCTCACCACACTATTCCTGATACAGGCCAGGATGCCGTTGGCCTTCTTGGCCACCTGGGCACACTGCCAGCTCATATTCAGCCGGCTGTCCACCAACATGCCCAGATCCTTCTCCGCTGGGCAGCTTTCGAGCCACTCTGCCCCAAGCCTGTAGCGCTGCATGGGGTTGTTGTGACCCAAGTGCAGGACCCGGCACTTGGCCTTGTTGAACCTCATACCATTGGCCTCGGCCCATCGGTCCAACCTGTCCAGATCCCTCTGTAGAGCCATCCTACCCTCAAGCAGATCAACACGCCCGCCTAGCTTAGTGTCATCTGCGAACTTACTGAGGGTGCACTCGATCCCCTCGTCCAGGTCATTGATAAAGATGTTAAAGAGAACCGGCCCCAGCACCGAGCCCTGGGGAACACCACTTGTGACCGGACGCCAACTGGATTTAACTCCATTCACCACCACTCTCTGGGCACGGCCATCCAGCCAGTTTTTTACCCAGCGAAGAGTACACCTGTCCAGGCCATGAGCAGCCAGTTTCTCCAGGAGAATGCTGTGGGAAACTGTGTCAAAAGCTTCACTTATATCCAGTAGACGACATCCACAGCTTTTCCCTCATCCACTAGGTGGGTCACCTTATTGTAGAAGGAGATCAGGTTTGTCAGGCATGACCTGCCTTTCACAAACCCATGCTGACTGGGCCTGATCACCCTGTTCTCCTGCATGTGCCGTGTAATGGCACTGAGGATGATCTGTTCCATGACCTTCCCAGGCACTGAGGTCAGACAGACCGGCCCGTAGTTCCCCAGATCCTCCTTCCGACCCTTCTTGTGGATGGGTGTCACATTTGCCAACCTCCAGTCAGTTGGGACCTCCCCGGTCAGCCAGGACTGCTCATAAATGATGCAAAGATGATGGGGGTTGCTCATTACACACACTTTTATTGATCTTGTGCTCATTCCTGCAAAAAGTTACGCTGAAAACAGGTATAAAGAGCGCAGTTTCATTCACTCTAGCACTGTATTATCTATCTCCTATAAACTGGACTAGTACACAAACCAAAGCAATCCCAACCCCCACACACCCACACATATATGAAATGCGCTGGCCCAAATGAGTTGAAAACATTCATTATATTATAACAAAATCTTCTGCTATATTTTTTTCTGTCTCCTGCCTCCTATACAGTCCCATTTTTTGCTTCTGTTTTTCTTACTTTATAACAGTCTCCATTCTTATTTTCCTTTATGACCTTCTTCTTCACTGACTGACTGTAAAAAACACTCAATTTGACAGCATTCAGTTTTAAAAATCAAGGAGTCTATAAATAAGGCTCAAGACAGACCGAGGATAGTCTCTAACAGAAACGGTAACTTTTACACAGCTGGACAGCAACTTTTCAATAACACCTTTTGATAAGCAAATACCACTGAATGGGATGTGATCACAGAGAATGATACTTTTAAAAATGAAAAGTTCAGGTGTTTTTGCTCAAAAGCATTACATTTCGCTTGAAACATAGGGGAAAAGTGGGGAAAGGAAATAGAACAAAATATGAAAAGGTGCAAAGAGAGTATTTCATCTGATCTGCTCCAGATCCTTCCGTCCATTTCCCTTGCACTCCAATTTATTTTTAACTTTACCTGTTACCCTGATTCTGGATAGCAAAAATATTGACAAGTCTAGTGCTGTAGAGGTGAGAGGGGAGAAGATGGGAAGGTTTCAAAGCAGCTGGTGCAGTACAGAGCCCAGTTCCCTTAGAATATAAATGAGAATTAAATGCTTAATTCCTGCTGGTGGTGCTTGAAGTCCATCATGGCTCCTTGCTGTAACGCAGAGGAGGAAAGATTGCGATGGGCCTGTGCTGCGCCAGTATCTCTTGAGTGCAGAAGTGGAGATTATTTCAATGTTTCCTTAATGGGCATCCTTAGCTCTGCGCACTTCAGGGAAACCTCTGCCATACAAGTAGTCCCACAGCAGTGGAAGTGATGACAACCGGGTTTTTTCCTCTCCTTCCCATGGCTTCTCTGGATCTGAGCTCAGTCTCAGCCTCTCCGTCAATAGATTCCCTCATTTATTTAGATCTCTCTCTGCTACTCACTTGTTTCCTTTTAGAAAATGTGTAAAAAATCAATAGCTTTTAGGACTCCATCTTCCTGTCATTTTTTTTCAAATGGGCCACTTTCAAACGATAATCAAGAGAAGCACACAGCCAGATGATGCTCTGAAGTAAGCTTCATTTTCTTAGAGAAACAAGCTTTAAAAAGTCCTGGTTTATTATGTTTTTTTCGACAATCTAGGAATTAAAAATGTTATGTTCTGCTTGTCCTGGCCAAAAGCTGTTTTCAATGCGGAGGTTAGTTTGAGTCGCTTCTCAATGATTCCCAAGACAAATTTACTGTCAGGAATGTTGATCTGCAACCTTTTCTTAAAAGTAGTCGGCAGTGCCATCCTCACCATTCCTCTTTGGTCTACCATGCATCCACAGCTTGCCAATAACCTCGCTCCTTGTCCCATGACTTTGCTCCCATCACAGACAACAAGGCATGAATAGTGCCTGCTTCGCAGGAGCGACCCTCTCGGAAACGCTCCTGAATGAGAGCAGAGGACAGACATAATAAACCAAAAGCAATCAGAAAACCCCTTCTAACAAGTGTTTGAAGATATTGTCAAGTTGTGCAGGAAAGCAGCATCTGCCAAAGAATTTTCTACGTGGCAGCCTGAGATGCTCAGCTTCAGGTGATGTCGGCAGCCACCCGTGTACACGTCTGGGTCTTCACGGCTGCGTGGAAGAATTCACTTTCTAATTATGAGAAAGTACACAATATTATACTGCATTAGATATGTTATACTGTACTATACTGTGTACAGTACTAGGAAACTGGCTGACATCACGTGCCCTGAGAGACAGTGAGCACTGCTTGGGGTCCTTCCTGCCCTCTATCAGCAAGTCCTTCAGACGACTTAAAATCTCACCACAGGTAAGTGGAGATTATGGTATTTAGAGAGTGGAGGGGAGTTCTCCAGCATACCCAGGACTGACCATCGCTCATGGCAGGTTCCCGTGCCAGTAACATCCAAGGGGCAGCAGGTTTGAACTTCCCCTGCAATGTGCACCCACAGGATTCTCAATTCCTCCACGTGCAGAAGAGATCCACGTATCCATTCAGTTGTCCTTGATGGTTTAATTAACACCCGAACCATTCAACACTCATCTCTTCACTTGTCCTTTTCATTTAAATGTCACCTCCCAAGCGAGTACCTCCTAAGGAGTGACAGAAATTGGGAAAATTTGCAGATTAAAGAATCCTGCCTGCTCTTCTGGATTAACCACACCTTTTAAACAATGTTTGCATATCAAATACTGGGAGGGGAAGGAGCAACCCTAATATGAGATATTAAAAGGGTAAGAAAGCGAGAGAGAGAGATGGGACATAGCAGAGGAAGAAAATGCTTGAATGATGTGCAGCATAGAGATAGGGAATCTAGTGCAACGCGACACCTTGGGATCCTGGGAGATTTTTACTAATGGTCTCTGCAAGTCTTATTATTTCATACATATTCTCCTGTCTGACAAAGATACTGCATAAATCACTTCCCTTTGTCCCAGGCTGACCCCTTAACCTCTGAGAGATAATGAGGCATTGTACCTAGCATCTTCTAATGCTGTCAAGATCTATATCAAAGAACATTAATTCTCCATGATAACATCTCTATTTATTAATGCAAATGCCTTTAATCCTTCCCCAGCCTCTGCTCAGCAAGCTACCTTTACTTTTATTACTGAAATTTCATTGGAATTAGGTAAATTGGCTTAGAGTCCCCAGAAGGTGGATGTCACTAGGAGCTGGAGTCTAATGTGTCCCTCTTGGCATTGACACTCACCTCCTGGACAGATTAGCTCCCAGACTCATTACAGTTGGCAGGGGCTACGTGTTGGGGCTTCCTGGAGGTGCTGGAGTGTTTGTATTCTCTCCATAGAGGTCAGGAAATAATTCATAATGAATAATTTTGTGACTTTTGCCTCTTTTTTTGGTAATATTTGCCAGCTGCCTGTAGCAGATTGCGATTTCCCCTTCCCTCCCCCTCCCCAGCCCCCAATATCATGTGCTGCTCAAAGTTATTTTCCAGGTTGTTTCTGGGGAAAAAACCTTGCAGTGCAGGTCAGCTCCTCCTGCTAGTTATTTGATATGGTGGGCCATTTACTTTTCTTAGGACCAGATCAGGCAACTAGGCCGATTTACGCTAAATAATAATCTTTTCCCACCACAGGTTCCCAGGGAACTAGGAAAAAAAGCCTTAAGCTCTTACAAACGGGCCAACAGAGAGAGAAAGGCAACTCCTTCTACTTAAGAAAATACAGTCGGAGAAAAAAATCACGGATTTTTTCTGCCACTGCAGGATCGTGATTGATAGGTCAGCTAGAAAGGATGAGGGGAGACAAGCTACCACCTTCTCGACTGCTCTTCATCACCGCCTCTTGCCTAAATTACCGTTAAATGGCCAGCCTCTAATTAGCATGCCTGCCCTGTACAGCCTCTCCCTAGCCCACCTCTGCCACAGCAGCAACCAGCCCCCGGCAAAGGTTTCCTCTGGGCACACCGGAGAGGGAGGTGTTCCGTACCCCCGCGCAGCACGGACGCAAGGTGGTACTTCAGCACGGGACTCCTCCGCCACAACCTCACACACACACGCTTTGGTCGATGGGACCTATAACGATAAATGACGGGACTTGTAGAACCCCATCCTGCCGTATTCAAGTGGGAAAGCATGCGGGGGGTTGCGCCTTGTGGTGGGAAGGTGAGAATAACCTTTTACGCTAAGACCAGCTGGGAAAGGGGACACAAACTCAGCAGAGCAGCAGTTTGGGATGGATGCTCGAGAGCTCCACAGGAGGCCAAAGAGACAGGCCGGAGACCAGGAAACTCCCCAGTGTGACGTACTTGCCCACTGCTGCACCAAAGCGCAACTCTTGGCTCCAAGAAGCAGTGAAGGAAACGACCCCGGAGAACACGGTGGCGTCAAACTGCTAGATCCATTATAGGGCTCTTCCCGTCGGTTCTGGCTGTACCCTCAGGCACAGGGGGACGGGGAGTTCGGCTCTATTACTGCCACATGAGCGACACACAGCGTGAAAAAATACTTTGCCTTTCTTCCTTAGTTCCCTACCTGTAAGGGAATTTTACAAAACTTTCCTTCCTGCGTTCTTTGGCTGGTGGATTCATCAGAGCAGGCACCTTCTGCTATTATGTCTCTGTACAGCGGGCAAGGCTGCAAGGTTCAGATCTCAAATTTAGTCCCTGTATGCGACATCAATATTACTTACTAATAAGTATTAGACATCAGCCTATAAGCAGAGAAGAACAAATGCCTTCTTCTTATGAACTGGTATTATTGTCCCACAAGGCAATGACAGACAAAAGTGGAAAATCGATGTAAGAAACTGAATATCTGGACTGAACTCCAATTTGTCCTACGGTCTGATCTGGCACCTATTCTCCTCTTGCTATTCAAGCCTAAGTCCTGTCAACATCAATGGAAGTTCTTTGCAATTATGGAAGGAGGGGAAAAAAAAAAAAAAACACGCTCTGTAAGGCTACAGTTCTATCACCTTTTCCTTTCTTGGCCATCAAATGCTGGAAGAGTGACCTTGTTTTCATTAAGAGGAACATCTTGTGAATGAATACAGGATGTCAGATGGAAACAGAGGCAGACACGGCAAAGACTTCATTAGACAAAGTTTCGATACTGCAGAGTGAGACATTCATTATTTTACAACTAGTCCCTGTGAGTTTTAATTAAAGAGACCAAGCAGTTTGTATATAATATAAGTGGCCTAATATTGTGCCTTAAAATCACACTAAATATGAAGTCAAAGTTTTCCTAGTTAAAATAACTTTTTTTTTTCTATCACTATACTTCACCACATGGCCAATTCTACCTTGAAAGTTGGGAGACGGAGCAGTTTGAAGGGTGCAGGGCCACGAGAAAACCCATTCTTGGGAGACTCTTGGCCCAGTTTTGCAGCCTTCAGAGATTTACATAGTTCAGAACAAGCACCAGTGTTTCCAGTGTGTGGCCGTACAGAATTAAACCTGCAAACACTTCAGGCTCCCTGACATTGTGAGTCGAGAAAATCACGATGAATAAAGCAGCTCTCTGGAGCACTGAATTGGATTGCAACACAGATGGCGATTTCCGAAGCGTTTGGATTGATCCTCCTCCCAGACCCACCACCAACTCCATCTCCTGCAGGGAGAAGCCCAGTGCCTAGCAATGAGCTCCTCTGAAGCTGGGACACTTGCATTTGGGAGGCACTAGGGATATTTTAAAGACCGACGACAGTCAATGATGTTACGTAAAGTTCTTGTTATGGGATCCAAGAACAGGATCTGTCCCTGTGGAAGGAAAACCTGCAGCAAAACACCTGCGGAGTGTGAGATGCAGAGCGGGCTCACCCGTCCTCAGCACTGCAACCCGCACGCTCGTCGCACTCCGGACTGGAAAAGCTTGGAGGGATGACAGAGCTCCACGTGCAGGCAGCATCGCTTTCCGCGGGAGGCTTGGCAAACCAACACCTTTGCAGAGACATTTGGATTTACACTGCAGGGGATGGGGGAGTCTGGTCTTTTAAAAGGGGCTCAGGCTCACACTTATCTTAACCCACGCTATTAACTTCGGTGGTCACAAATCCCTCTTGCATGTGCAAGAGCGGCAAAGCCCCCCGCGTGCAGCGGGGTGTGCCGGAGAAGCCGTTTGCAAAAAGCAAATTCAGGACTTGTCCATTGAATAATATGAATTTCTACCACCTGAATTAACGGAAGAAGCATTCCATTAGTCTTACACACCCGTGACCAAACCACCGGGCAGAGCTGTTTGTGGTTAGGATTATTCTTTTTTTT
>VYXH01012647.1:404949-424082 GCA_013397275.1 Burhinus bistriatus | reverse complement strand
CCCCCGTTACAGACCTTCTGCTCCCAGGTACTGCCCCGCGCGCAGCCCAGAGAACAAGCCCCGAACAACCCCCAGGGCTTTTGGCACCAGCCATCGCACCCAACACACCACCTCCCACCGCACCTCACCTCCAGTTTTCATCTGGAGGGCTTTTCCCTCCACCACCACCTTCTCCTCCCTCCCGCTCACTGCTTTGCCCCATGGACTGCACAGCCCACGGGACCGACCAGGGGCGATGCGGCAGCCGCCGCTCTGCCGGGCGGGCAGAGCCCCCTGCATCTCCCACGGCACAGGCTACCTCCGAGGGGAGAGCCACCACCGTCCTCCCTGCCGAAGAGAGGCGGCCACGGGGTGTTTTATGGCTCTCCCGCAACCTTCATCTCGCAGAAGTGGCCTTTTACCTCGGGCTGCAGCAGCTCTTGGATTTAGACCGAGAGGTCTGCGAGTTCAGTCCCCAGCGCTGATGACTCACACGGCGCCATCACCTTATAAATCCTGGTGAACTTCTGAACGCCGAGCTGTTTGTACACTGCAAAGCAGCTCAGCCAGCCTGGGGCTCGCAGGGAGCACGGCAGCACCGGGACTGAAGAAGTCCTCGGAAACTGGGGATGCGCTGCCTGTCCATCTCTCGCCCATATTTCTGCCGCAGTAACACTAACTGATGCTTTCCCTACACGCTCTCGCCACAAAAGAGAGCCGATTCCCTCTGCTTGCTTACTGCTGCCTGCACCGTTGCCGCCGAGACGGTGCCTACCACAAATACCCAGCAAATGGAAACAGCCAAAACATCATGGAAGAACATCAAAGAGTGAGGCAGAGGAGTGAAAAAAGGGAGGAGAAAGAGAAAAGACCGGCAATGAATCCTTCTCTTGTCTCAGTGTCCCCATGGTGATGTGAAAAGTCATTAAACACCTCAACAGAGTCGCCCAGTAAACAGGACCAGCTAACAGGACAAAGGCACTGGCACTTTTATCTCTTGCTTCTCTTTGGATTCAGAGCAATGAAGGTTACACAGCCTCACGGCATCCTCCTGTGCTTTTAATATTCTCCTATCAGCAAGACAAAATGCTCCTTGCTCCTTTCCTTGAAAATTTCTCATTGGAAGAAAACCACAAAAAAAGCACCTTGCTCTCACTGCACGGGGAATTTCAAAGCCAGACTTGTTTTTTTTCTCCCTGCACCCCCACTTGAGAAGATGAGCTGCAAAACCAACTGTTTCACTACGTGTCCTTGGCCTGGACTCCCTGCAAAAAGCCAACACAAGAGGAGCAAGGCTCAACAGCAGAAAAATTTCTCTGCAAACCTGCAAAGTGATGCCCTCCAGGGCCTCCTATGAGCAACGGTACGGGACAGGACCAGAGGAGCAGGGAGTGGAATTAGATAGATAGAAAAAGGCTTCACCATAGAATGGTGGTGTTGTAAATAACGACAATCGGAGAGTCACAGAATGGTTGGGGTTGGAAGGGACCTTCGGAGATCATCCAACCCCCCCTGCCAAAGCAGGGTCACCTAGAGCAGGTTGCACAGCAATGCATCCAGGTGGGTTTTGAATATCTCTAGAGAAGGAGACTCCACAGCCTATCTGGGCAGCATGTTCTAGTGCTCTGGCATCCTCAAAGTAAAGAAGTTTTTCCTCATGTTCAGATGGAACTTTCTGTGTTCCAGTTCGTGCTTGTTGCCCCTTGTCCTGTCACTGTGCACCATTGAAAAGAGTCTGGCCCCATCCTCTTCACAGCCACCCTTTCAATATTGATAAGCATTGATGAGATCCCCTCTCAGTCTTCTCTCCTCCAGGCTAAACAGACCCCGGTCTCTCAGCCTTTCCTCAGAAGAGAGATGCTCCATTCCCTCGATCACCTTTGTAGCCCTCCGCTGGACTCTCTCCAGTAGTTCCCTGACCTTCTTGAACTGGGGAGCCCAGAACTGGACACAGTACTCCAGATGTGGCCTCACCAGGGCAGAGTAGAGGGGAAGGATGACCTTCCCTGACCTGCTGGCCACGTTCCTTTTAATGTGCCCCAGGATGCCATTGGCCTTCTTGGCCACAAGGGCACATTGCTGGCTCATGGTCAACTTGTCCACCAGGACTCACAGGTCCCTCTCAGCAGAGCTGCTTTCCAGCAGGCCAACCCCTAACCTGTACTGGTGCATGGGGTTATCCCTCCCTAGGTGCAGGACCCTACACTGGCCCTTGTTGAATTTCATTAGGTTCCTCTCTGCCCAATACTCTAGCCTGTCCAGGTGTCGCTGTATGGTGGCACAGCTTTCTGGTGTCATCAGCAAATTTGCTAAGGGTACGCTCTGTCCCTTCGTCCAGGTCATTGATGAATATATTGAACAAGACTGGAACAATAATGATTATTTTTTTTTTTTTTAAATTAGAAGTCACTAAGAGCAATCACATGTGAACCTCCACTGTGCTACATCCTGTGCAAAACTCACTCAGCATCTAAACAGAACAAAAGCCCACTTAGAAAAATAGACAAGTAAACACTTACTGAGAGGGAAGAGGCTCCCGTTGGGAAGTTGACAGAAAGGGCTGGAAGACCCAAGTCCAGCAACACAGCCCTCTAACATCAGGGTATAGACACTTTTTTCTGTGATAGAGAAGAGACATAAACCTTCCCGTAAGTCCTTCAGAAAGTGAATAAAATGTCATTTCCCCCTGCAATACTCCAGAGAAGACATACACTCAGGTAACCCCTGGTCCAATGTATCCTTACTTTTTGCTTACAGATCTCCTGTTTAAGCTACTGTTCTCTTTTAATATAGATTTTTGGACAGTTCCTTCTTAGATTCTCCCTTTGTACCATACAAAGCCACCTCTAACACTGTTTCTGGTGAGTGGACCTTTGAATTATGGGGGAATATTTTTTCACTGCTACACCACATGAATCAGGCTAGATCAGAGCAAGTTGCGAATGGCTCGTTCGCAGATGACTGAGAAAGCTGGCATCGCTTACATGACTTCTCTTTGCCTTGAAAGCAGGGTTCATCCCAAGTATAAAACCATGAATATTTCACCCCAAAGTGCAGGTGCTGCTGGAAGCACTCCGGCATTCATTTCTCTCCTTGTCCTCCAGTATGGAAATTATTGTCCAGCTGGAATGGCTGGCCAGTGAGCAAGGTCCCAGGACAACCCTGCTCTAGAGCTGCCACCTGCTCATCTGCCTGTTCTGCGACACACCTGAGCACCGCTGCCTTCAGGGAACGGCACAGACCCACAAAGTGGATATTTCAAACCTCATTCTTTCTCGCTGCTTGTTTGAATGCTGCTTTTTAAGCTAATTTTGTCAGCAGAGAAATAATTTTATCTCCAAGGATGTGTATCGGCAGTGCCTTCAACGCAACCGTCCCTCAGCCGCCCAGAAAGCTGACTCCGAGCGAGTTCTGCTTCCATTCCCTACCAAGGACAATGGAGGTTTGGAAGACGCTGATGGTCCTTGACCAGCAGTATTAAGACACTAAATTACGCTGACATGGCCCATAAATCGCTAAATGAGGGACTCCCAGACAGCGATGTGGCGTGAGCCGAATGACTACAAGGGCTGCCCGTTTGCTGGAGCGCAGGCTGGAAACCTCAGCAGACGACGGATGCACCGGGTACCTTGCACAGCACCGAGCCATCCTTGTGCTGGGTGAAGAAAACACTCTTTATCACGGGCCTTTGTCATCGCTGTGGAAATGTCCCAGTTGCGCAGGACTTAGCAGGCTTCATTCTGTTTTCACGGTAATGCTGGCTGTTATTTACATACCTTGCGTAAAGGACAACTCTCTGGGTAGATATACAGAGACAGTCTCCACCACTAAAAATAGAATGAAATGACTATTTCTAAAGAGGGGGAAAAGCTTTTAATCTCCTTAAGATTGTGCCACCTGCCCACTAGCAGGCAGGAAAACATTATTTGGATATTTCTATTTTGTTTGGATTTATACACGAGTTGATAAAAGACCTGAGGCAGCATGGGTAATATTTCCCAGCGTGAAAGAGAACGGGAACATGGTCTTAACTCCCAGGAGGATGCCATCTGGGTCTTGCACTTGAGGATGAGCCAGAACCCACCTTGGCTAAAATCCCAGGGACTGAACTAGAAGCAATAGAGTTCAAAGTCCAAACAGCTATAATGTGAGCTAAGAAACAAGCTGTTCTAGCTGGGAGTTACCCATAATTTCAGAACTTCTGGGGCTGTGTGAATAATAGGCCACTAACTGACCTTTCTGAATTTCCTCCTTAATTGATAACAGCAAAGTAAAAACTAAATGTTAAGGTGACACGGACAAACGGGTTCTGCTTGCCATAAAAGCATGCTGCGCTCCGAGAATGGCACGCTCAA
Source organism: Burhinus bistriatus (assembly GCA_013397275.1). Lineage (NCBI taxonomy): Eukaryota > Metazoa > Chordata > Aves > Charadriiformes > Burhinidae > Burhinus > Burhinus bistriatus. Next base: position 419,748 of record VYXH01012647.1, on the reverse strand, counting down.
GAACCTTTTTCTCTTCAAGGAAAGCAACTTTTTCTAAAGTTACTTTCAAATAAAGGAAAGTGCAGTGTCTTTTCTCCTATCAGTAAAATATCAGGGTCTTATCTTTTGATGCTAGAATGAGGCAATAAAGAGGGTTTCTGCTGTCCCAGGGGTTTAAGGCATCTATAGCTGATCAGATGGCTAGGAGGTTCCATGATGGCATGGAACTAGGTGAACATAAATCACTATTTATACCCAATAGTTCAATAATAATTCACATGATGCACAGCACTTCACCCTGCACTTCTGTCTGCTAAGAAACCAAGTGAGTTAAAGTTTATTTCTTAGGATCTCTTATTTGCTCTCTGTCATGGCTAGAGAATACCCTGGAGAAATAAAAGACAAATTTTGCTTTCTATGACCTGTCCAGTTGACATCTCGTTACTACTTATAATAGTCACACCTCCCAGACCCTGCTCAGGATTGAGTTGAGACTTTTCTTTTTTTTTTTTTTTTAAAAAAAACCAGGTGCTATAAACAGTCCCATTGTCAGGATTTCACAGTAGAACAGAATAGAATAGAACAGAGCAGAACAGAATAGAATAGAATAGAACAGAATAGAATAGAACAGAACAGAATTGTTTAGGTTGGAAAAGACCTTTAAGATCATCCAGTCCAACCATTGACCCTACTCCACCAGGTCTGCCAGCAAACCATGTCTCTAAGCACCACATCTACATGACTTTTACACACATCCAGGGATGGTGACTCAACCACCTCCCTGGGCAGCCTCTTCCAATGGTTGATAACTCTTTCAGTGAAAAATTTTTTCCTCATGTCCAGCCTAAACCTCCCCTGGCGCAACTTGAACCCATTTCCTCTTGTCCTATCGCTTGTTACTTGGGAGAAGAGACCAGCTCTCGTCTCCCTACAACCTCCTTTTGGGTAGCTGTAGAGAGCAATAAGGTCTCCCCTCAATCTTCTCTTCTCCAGACTAAGCAATCCCAATTCCCTCAGCCGCTCCTCAAAAGACATGTTCTCCAGACCCCTCACCAGCTTTGTTGCCCTTCTCTGGGCAAAGACGTAAGGAAGGTGGAAGACCCCAAGACACAGGCAAAGCAATCACACTTGCTTCCTCCCTGCCAGGCTTTCAGATGAAGTTTCTATGCTTTACCTGCATTTTAGGCTGGTAAATGATCCAAATGTAAATATGAAGGAAGAATAAGCAATCTCAATGACAGTAAAGTTATGCTCCCTCCATCCGAGGAGGTATGCAAAACTTAGATGATCTCTACTGCTTTCTTGTAGGGAATTGTTTTGTTTCACAGTGTTTAAACTGCAGCAGATAATTTCCCCCTCCTCTCCCCCCAGCCAAGATTGAAAATAGCATGGGAAAGATGTCCAGAGAGCTGATAGAGTCTGGCATCATTTACTCTGGATATAGAGTGTGAGGAGGAATAAAAATGCAGACTCGACAGTTTTAGAAAAGTACCAGCACAGCAAGAAAGGCGGGCGGACAGATTGCTTGGATAGACTCCTTTTGAGTAACAAGATCTATAGCGGCACAGGTTTTCTGTCTCTTGTATGGTCTTAAGAAGGATGTATTTTTGCTACAGGATTAAATAAAAAGGAATATTTTGCTTTCCCTAATTCCCCGTTCCCCTGTATCTGCGGAGGTTTGTGTTAGGCTTGAGTAGAAGGAGAAAGATTATTTTTATGCTCCAATTTCAGAAAGCAGCTTTCAGTTTGGAAACAGCTGCTAATAACTTCAAGACCTGTGTGGGAAGAAGATTTTTGCTGTGGGAGGAGGGAGCTGATCCGGGTCTCAGAAACTGCTGGCTCCGTTCCACCCTGCCGTGCATTCACTCTGCAACCTCGAGTAAGTCTCAATTTGAGTGTGCACATTTGTCCACTTGTGAAACCCAGAGGATGACCAGATTACCTATTGTCACTGCTCTTTGCTCGTAAGGACACCAATTTTCATGCTGGATTGCAGACGCTTTAACCTGGCTTCATGCTTCTTCACAGCAATAACCCCAAACTTCTGAAATGCCAAGATTCTCACCCAGAGCAAATGTCAAAAAATCCTGCTCGAGGCAGACATGTCCTCCTGCTGGGTCCTGGGTCAAGTCGTCTCACCAACAGAAATTTTACATCTCATTTTTCAGCCTATGAAATGCAGTGCCAAACCTTTTCTATATTCATAGGAATATCTAGCCTTGCTGCAAGTCCAAATGCCTGGTAGCTTCACCCAGACACCACATTGTTCTTTCCTTCCTACCCTTGTGTTGAAGTATTCCAGGATTTTACATGGAAACACGGAGGATGGAACCATCTCATACATCCTCAGCTTTAAAGTACCCAGTTCCACCCCCATTATTAAAACCAAAATATTTTTTTTTTATTCTCCCATTTCAGTTGCGCCCCACGATACAGTGTGGCAAGCAATTTAGCACTGCTTGTTCATGGGGCAGAAGGGAGGAAGAAAAGGGCAAGGAAAAGGAGACGGCACAATCAGTTGTATGTTGCTGTGTGTGACTGGGTACGAAGTAGCAAGCAGTTTTCCCGAGTTGCTAGCGAGAACACCTGCAGTCACTGCATTCAGCCTGCCCTTCAAGTTCTATACGCCAGAGCAGAATATTTCATCTTTCAAGACCATGGACAACACGCGTGATCTCAAATAGTAACTGTCCTTCCTTTTACACATCCCTCATAATAATCTGATTTATCCCAGACAGCTCCTTCCATAGGATGTATCTCATGCTGACTCTCACATTCTCTTTTGAAGGCAAAAAATCACATTACACCTGTTATGAAATATTCCTTTGATCTAAGGGAAATCATGAGCAATTTGTGTGTGACATTTACTAACTAATGTGCTGAGGGAATATTACTCCTAGAAAAACACTATTTTCTGGTAGTTTCACTATACTGAATAATGCTATGCCAGTGATGATTCATCTGGAAAAGGTAACTATTGCAGCATGATGAGCAATATCAATAACAACACATTATACATAGTGCTTCTCAAGCAGACAGCTCCTAAAGCCCACTGCAAACCTTTTATATAAGGACCACTTCAGTCACTCAGTGAATTGCAGGCACCTGTGAATAAAACAGGAACCCCATTTCTGTACCAGCCACAATACACAGCGTACAGCGAAAAGGAAAAGGAAAGCGTGATTTGAGTTGAAATACTAGCAGAAGTGGGAGAAATGAATAAAACAAACGGCCCAAGCTGAAATCTGACATTGAGTATGATGCTCCTGCAGCCTTAAAAAAAAAAGTGTATTGGATCATTAATCGTCCAAAGTGGTCGGCATAGGGTCTGTCAAGGCAGAGGAGAAACAGGGCTGCGCAGTGATTAATGCAAAGAGAATTTTCTAGTGAAGTTGCCAGGCACAGACAATCGTTGCTCTCCCAGCTCCCAGGATGGCTATCACAGCCTGCTGTGCCTGAGTCACCGCAGCTCCCCAAGCCCTGGCTTGGTTCCAGCAGCCGCAGAACAGACTCAAAACCACGTTAGCCCAGGTCAGCATCTCACCCGCGAGGACATGTTAACCCCTACCGTGCAGTCACACAGTCAGTAAGTGCTACCCCAAGGGGGGGAAAACACCCAAACCATCTATTTCCCCCTCCCTCGCCTCCCGTCCCCTTTGGGGTCCTGGCCGAAATGCCGACCTGGTTCACCCTTGTTCTGAGAGCTGACCACAAGGCAGTCTGCGGGAAATACCAACAAAGCGTCATTTTTAATTATCACTTGCTTAAAATTTAAGTTGCTCATATATTCTATAGTGACATCATTACTGGCATACAAGACATTTCAAGATCCCTAGCAACTATACTGTAATACCAAAACAGCCAACAAAAATCTGTTGCAATTTCAGAGAACACGTGAGTGTATTAATCTATTGTGCAGAGATAAAAATATGGACACAATCCTTAGCTACATTAATGATTTAAGCTTTGATTCAGCAAAGTGCTTAATCATACGCTTAACATTCAGACGAGCTCTGGTGCGCTCCCTTTGGGGCTTGGCTACACACCGGAGAAATTCTTCCCCCGTTTTCCTTTCCCCTCAGACCTTGCAAAGCCAAACATCCAGTGCTGCCAATGCTTGTAATCCTTCCGAATTCCGCAGCTGCTTTTTCACTAATTGGATGAACCACCCCAGAGGTGGGTTCAGCTCATTTTGGAATAAGGCGGCGCAGACAGCTGAATTCACACCAAGAGGGCAACGCTTCCATAGGACTCCCGCGTTTAGACATCATCCAAAGTCCTCCCTCCTTTCCAGAGTGCCCAGGGCTACATCAAGTAGATGGTACCTCTGCCCTTTGGAGAGCTGGTCACAGCCAACACCACCACGTCACCGTGTTTTCTGAGGGAAGACACCCAGAACCAGAGATCTTTCTTGCTTTTACAGAAGAACGCGATATTCCTGCTTGGGGCACCACGCTAAGGGATAGGTTTAGATGAGTGACAGCTTCTAATTCAGGGCTGGGGAGAGATGATGTCTGTGCCCTGCGTTGTCCGAAATACCGGATTCGTTACCCGCTGTGCAATAGCCAATCTCACACACCAGGATGAGACACTGATTATTCACTCCAGCGCTGCGCAAGCCTGGGTGCTCGGTGGTCTCCCACAAACCAAGCACACCAAACAGAACTCTCCGCGCGGTTTAGATACACGTTTTACTACATCATTATCATATTAATACCTCCTATCTATATTTGATTGGTTAGTAATTTACATACAATTACACAATCGAGTTATAGCTACCACACATGCTCATGAGAAGGGTCTTCACCTGGGCCAGGGTCTTCTTGACCTATGGCCATGATTTTTAGTATTATAACGAAGGTAGTTCAGCTTAGGACGCTCAGAATTTTCACTTTTCTGCCAAGTTGGCTAAACATGTAGATTACTAGAGTTTTCAATGACCATCCGCTCCAGGATGTTTCTTTTCAAGAATGATAACAATACTTGCTTTCCTTGATTAGGGCTTCTTTCTCTGATTCACCCTGGACGGATTCAAGGATAGAATCCTCCTCATCCATGAGAAAGTACCCATGGTCTCTCAACACTAATTACTATTAACTATTTCAAGAACATGCTTCGATAACGCCTGGGCAAGTCACTTTATTTGCCTTACTCTGTACAATGGGGCAAGAGCAACATCTCCCTTCTCACATTGGCCTTTAGAAAATGTATAAAAATTCAAGTCTACTAGTTGCTCAGTGCAATAATTGTATCTTTGAAGATGTACGACACCAAGGATAATGGGATCTACGCTCAGCTATGATCTTCAGCTGTTACCGTGGTTCTGACCCCTAGTAACAACCCCACACATCCGATCCTGCACTGTTTATCCAACCCAAAGCAATCCACAGGCAAGCTCCTTTTCAGGCACAGGATAGTTTCAAAAGACTGTTAGGCCGGTTTTGCCCCTCATCCACAAAGTTCAGTCTAAAATCCTGTTTGCTTTCAGTTCTCTAATAGGAACCCTGAGTTTATTTTCCCGTTCCTTTCCCCCCAAGGAGCTGCTCACTTTGCATGCTTCACGTTGCTTCCCTTCTATGGGCTGCTGTACCCTCCGAGGAGTTGTTATGCCGAACATGTGTTGTAGTTCCACTTTTGTATGTTAATTGATACACTTTTTAATTTTACTTTTGCATATTATTTGAATTTGTTTCATTGTAAATGAGATTCTAAGAAGCCCCTCTAAACAATTGCTGCTTGCCAGCAGATCTCTCAAACAAGCAAAACCTCCTTCAGAGGAAATGCTGATGAAATTCAGTCCTGGTTCTGAATCACTGATGCAACGCAAAAACCCTACCTTTAAGAACGAAGAGGGGAGGGGGGGAGCCTCCGTTAATATAAATGCCTAATTTCCACTGACATTTACAGGGGTTATGATAGCTTCATGGAAGCGAAATACAACCCAAAGGATTATACTTAAAATATCTGCACAACCCCACCTGATGTTTCCTAGTGCTTAAACATTTATAAAAGGCAGTTTTCTTAATACTAAAAATGAACTCAAGGGAAAGTGGAATATGATTCAAAGAGATTTGCTTTCAAAGTTATTTCTTCACACTGGTTCAAAAGAGGAATGCTAAAATACACAGGATTAATTATCCTATCCAAACTAGTATCTCACATAATCACCTGCCAGCCTTCATTCTTCCACATATTTTAAACAAACTTGGAATTTGTAAAAACTAAATATAGGATTCGTTGAAATCAAAATTCTACATTTTGTTAACTGTAACCTCAACAAAAAAAAAAAAAGGTTGTCCTGGCTTGAACAACGCAGGACTAATTTATTTTCTAATGCTTGGGAAAACTGTGCTTTTAGAAGACTCTAGTGTCTGAATTTGTGAAAATATTTACTTTATAGCCAGCTATGGTGTGCGGGTTTCAAGGTCGCGGTGTTTTCGAGCTCGCCAGCTGCAGGGGTGAGGAGGAGCGAGACCCAGGCACTCGACCCGAGCTGGCCAACAGGACTATTTCATACCATCAACGGCACATTCAATAGAAATCAGAAAGTTTGCTGAGGAGGGGGGGCTCTCCCTTGATGGCGTCGATCCAGAAAACTTCTTGCCCCAGTGCCGGACCCTTGAGCCCTTCCCTTCCTCCCGAAGCCGTAGCGCTGGCCGTGTCCCACACTGGCTGTCACCTGCTGGGAGCACACGGCTTCTGCTGATAGAGTGGGCTGAGCATAACCCTGGTGCATTTAATACTAGCATCGGGATCACTATTGGTTCTTTAGTGTTATTACTGTTAATTATCTAGTCTTATCCTATTAAATCTCTTTATATTTCAACCCCTAGGTCTCCTTGTTTTCTTCTGATTCCCCCTTCCTGGGTGGGGAGGGGTCATCTGGTGACAAGAGTAATTGTCTGAATGACAGTAAATTGTTGTGGGTTTCTCAAACCATAACAAAGGTAAATGTTAACTGTTTCCAGAGCCATCACTCCTACAGAATCGTCCTGGACCGAAGCACAACCTGTCAGCTCTGCGGTACCGCGTAGGCTGCACTCCCCTTTGAGGCAGGCTAGAGCTGGTGCCCAGTCACCATCCACCTCCGCGCAAACTCCTCAAGAACATCATGCATACTCTCTTGACATGCGATGAAGCCACAGCTGGTAATGGGCCACATTCTGGATGACAGATTAATTGGAGTAAGGGAGAAAATTGCTCTAAAAGGAACACAAGAAGCAAGATTTCCAATTCAGGTTTCCTACCAGGCTTGCAACAATATTAAACATGTAAAAGGACCAAGCTTCCCTCAAAACATGTCCTTCACTTCCTTAATGGATCCTGTGCGCTCTGCAGGGAGCAGCGGTAGAGGCAAGCTCTAGCCAAGAGGGCTGCCTTCCAGCAGACCTAGCAAAGGCACTGATTTACTCTGACAAGTACTAAAATAAAAACAGGGAAAGAACAAACTTTGCGATTAACGGTTATTTTCCTTTCCTCTTCGCTGTATGTTCCTCTTGCATTGCTGTATTCAAGCTCTCAGACAACACAGATGGAGAGATTGTCCTCAGTGCTAGTCCTTAGCCTTAGTCTTCTGCTTTAATTTTATTTTAAAGTTCGTGGAAATCAAAGTCAGTGGAGCTTGAAGGAGATGAGGTTAAACTAGAAAATATTTTGAAATTTAAGAAACAAGAACTTGTCTGGGCACCAAAGCATTTTATCAGCTTCACATACCAAGTCCTCTGTGAAGCCAGCTGAACTGTGTCACTTGTTTTTTTCTAGCTTGAGATCTACCGTACAGTCCAATGCTTTGCTCCCAATAAGCGAGGTGCTAGAGAAAAACTCTTAAAGTACTCTCTGTATGTGCTGGATGCAGTAAATTCAAGAAAAGAACAATTGGTTGAGCGATTATTGAACTCAATTTGGTTCTGAAAGCAGATTTTTCAATAAACCAGAGGGTTTGACTGACTTCGCTGCAGTGAGCCACAGTAAATCTGAACCGGGGAGGAGCTCTGTGGTGGCAGGTCGGGCTGGGCTTCCATCGGGGAGTGAAGAACTTGGGTCCTCTTGGTGCTTATCAACGGGCTGCATTGTTTGCAGATGCAATTAGACCTGACTCCGTGACAGTCTGCTGGCGGCCCGCCTAGTCCTATAAATCTGACTTAAGTTTTTAGCTCCATGTACCATTTCCAGGTCTTGTTCTCTCTCGGATGGAAGAGTAACGTGAATGATTTCCAGCACCCATATCATTAAGAGATAGGGGGCCTTTCCTTCACCATTTTGCCTTGATCTCCTTTTTTCCATTTGTAAAAATATTACAGCTGGGCAGACTCGGATTTGCAACATCGCAAAACTAGCTGCAAAGGACAAAGTAGTGAGCGAAGATCTTATATACTGCAGGACCATGTTTTCTCTGTATAAATATTGGATTATCACAGTAAAAAGACTCCCTGGGATTCGGCAGTTACAGTGGCTGGAGCTGAGGACAGAAAAAGGGATGACAAAGCAAACAAGAGTGGAAACTCTTCTAGAGCCATGCTTACTAACCAAACTTCCTTCCCCTCAGAGGCAGCTGATCCAATAGATTATTTCCTTTGCTTTTCACCTCCAAGATCAATAGGCAAGCTTTAACTATGTCGCAAATGAGATACCTGGAAAATAAAACTGCTTTCTAAGGAATATTTTCTCCTCAGCAAATAATTGGCAATTTCTTTGTCAGAGAACCTAAAGAGGACAAGAAGCATCACAGGTTTATCAGTCATTTTGACTAGCTAAGGACTGGAGGACTAGCCTAGTTTCTTTTCCTTTTAATTATACTTTCTATTCTGAAGTCACCATTGGAGACAAATCCCAAATAATTCTTTCCATCCAGCTGAACTTTGAATCAGACATATACTTCCTCTTCAAGAGACTTACATGGCAGCAACAAAAGTGCTCCTCTGAGGTCTCCAGGCAAGGATTTTTGCCAGCATCATTCGGTTGTCCAGAGCACAAGGTCATTTCCACACTCCTTTTCTGCCTTTATTATCAGTAGAGGAAGCCAGGCTACTGACTCTCTCCAGGTGTTCGTACATAAGTAGAACAATAACCTTCTATCAGGCAGAGAGGTGGCTGCAAGTGTGGAGACAGAAGAGTTTGTCTCTCCCTAGGTAACATTTTCAGTACTGGTTTTCTCTCCATTTGTTCATGTAAAACAGACAACCTGTCGCAATTTCTGCTATTTGCTAAACACTTTCTCTAATACCACATTCCATATCCTCGCTTTTTTTATCCAATCAATACATCACAAATCAATTCTTCCCCGTGGATGTCACAAGCACCCCAATTAAGCCATTACTGTCTAGTCCTTCTTTAACTTCTCAAGCATCTCCAGACAAAAGTACTGAAACTGCAGGTGGGTTCCACTGCAAACTGCCTGGTAATGTGAAGTGATGAATATTATGAAGTGACATAAGAAAAAAGCCTTTTTGCTTTTGCTCTACCACATATGATATGGCTCAACACGGTGACACAAGACAAGTTCCAAGCACCAGAGGTTAACCCTGAGGCACGCTGATCTTGTGATGGAGCTGAGCACGCTGCTGCTTGCTTGAAACCCACCTCTATCTTCCAACCATGCTGGGCTCCAGACCACTTCCATCTGGATTGGGCAGCCAGTAGAAGCCCTTCCATTAATTTTGAATGATGCATTTCTATCTTCGGCTATGAATAAAACAGATCAATGACTCCAGCATGTTTTATTGGGTCTCCTGTGCAATGAATTGGTAGTGAGACAGCCAGGGAGATGGAGTCGACATGCAGATGAGATTTGTAAGTGAGGACATATTGATTATTTCCATCTCAGTTCAGGCAGTAATTCCACACAACGCCTCTTCTCTGTTTCAGCTCATTATTTATGCCATAAAAACACTATCTCAACGATAATAACAGGCTTCATTTACAAGCCAGAGCATAAAGCATCGATGCTTAAGATTTCAGGAAGTGGGTTAAAGGAAGTGAGAGAGATTTAACAAGTCCTGGAGATGCACAAAACTGCTGAGGCTGATCTTGTGGCTTTTTATGCCCTCAGAAAGGAAGATTGAGAGCAGGTGTTAGATTACCAGGCTTTTTATTAATAACTCAAGGCTTGTATGAGGGTTGATTGATAGCAGAGTCAGCACTTCGCCAGTGCATAAAGCTCTCCTCACTTTGGGCCATCAGTAGACTGTCTCTTCCCAAAGAGAAAGCATCAGGCGTGCTCCTGATCTCTCAAAGGCAAAAAGCAGATGCAGTGCCAAGAGGAGATTCCCTGGGAGACTCTTCACTGGACAAGATCCTACGTGATCTCTGCAACGCAGCTAGGGTTTATGGCTGTATTTTATGCCCAGAGGTTTTTTTTCATTCATTAGAACCATCACCAGTGAGCTACTAACCAGAATGACTTACCCAGCAACAGCCTCATCCTCCAGGCCATCCTAGGAAGTTCCTCCACCAGGATAGGTCCGCAGTAACACCTATGCTTCAGCCTAGGTAAGAGAATATCACTCCGTACTTCCATACATGAAGCAAAAAAAAGAACTTTTTAGAAGATACAAGTACTTGTTCTAATTGTTTTAGCACATCTGTCCTTTGCAGCTGTGTTCAAATAGCAATAGCATCAACCTCAGCCTGCTTCCCAAATAGCCAAAGGGCAGCTGTGGTTAACAGCCTGTAGGAAAAGCCTCATGCCTTCAGTTCTCTCCCTTAATTGCTAGGAAATGGTCCTTGAGCATTAAAACATGTCTGATACTTCTGTGTTTAAATCTCTATAGAGCTATCATGTGCAGAAAAAGAATAGAGCTGGGTACCCAGCCAGATAGCCCAAAAGCCTTTGTTAAGCTGTAGTTAAGGTTGCGCATATGTCAGATAAGTCAAGAGAAAAGGAACAGCAGAAAATCCTCTTAAGGCAGCAAGAAATTGTTCACTAAAGCAAGATCTATTAAAACACAGAAACAGAGTTAAGATGTTCTAAACACTCCTCAACCACTGCCATCTCCACACCCAGGCAAAACATTTTATAAACGTACTGCAGCAGCGAAGTTCTAGTGCTCTGCAGAGCATGGGGGTCTGCTTCCATCTCTGCTGCTTCAGTTACGAGCCTTTAAGTGCTTAATGAACCCAGGTAAGAGTAACAGGGCTAAAATATTTATAGATACAGGACTAAGCTGAATGCACATGAGCGATTAGAACAATACTAGAAGACGTTATTTGCAGAAAGTCACTGCCCAAGTTCTCCCATATTCCAAGGCAAAGCATAATATCTAGCAGCATCAGCACATTACTGAGCAGTATGTGTATGTATTTAAATTCTTAATGGATTTACGTTTCGGATAAGACTTTATGAAGTCTTCTTCCAAGATACATCAAGGGATGCCCTTTTAACCTGGCTCTTTCTCATTAGGAGAGCTAAGGGAGTCCCTAGATGCTCTAGGAGCTCTAAGTTGTCCTTGCACATGACTTTAGGACTAAGATTCTGCTCAGATGTTCTTGAAACTTTACCAATCTCAGTAGTCCCAGCACGACCCAGGAAACTGCAGCAGGGGAGGAATACTTTTCTTAAAAATATTTAGAGCCACGCAGGAGAAAAGCATCCCCTAACATAAGCTGCTGATTTGCTCAGAGCAAACTCTGACAGCAGAGGCCAGACACAGCTAAAGGGAAAGGGATAGCTTTGGCACTTTCCAGGCATGAGTGACAGCCCTTGTAATGAAGTAAAGATAAAAGCTGTCCCAGAACTTGTCTAGGAACTAGAAATGAGTCCGATCTCAAGTATTCGAGAGGTAAATCTCATATTTCCCCAAAGTCAGGAAAATACGTAGAAATATATTACCGACGAAGCCGTGCAGAAACCACAGCAGGTTGTAAATGCAGGTGGTCTTATTTAAAACCTTCGTGAAGATAAGGGAAATGAGGAAGGAAACTGAGAAGCGCTAGGTTTTATTGTGCCTGTGCTAGTCACCTGGGGACGCAACCTTGCCTCTTCTGAGTCCACAAAGTTAATAGGAAACAAAGGCTCACGGCATCTTTGCCCTTCCCTGGTCTCGAAAACATCTCAGGTCAGCAAGGCTTTTCAGGACGTGTCACCAAACATACTGCTAGGCAGGATGCTATAATTATCCAGCTTCTGTGAATTTTTAAATATGAAACCTGTGTGCACGTTGTTACAGCACATCAGCTGGAAGTCTGCCATCCACAAAGGCCAAGCACAGCTATGAGCTGAATTATGAGAGTAAGAGCAACCGAAAGGAACACCTCCCCGTCAGCTTCCTCGCTTACCGCGGGCTTATGCAAATCGGCCAAATAAAAGCCAGCGGTTCTGACCCCAGTCACAGAATAAATCCACCTTCTAGAAGGAAGGCGGGGGAGGTGAGGGAATGATCTGGACTAGGGAGGAGGTGTGCAGTTTAGAGAGAGGCATAAGTAGTACAGCATGCCCTGAGAAACCTTCCTCTGTCCGCACCAAGCTTGGCCCATTCATTAAACCTCCCAGTCTGCATCACGTTTAATTTTTGTGAATTTCACTGCAAACAGTGGCGAGAGGGAACACATCTCCGGGGAAAGGCACAGAGTCAGCAGAAAGGGTAAAGCTTTTACAGCTCTACCAACCGCTATTCCCTTCCCCAAGAGAGGGGGCCAGGAGAGACTCACAAAAGGGAAATGAGCGGAAAGACGGGGGAAATGGAGGTATAACAATATGACTACGTAGCCTTCTGAGCCATCGCTGGCCACTAGACCACACCACTGCTGCCATTCCGTCCCAGTTCCCTGCTTGCCCACAAATGCAGGAGCACAACCGTCTTTGAGACCTTCCCTTTCTCCCTGCCTGAGCACAGACCTGGGGAATGGAAGATGATGTTCAAAAAGGCTCCAGGGGAAAAAAAAAAAGTGGCAATTGTGATTTTGACGTGGTTTGCCACATCTTCGCTACCTTTCAGCGGCTCCCAAGGTGCAGCTTCTCCAGTAATTATTGGAGTCTGCCTTTTTGATTAGGCTGTATTTAACAGTTTGTCAAGGACACACAGGCCTTGGGACGGGTGGGTTTGTGTGCTGCAGAATACAGTTGATTATGATTAATACACACCTACTAAACACATGGGCAACACAAGGACAAGCAAGGGGTCGTCTTTGGCTTCCTCTGTTCCATACCATAAGAGTTGCCTCCTGCTTTAAGAAACAAAGTTGTATTGTTCTTTTCACCTTCTTAAACACTTGTGCAGCAGCTCCTCCTCCTTCCTCTTACCTCTGTCTTCCATTTTGAAAACAGAACTGTGAGCCAGTCGTATACAGGAGCTACAGAAATGGAATTAGTGGGTTCTCCTCTGGCCTCTGATCTCATCCAAGCCATTGAATTAAAGATAAAACACCCACTTTGCAAAGCAGGTAGCCAAACCATAGCGCTCCTCGATTCATAAAGGGGTTCCACAGAGGGACGGCTAGCACAGTATTTGTAGTCTGCTTTGCAGTAACCCACCGGCGCATCCAGCCTCAATTAGACAAGTACACGGCAGCACGTTACCTGCAAGAGCGCTGCTTTTGTCTCGGTTCTCTCCTCTCTGCAGTCCCAGCGCAACGCCGCAAACTTCTGGGTGCGAATTGCTCCTGCAGCAGTCCCGCCGGATTCACTCCGTTTGGGCCTGCCCTCATGAACCCGCGCGCAATCGTCTTCATTTCCACACCGTCTAGAACAAGAGACGGAGGCCGCCCAGCACTGGGCTTTGCTTTCCTGCATTTTAAGCAACAGGTGATAAAATTCTTCATGGCCGCACAATATTGGCTTCGCGTAAGGCTTCAGAAGGGCATAGTGAGCGTTCCTGCTGGCAGTCGCCCTCTCACAACACACTGCGTGTGGGCAGCCGGCACAAAACGAGATTCCTGCGCCCGCTGCCGTGGTTTGGGCTGGACGGGCCCGATCCGGCGGAACGACAGATGCTCTCTGCTGCCCCGCTTCCAAGGGAGGCAGGAGAGAGAGAGGAAAAACAGAGACTTAAAGAGTTTAGAAGGAACTAAACTACTTTAATGAAATATTAATAATAAAATAATAAAAAGAAAATAATGAAATATATGCAAAAGCCTATCAAGCTCCCAGGATGACAGTCACACCACCAGCTGGCCCTGGGGAAGTCCCTGACTGGACTCAGTGACAGATAGGAACTGGATTGCAGATCCGGATTCAGGATCGGGATCAAAGGCAGACAAACAGACAGAGTCCTCCTCGGACGCCGGCCATTGAAGAAAGAGGGCTGACCCTGTGATCCCTCAGCTTTTATACTGAGCATGAGGCAGGTGGGATGGAACACCCTGTGGGTCAGTTTGGGGTCACCTGTCCTGTCCGCTCCTCCCCGCAGGGGTGACCCCTCTGCGCTTTTCCGCTTCCCACCCTCCAACGGGGCAAGTACCAAAGTTGGCTGGTCTTTGTTGTTACAGCAATAAGGATAAGCAGGAGCCTCTCTGCATCCCATTCCTTGGCATCAACTATGAACCTGGGTCTGATCACTCTGAGAGCCAGCTGGGCCTGCACAACACGCTGGGAATTTCAGCAGTTAGAGGCCTAGCTAGAAAGTAATATTAGTGAACAAAATTGGTCCTGTTTTACCTCCAACCAGGACATCCACACCAAGACACGGGGTTTTTTGAAGAATGAAACATTCCCAGTCCACATCCTACCCCCACACGAGTCTCCAAGGCGCCTCCGGGGTTAACAGTCCTCCAAGAGGCTTGGGCTCACATGCAACCACTCAGAACATTCCGGGAGACACCAGTAAATTTGTCCTCCCAGTCATCACAGGCTCCCTCAACGCTTGCCAATCTCTTTCTTTTTTTTTT
>VYXH01012647.1:386288-404916 GCA_013397275.1 Burhinus bistriatus | reverse complement strand
TTTTTTTTTTTAATTAAATGCTTCTCTCTGTAAACCGCTACTCAGCCCGGCCCTTATCACCACCGAAGAGGAGGAGGCCTCGTAGCTGCTGCCTGCCGGGCTCCGCGTCCCTCCTCTCCTGGAAGCGGAGCAAACTTTTCTTCACCTTATTTCTATGCAGCCACATCAAAGGGGGCTTTCTTGCTCAGAATGACAAACCAGGCCACAAATCACTCGGGAATCTTCGACACTCAATTTGCTCCAGCTCTGCCCGGCAAACAAGAGACGGGAGGCACATATACATTACTACTGATTAGTCCATGTCTCCAGTACCAGCAGCCGTGCGCCCAGGCTGACCGTAACTTTAAATATTGATAACCAAACTCATATATCATAGGCCTGGGAGAGTGACAGTTTCAGTGCATAACAGCAAAGGCTTTCTACAATAATCAAATACTCAATAATTCATGAAAATCTATCCCCTCCAAATCAAATTGGAAGCTATTTTGTGTAATATATTATTTAAAATTCAATATTATAATGCACACAACTTCTGCTCCTACCGCAGAGGACCATTTCAAAATGTGATTATGTGCGGACTCTATTTAAAAGTGACAATTTTGCTTTTCATTTGTTTAACAGCTTAAATGGAAGAGCTCAACTGGAACTAAGTCATCTGACAATGAAACCGAAGCCGACATAAGCAACTTCGCAAACTTCACGACAACTGAAAAAAAAAAGTACGAATCCTCCTCATTGGTAACAGACGAATTCCCCACTCTCATGCCCACTTTTACATTTTTTTCCCCCCCCATGCTTAGTGAAAGGAAATATTCTGCAAAATTATCTGACAAACATTTTCAGTTCTCCTCGCCTGTCACCCCAGTCTGGTCAAATAGTGGGGGGGGCAGGGGGGAATCTTTACTTGCGTTCCAGGGACTCTCGCACAGAGAACAACTTTGACTTTTTATCTGTTCATTCCTGTCGGAAAACCCATTTGTGTACGGGAAGGTTGCCTGGTGTAAAGTGCCAAGAGAAGAGGGTTGTGCCCTTGTAAACAGAATGCACCGGAGCGGAAAATACAATCAAGATTTGTGACAAAATTCATCCCCGGCAGACGTCACTCCGGAGCGACGGCGGGGAGCGGGGTGAAGTGGCACCGGGTGATTGAGGGGACCAATCTCACAAAGCCGTGGCGGAGGGACGCCGGGCGGCGAGGGGCCGGGGCAGCCATGGCTGGAGAGAGCTGACTCCAAGCGCACGGGGCAGCTCCGAAGGACAAAACTCCTTTGTGAAGAGGGAAAACCTCAGCCTGTTTATGAACCGCTGCGCGCAAGCGGGGTCTGCAGGAGTTAGGTGTCAAACAGTGGCCAACTCTTCCGTCAGTTCGAACGCCAATCTTCCCTTGTATGTTTACGGCAGATCAAATCTGTATTTTGTTCCCTCGAACAGCGGTCTCTAATGAAAGCAAAGTTGAGGGAACACTCAACCCTGTAGGGAAAAAGATGCTGTCTTGAATTTTCTCTTCCCATCTTTTGCTTGTTGCTGACTCCTTTCTGCTCGTTCGGCCACCCATGATATTTGATGTCCTTTTGCCTACTCTATTCCTTTTGCTCTGCAGTCCCAAATCGGAACAAAGCCAAGCCTGAGGACAAACACCGCCTCCTTTCCGAAGCTGCAGCGGGGTGGCTCAGCAGGGCTGCGCCCCCATAAGGTGACAAAAACGAAGGAAACTCGACAAGGTCCTTTCACTGCTGCTTGGGAAAAGGGGCTGAAGTCCTAGGGCAAAGCTGGTGCCCACAAGGACATAACCTGCTGTTCCAAATGGGATATCTTGGTTCAGGCTCTGCTCCCACCCCTCATTTTTTTTTCAAAATTTTCTAAGTTCATGTGTATCAGTATCTCAACTGAGGGTGCTGCTCTCATGCCCAGCACAGTAAGAGTCAAACTGGTGTCCCAGAACCAGTCCTGCCAGATCATGCAGAAATTTTAAGCGTTCGCTCGCACCAAGAATGCTTGTTTCTGCTTGCCTCTAGTTAGCAGTTTCCTACGCTCCATGTGTCATTAGTAATCAAGAATTTAAAATGCTTTTGCTTGGCCTTTAAGTTTCCGTTCACACCTACCCTCGCTGGAGGTTCTCAGTGTTGTATCCCAGATGCCTGGTGCTTCGCCAGGGACAGATGCTGGCATCATGTTAATGCCCAGCAGCAAATGGAGAAGACACAGAGGGGTCACAGTGCTCACTTACAGGACTATTTTCAGAGCAGTTAAAGACACTTAACATATGAAGATGAAAGATTAAGAGGTGATGCCATGACAGTGAATGAAGATTCAAAACAGGAAAATATCAGGTATGAAAGAACTTCTCTGGCAGAGAAAGGCAAAACAGAAATAGTGACTTGAAGTTAAAACCCCAAGTTCCCAACAAGAATAAGTCATTTTTAAAGATGTGAATCACCACTTGTTTCGGAAAGGAGTGAGATATTCAGTACTCTGATCTCCCTGTGGATGCTTTGACAGCGGCAGTGACTTAATAGGGGGGGAAAGGCAGAGAGCAAATAAGGAAAATACACTCCTGTAAAATGATATTACAAGTCTGAGTCACATTTTGGAGGTTAGAGTGGTTCACATGAATATGCAGGCAGTGTGATTTTTTTTTCTTTTTTTTTTTTTTTAATGAATGAGCCTCCAGGTTCCCATGCTCTGACCAACAGCTGCCTCTGGGTTTGCCAGATGAACTAGTAGCTGAATTTCCTTGCCATCACACTTTCTAAATGACCTGAAGTATGGCAACAAACCCATACATCAAGTGTCATAACCACAGGCATGTTTCACACAACTGTCCATCGCAACAGGACTTTGCAGAGGCATGCGTGTGGTTAGAAACAGGAGAACGAGTGACGTTTCTTCTGTAGAGTTCCTAAGACCTGCACTGGTGAGGCCACAACTGGAATACTGTGTCCAGTTCTGGGCTTCCCAGCTCCAGCGGGACAGGGAACTGCTGCAGAGTCCAGCGTCGGGGAACAAAGATGACTGGGGGATTGGAGCACCTCCCTTACGAGGAAAGGCTGAGAGAGCTGGGACTCTTTAGCCTGGAGAAGAGAAGGCTGAGGGGAGACCTTATTCTTGCTTATAAGTATCTAAAGGGTGGGTTGGAGGAGGATGGAGGCAGACTCTTTTAAGTGGTTCCCAGTGACAGGACGAGGGGCAACGGGCACAAGTTGGAACACAGGAAGTTCCATTCAAACATAAGAAATACTTCTTTACGGTGAGGGTGGCCAAACACTGGAACAGGCTGCCCAGGGAGGTGGTGGAGTCCCCTTCTCTGGAGATGTTCAAGATGATGCAGTCCTGAGTAATGTGCTCTAGGCATTCCTGCATCAGCAGGGGAGTTGGACTAGATGATCTCTAGAGGTCCCTTCCAACTCTAAAAATTCTGTGATTCTGTGACCTAGGAAATGGCAATAGATAAACATGAAAAGCAATTCACAACCTTGGTCTTTATAGCAAAGTCCACAAGCCACAGATGTAAAGAAAGGGCTGTAGACATGGCAGCACGCTTGCAAGTCTCCTGTGCCCAACCAAGCTGAAACGACTGGGAAGAGACAGTTGATTTGGGCACCAGTATCGCCCTAGATGATGCAGTCAGTGTGGGTGAGTGAAGACCCTCGTCTCTGAAGGGCTGGCCACAGATACCCCCCTCAAACCCGAAACAGGCTTCTCTTGGAAAGAACAGAATCTGCAGCAAAGTCACCATGTGGGATGTTGAAATTCTTCAGCGTGATATGGCACTTCACTATGTATGCAGGCACTCACACATGGCTGCATCTCACTTTTAAATGTCTCTCAAGACTTGTATATTAACCAGAAGAAGGATTTTTCCAGGAACTAACACAGTTGGCAGCCTTTTGTCTCTATTTTTTAAAGTAATTTATGAAAGAACAAAAGTAGCAGAGTCAATTTACAAAAGGCTGCAGTCCGGACTTTGATAGATGAACAGATCTACTAACAAAACCTCTCACTTTTCACTGAGCACTCCATCTTCTTATCTGTTAATCCTGGTCAGGAAACAATAAGGAAGGCAGGCAGCTGAATAGAGGAAAGACCTAGGTAATGTTTAAACCAGTGACTAATCAACCAAGAGATCAACCTCCCTGCTTCTTTTCCAGATCCAAGCAGGTAATCAGCTAAACATTTCCGTTTCCCTTTCACTCCCCTTTCAGGAGTGGCTGAGGAAGAAAACCGGTTCACACTACAACCTGTTAAAAAAGTCCTATATAATTCCTTGAAGAATGGCCTTTTAGCTCTGAAGAAGCGGTCCCTCTTTGACAATACAGGACACTGTACTGGGGAGTAATAACAGTTCCAGCAGCGGTATCAAGATGATAGCAAGCAACAGCACTTTTCCCAGCTGGTTACGTAGACCTGCTCTCAGGCAACACGTAGGTTTGCTTCTGAGGATGTTACTTGGGGAGAGTTACACCTGTGTTGATCCCTGATAAGAGTATCTCGGCCATAAGCATACTGTAAACTAGAACTTAAAAGCAGCAAAATTAATTAGGGAAAGCGCCCTTTCACTTCCAGAACTATACCGAGGAAGCCTAGGCACTTCCACTGAAAATTTGTGGAGTATTTTGGGTGAAGGCTGGGATGGGTTAACATCTGTTGGTCCACGTGGAGAAGAACACAGTCCTTTCAGTGCCACGTATTCACCTGCCAGTCTGAAGTGATGCCCACAGTCCCAGCACCACCAGCAGTCCTCATCTTCCCACATCTTCAGCGGGGCTCCTACCCACCACACCACTAGATATCCTCACACGGAGCTCTCACGTGACATTTTTAACCACACTTCTCATTTCTCTTCTAAGTTTAAAATGAAAAGTAACTTCCCAGCCTCAGCACTTTTTGTTCAGTGAATTTCTTGATTTGGGACAAGTGCTACAGGAGGAAGCAACACTTCCGTGCTTCATCTGTTCCCGTCCCTCAAGTACAGCCTTCCTCTCCTAAACTGAAATTCGTAACCCATTAGTCTTTAATGCAGAAAAAAACCTGTAGAGACTTGAAAGGAAACAGAAACCAAGTGAAAAAGAATAATTACGTTCTCCTGACTTCAAGCAGGTTTCCTGCAAGTTCTCCTGGAGCTCCTCACGCACGTTACTAGCGCCAACAGATGCGTATAACAAGCAAACCAAGTATATATTTAATTGGAAAGAGAATCTGCTTGAAAAGGGCCTCACGCACTTCCGCAGCAAAACCAGGGACATTTTCTTGACCAGTAAATCCATTGTATCACCACACTAAGACAGAAGAATCTTATGCAAGACCGGGTGAAAGCAATTTTAAGCAAAAAAGAGGAGTTCCTTGAGCAAAACACGCAATGCGAACTGAGATTAGAAGAAAGCAATCACTCAAGCATCAAATGAGCACAGTTCTGCTCCTGCTGCCGCTGTGACTCTGCTTCCCAAGCTCAGATCCGCAGAGCTCATCACTTTGGTTCTTCCCTAAAGCCCCAGCTCCTGGAGTCATATGATGGCACAAGAACCACCTGTCAGATCAAATTTTGCCCTCTCAGGGAGGGGGAAAAAAAGCTTAAAACACCAACCATTAAGACTCAAAAATGAAAACTAGTTTAGAAAATCAATGATTTTCAAGCCTGCCCTAGAACAATGTTGCCTCCCTCCTGCAGAGGCAAGTGAACGTCCAGAGCGGTTGCGCTACTGCACGGCAGCATCCAGACGCTCCTTCCCCGAATCCTACCTGGGCTCTAGGATCTGCAGCGCAGCTTTTCCCTCTTCCTTGCTCTGCGCTGCATCATTACACGAAGCTCCCTGCATTCCCTCCCCCGTCTCTGCACAACTCCTCTGCACTGCAGCATTACCAGAAACCAGCATTATCAGAAACCTCTTTTTTCCCCAGCTCTTTTCCCTGCTCCCTGCCGCGCTGCAGCCCCGCAGCCTCCCGCATCTCCTGCTCAGGGCTGCAGCTTTTTCCCTGCATCACTGCAGGGATCCTCAGGCACAGCCCAGCCCTTGGAGCATCAAACCTCCTCTCTTCATCTCTGCTCTTCCCATTCCATGCCAGGCTGCAACGCCACTCAGGCATCCCCCAGCTTTTTTAGTTTGTTTGGGGGTTTTGGGGGTTTTTTTTTTGGGGGACCATCTTTTATGCCCTTTCGCCCACACCTGCGGTGTTACAAGGATTCTCCCTCCTACCCCAATATACCCCCATCCTCAGCCACACTCTAAATAAGGTTTACCCCTCCCTCCACCACTTGGGCACAGCTTTATAATCTCTGTATTTGTGCAGAAGTCTACACTGGCAGCGCAGGGACGGTATCAGAGCACGCTTGGCAAGTACAGCTTGTTTAGAGAGTCATCCTGGATTTACTAAAGGGAGGTCATGCCTAACAAACTTGATTAATTTCTTTGAGGAGGTGACAATGACAAGGGACAGGGTGAAGAAGTAAAGCATAATTCAATCGGACTTCAAGAGCCTTTTGATACAGTACCACATAAAAGGCTAATTTATAAGGTTAATACGTACAGTGTTGATAGTAAAGTACTTAGCCAAGTAAACTTTTTTTTTTTTTAATTTGCCTGCAAAGAAAGGAGGAGGCAAAGCAAACAGTGGCTGATCACAGGAAGGGCAAAAGGAAATTATCCCAGGAACTTCGGATATTTGGGCTCTCGCATCCCTGCCTTGCAGGCACTTTTCTTCCGGAACCTTCTAAGCAGCTGTACATGATTCCCTGTAGAAGCTACTCATTCTGGTGACCAAACAGGCTACACACAGTGAAGGGTCAATGTTACAACCTGACTGTGCCTCTAAAGGACGTCTAGCCTAACAAATTTTGGGTTACGTACTGCTTAACGGTGCGGAAGACAAGGTACCGCCCGAGACGAGCTGGAGGTGGCAGGAGCACATGTGGCTAGCCAGATGTGCGCAGGAGGTTAGCCGGAAAGCCAAGAAGGACGAAAAAACAAGACTCAGAAGGTCAGAATACAGCCTTAGGTCTCTGCCAAGGCAACCCTACCTTTTCTGTTCCACCGCAGGGGACGGGATGCTGCCACCACCACCAGCTGCCCTGCTCCAAGCGGGCCATCACCGCGGCGCTTCCCCCCGCCTTCATCCGCGGTCCCCGCCGCCGCCTTCTTGGAGGTTACAAACCCCATCCGACACGTTAAGATTATCCTTCGGATCGGCAAACTCCCCGTCCTGGTTCCGGCGGGGATGGGGTTAATTTTCCCAAAGGAGCTGGGCCGGCACACAGCGATCCCAGCCCGCCGTCCTGCCCGCTCCTAACCCGGAGCTGCCCCCGGGGGGCGGTCGCGGCTTGGGGGAGGGCGGGGGGACGGTCATGGGGGTTGTGCATCCCTCCAGTGGTGGGGGTGGTATTTACCTCCTTCCTTTGCCATCCTGTTCAACTGCCTTTACCCCAACCCACGAGTTTTGCCTTTTTCTTCCAATTCTGCCCCACGGCTGGGGGGGGGGGGGGGGGGGGCAAGCAGCCGCCTGGCTCCCCGTTGAGGCCAAACCACGACACCACCATCGGTGGTGGAAGGTCCTTCTCCCGATTGAGGTGGTTTAGCTAGAGGTGGTTACGAGTGGTCTGGAAGGGCCCTCCGTGGAGGGAGCCCCACACCCCCTTCTTCACAACTGGAGGACCTGACCACGGCTCTCTCCGCCCCCCCCAGCACAGTCAGCATTTCCCTCCTTTTCCCAGAAAAAGCACATCTGTTTTCAGTAAATGCTGTAAATTAGTTAATGTTTGTAAAGTGCTCTGATCATGTGAAGTGCTATATAATTACTACGTATTATCAATATAATTTGGCTAGATTGTGCCACAGCCGCCTCCTCTCTTCATTACAGTTCGGAGAGAGTTTTCTTTAAACATCAGCTTTTTGGGGCAGGGACTGTGTGCCATCCATCTCAAAACAATCTTGACCTTTTTTGCAGAGCCCCGGAAAATAAATAAACCACAGCACTGAAGCACATCCCTGGAGTCACGCACCTTCCCACATTCCTATCTGGAAGCAGACTGACAGGCACCTCCGGAGGAGGAGGAGGAGAAGCTGCTCTTCAGCATGTTATCACCTCCCAAAGCAAGTGCTTGCAGTCCACAACTTAATGACCCAAAGAACACATAACGGATACTAAAAGTATCCCAAGTCCTAGGAAAAGCAGCAGCCTCTACTAGTGATGGGCTCAGAACAAAGACTAGTTAAGTCCCTAGTCAAGTGTAACTGTTACCAGGAGTTGCCTGTTAAGGCACTAACAAACTTCTCTGCTCATCTTAATACATCCTCCAGACTATCCACCTAGAGTGAAGAAAAATAAGAACAAGCACAAACAGGGTTTCCCAACTGCCTGCTCCCTAGCATCTTCTTCCAAGGAATCCTAGATTTTTATGGCATTTAAAAAGCAAAACCTATATAAAAGGCTTTTAGTTCCAGCCTAAAACCTGAGGAAAAAGAAGTTCTTTAGCATAAGAGAAATGAAGTTAATAATAGGGAATCTAACTCTCCTTAAAAGGTACAGAAATAACTTCAGCAAGGCCATAAAATGTATCACTTGTAGAAAACAGAACCCTAAACCAAAAAACTATTAACCAACACTGAAACAAAACCACCAGGTAAAGGCCCCAGCTGCTCCCCAGCCCTTCAACATAAAGACAGCACAGGTGGTTGCTGCCCACCCCACCCGAATTTAAGGGGCTGATGAGCACAAGTGGTTCCTGCTGGGAAAGGCTGCTCCCAATAAAAGCATGAACCAGCAGCAGCTGCTTTCCTTGGTGGGAGCAGGGTACGGCTGGTGGTGGGTAAGGCTGGCTCTTTGCAATTGAGCACGATGTGAAAGCATTACGCTTCCTAAAGATAGCAGCTCTCTTCTGGAGGCAGTTCATATAGGCTATTATTAGCATTTTCTAGTGGCAATCTCTATAGCTGGATTCTGGGCAGATTATTATTTGAAAACTAGGTTAGTAATTCTTGCAGTCTAGGGTATAAGTAATGCCATCTAGAAATATTGTGCTAAACTGGTGTTAGCTGTAGTTTTTTTGATAGCATTAGTATTGTATGAGGCTAGTCTTAAAGTATGTGGAGGTGTGTGGTTAGAAATGAAGCTTTGAGTACTGCAGTAAGGTGAGCCTTCGTGAACCAGGAGGAAAAAAAATTAACTCTGTTTAAAGGTGTTTTCTAGTTCTCTTTCTCACTCCTACAACAAATAATCTAACTTGAGGGCAAAATTCCCCACAGACCTGTCAAATTATTGAAGGAGTAGAATAGGGGAAATATTTGGGCTGTGACAAGATGTATTTAAAACTGCTGAAGTGAGGCAAAAAAATGTTACTAGAATATCAGTTCTTTTTAAAAGTGAAAACTATCAGACTATGAAAAAGGTGTGATTGGAAAGCTGGAAGACTTCTGGAATACATAAAATACTTTACAAAGAACTAAAAATGTTTGCTAACACTTCCTTGAGTCAGTGCTTCCTAGAAGCATTAGCTGAGA
Organism: Burhinus bistriatus; assembly: GCA_013397275.1. NCBI lineage: Eukaryota > Metazoa > Chordata > Aves > Charadriiformes > Burhinidae > Burhinus > Burhinus bistriatus. The sequence continues at coordinate 395,428 of VYXH01012647.1, read as the reverse complement.
AAAATCTTTTTTAACAGGTTCTGTATTTGTATGTAACAGGGCACCGTCCTACATGAAGACGCTACTAGGGAGAGAAGAGAGAACCATTTACAGGGAAGCACACGCACTGGTGTAACTCATCCCATGTTGCCTGGGAAGCCTATGTTAAGAAAGAAATGTCTGAATTAAGCCATTAAATATCATGGAGAAGCTTATTTCTAATCTGTGGCTCACATGCTATGGATTTGTCTCTTAGGAGTTTTCCATTTCAGAGGCTTTGACCTTTTAGTCCCGAGAGTCTTCTCTCTGTGCTCTAATGGCATGGATGGGAAGCCTGGATTCACTCCTAAAGTCAAAATGGAGTAAATCAGACTCACAGCTGGTTCTTCTGGTTAAACCTGCAGCTGATAACAGACCAACATTAGAACATTCTGCAAATGTATGTATAATATTTAAACAACTCCTCAAATAAGCATGAGAACATACCGGTGTTTATGAAGCACGTGCCACGCCAGGACCTGGGAGGTCTGTGCGTCGTTCTGGCATTACCGCAGGTTCTTTTGGGTGACCTGCATCCCTGCCGTTTCTGTTCCCTGCTCGTAGTGTCAAGCGTGTAAACCGGAGGAGGGTTGGTGCTCTCAACTCTTTCACAGATAGACTAGGACACTGAAATATTTTTGGCATGGGTGTGATTATAAAGCAATTGAGGGGAGAAAATGGGTATATAAAACAGTGGACCACATCATCTGCAAGTGCAAATGGGTTCAGCTCTGCTGAAGTCGGTGGAGCAATGTCAATTTACAGCTTCTGAGGCTCTTGCTTAGTCTGCAGAGCTGGGCCTGAAATCAAGGCACTGGAGTTGAAACACCTGGCTTGCAGATCCTGTGGGAATAGCTTTCATTGTGAGTTCTTGCTTGTTAGGCTTGAGACAGAAGGGAGGATATCTTTGTGACCAGGCTTTACATGGCTGGGGGGAGAAAGAGTGGGATTAAGCTTCCATTTAAAAAAAGCAGAGCGCTGGGCAGAGGCTGACCTGTTTGAGGAGGTCCGCACCGGCCCCCCTTTCCTCATCCATTGCATGTCGTCCAGCCTTGGCTGTCAACCGCTGGTTAAGGGTCTTCCTCCTTCAAATATATTCCTTGCTTCTCATCTTGCCAAGTGAGAGGGATCGCTTTAAGAAAAAGAAAACAAGAAGTTCCAGTACTTCAGATTATAAATGTATCCTATTAGGGTTTCTTTTTCTTTCCTTCCAGACAAAAGCGTTTCTGCTTGCAAGCTTGATAGACCTCCTGACCCCGCTGATGTGGGTGGATGGCTCTGCACGTTCTGAATCATTTGCTTCCTTTTCAAGTGTTACTCTCCCCTTATTTCAATTACCCTTCCTTTATAATTACATGGGCCGCTCCAGTGAAGGGGAGCGCTCTGGAGCTGACAGACCGTCTAACAACGGGGCACGCTGGAGGCAAAATCTACATCCTTATCTACCTTGGGCGGTAGGGAAGGAGTATGTTGAATAGCGCAGAAGAAATTGTTCGAGGATATTCAGACCCAAGCACTTTGCAGTGGGTTCACTGCCCCGGCTTGCACCGGGCTGGACTGTGTGTAATCGCTCCCCCAGTCCCTTGGAGAGTTATAAACCATCCGTACAAGGATCACCTCCCTCTGTTCCCGCTGAGCGATCGCCTCCGTGACAGCAGGAGTCAATGAAGCTTGGTCTGGTACCTCTTTGAACTCCATGGCAGCCTTTTCAGTAAACTGGAGAGGGCTCAGTTTGGCCCCCAGAAGGTGCAAGCAGCACTGCTGTGGGTGGGATGGGAGGGAAGGTGGGAGATGGCAAGTGGCTGCCTGGCTGCAGGTGGCTTAGGGACGAACTGCATTGCGACAGCTGGGGCCGGGGATAGATCTGCATAAAATTCAGGGGTTTGTTAGATGTGATTTCTCAAGAAAAACTTGACGTTTCTGCTCTGATTTTCGTCTTACTTGCAACCAAGATTAAATGGTTGGGTTTGTATTAGGAGTCTTGCAAAGTGGCACGTTTTTCCAAAAGCTTCGGCTGTATTTAAAAGAGAGACAGGGTCTTAACTTCTGTGCTGCAAGGCAAGTTTCCAGTGAAGCTCTGCCCTATCTGTTTTAAGAAAATGCTTTATTGGGTAGTTTCCCAAAAGTTAATATTATTTCTGAGGCTTCTTCCTGATTTCTGTCCCTGTAAAAGCCAGTTTCATTGAATATACCATCCAGTGTGCTAATAATGGGATGCCTATTATTAGCACATGGGGATATTGGAAAAATGTCTATTCTAAAGGTTGTAAAACCTATCCCAAAATAAAGGCAGAGAAGTACTGCACCAGTTGCAGAAAAGGCACACGCAGTGAGGGCCTGCAGCTGGCTGGTGTTTATTTTAGAGGAAGGGATTTTTTAGCCAATTAATTACATGTTTCAAATTTAATCTTAAATTGAAATTCTAGGAGGCATGTGTGTGGGAACAGGCTGGGGAGAGGGTGTCGAAAGCTTTCTCTAGCAGCAGTGAAGTTCCTGCTGGGAGTCATGAAGAAGGGGCCATAATTGCTGCCATTGTTTTGTGGGCTTTGATACAGCTACCTGTTGGTTATTCATGAACACAACATTATCACTTACATTGTTTTGGCTCTGTATGAAAGAGGTTAAGCTGCTGGAGTTGAGTGGTTGAATGGTACCAGAGGATAAGAACACAGGACTTTTTTTTTTTTTCCTCTTGATTCGTCTACGAATTAAAGGTGTAACAAATAACTTGTGAGGCTTGGGATCCTGCCACAAAGTGGGTTGGTTTAGTTACTTTTTACCACTTGTATGCACAACTTTCCACCCCGTGTGCATTTCCCTTGTTCTGTGGGCAGGTAAAAGGAGAGGCTACTTATCTGCCGAGACCACATTTAAATTCAGTGTTAAAAAGCAGTGACAAAATACTGTCACTAACCTATGCACCGTATAGCAGCAATATATGGGATTCAGTGGGAGAAGGCGATGATGATTAGTGTAAAACTGGAAAACAAGTGATGCGGGATTTGACTCTTGGGAGAGCTGGTAGCAGAATAGGCTGGTACCGTGTCTCAGTCGCTCCAGAGGATCTTCAATGTAGCGTCCTGAAATAAAAACATTTCAAATGAACGAGGTTTGGTTTACAATAGCAGAAAAGACGTGACAGTCGGCTTCTTTCTGCTGCTGAAACGTGTCTTTCCCTCCCTGTCCCTGTGCTCCTTCCTCCCTCACTGCTGCAAAAGAGGGGCAACTCTTCTGGACTGAGACCAAAAGCATTGCCAGAACGTGGTTCTTACTAGTTTCCATTAATATTGAGGCTCTCCTCAAAGAGCTGAGGCCGCTGCTTTGTTCCTGGGGCAGGGAAGCCCGAGGAAGGCAGTTTTCCCTTAGGTTCAGCGGGGATGAGGCAGAGGTGAGTGCGGAGCAGCATGGCAAGGCTGGTGCAGAGCGGGTGAGTCCAGTCTGCCGTCACGCCTGCCTCTGCGGGGCTTTCAGCTGAAGGTACAAGGTACAACCTTGCTGCAGCAGTTATGGGGACCCTCATCTCCTTTTGTCGTCCCCAAGCGGGGTCGCTGACCCGCTGTGCCAGAGGCCAACGTGCCCACCGAGCAGAGGTGTTTATTTCAGTCCTGTCTGCAGGGATGGGTGCTAGGTGGGAACACACAAAGCTCGCACACCGGCCTGCAAACTCTTTGGAACATTTACGTAGTTCAAAACACAGAAGTACACACCCTTAATTATAATTATTGGTTAGTACCTTATCTTAACAATTTCCGTTGGTTAGGAGAGCCTCTCGCTTTCCCTTAAAGCGACAATGTCNAGGGATGTCCCCTTGGTACCAATCTTCTGTTCTTCAAGGGCACATGCCTTGTTCATGCCCAGTGTCCTGTTTCACACGGCCTTGCAACCTTTTTACACCTCTTTGCTCTTGCTTAGTGAGAAATTCTACCTTCTAAAATACATCCTACCTTTTAAAAANCCCGCTGTGCCAGAGGCCAACGTGCCCACCGAGCAGAGGTGTTTATTTCAGTCCTGTCTGCAGGGATGGGTGCTAGGTGGGAACACACAAAGCTCGCACACCGGCCTGCAAACTCTTTGGAACATTTACGTAGTTCAAAACACAGAAGTACACACCCTTAATTATAATTATTGGTTAGTACCTTATCTTAACAATTTCCGTTGGTTAGGAGAGCCTCTCGCTTTCCCTTAAAGCGACAATGTCCTTTAACTGCGGTGCGCGTGCTCCGGTGCGGTGGGGGGAGCAGTTCTGGTCGGTCTGTAATTGAGCGGGTGGTCGTGATCTCCCAGTGCCGCCTTCCCCTTTCCGCCAGCTGCTGCAAATCTGTGTTGACTTTGGGCCTCTTCCAGCAGCTGTCCAGTTTTCAGCTGGTTTTGGCACTTTCCGAGCAGGGATGTCCCCTTGGTACCAATCTTCTGTTCTTCAAGGGCACATGCCTTGTTCATGCCCAGTGTCCTGTTTCACACGGCCTTGCAACCTTTTTACACCTCTTTGCTCTTGCTTAGTGAGAAATTCTACCTTCTAAAATACATCCTACCTTTTAAAAATTACATTTTACCTTTTTTTTTTTTGAAGTGCATCACTTTCACCCATCCAAAGCCCCGTAGGTGCAGAAGCAGCCAGGTTCCCTGCTGGAATCTCTCTCCCTTGGCAGCCCAAGCTTGTTGCAGGGAGAGAGCGGGAGAGAAAAGCAGAAAAAGGAGCGGGGCAGCTGAGAAGGAAAACACAAGAGCGGCCAGATAACAAGTTTGTTATTCCGAAATGTTCACGTTTCTGAATAACAAACTTGGTAGCCAAACAAGGAATGGTAAGGAGGACTGCTCCACTCCGGAGTGGGTGAGGCTCATTTTCATTTGGCTTTTATTGGAGCTGCTTTAAGGGTAAAAGATCGCTACCTTAGTCATGGGTGCTCAGCAAAACAAGGAAAGCTACAGCTTCCCCACCCCCACAGTAAATAACACAATGTGCTGTCTTTGGGATATGACCAGGTATTTTTATCTAGGGACTGTTTTGTATTTTTATTCATATTTTTATTTTTGGATGCAGCAACAGAGGCAAGGGACTGCTTAAAATTTCTTTTGACCTTTCAAAGTGTTTCTGGGAGCCAAAGGTGTTCACAGGAATGAAACATTAAATTACAACCGAGATGTCATGGTTCAGACTTCTAAAAGGATCTGGCAGTTGCAGGAAGCAATGGCGAATAATACCCAGACTTCTCAAAAATGGCCCATTCTGAAAGCTAAAAGACTCCTTTTAATTCAATATAAACAGATTAGATCCAAGGAAGTCCATCACCATGTGCAAATCTGGAAGTAAAAGAAAGACTGATTTATCTTAAAATGCTTCCATCTTTCTCAATCATCTTGCAAAACCTCAAGGTTTGTATATTGATAGAGTGTCACACCTGCAAAGGAATCCGATGATATATCACATGAAGGAAAATAAACTAGTATTTCCCTTATTCAAGGAAACTTCAAGTCATGGCAGGAGTGAAATCTCATGTAGCACAGGCTCTGTAAACAATGGAGTTTAGTTCTCTATTGATATGACGGGAAGGGGCAGCATCTTCCAGGATTTTCTGAGAACAGAGGATCACTTCTCATTTGAGACTGAGGGGAGGGTAGGAGAGGGCTGGTTCCTTGGGAAAGGGTCAGTGGTCTGAGGTCTGCAAACTTTTGGCTCCCTTAAGGGATTTCAGAAAAACCCAGCTCCTCACCCCCTTGCTGAGGGACGTAGGACAAAGACTTAACACATACTCTATTTCTGTCATAGAGAAACTGCTTCTATCAAACCATATTTCTTCTCTTATCACCTGTGCCCAAGCAGAGGGTTGGTATTACAAGCATGAAATAATGAAACAATTTAGAGTTGTCTCTATATCTTAGTTTCTAGGAAAGACTCTACTGCCACGTGGTTGTTCTTTGTCTGGGAGCAGTCATACTCTGCCCTGACCCAGTCCCACCCTGAGGAGTTTCCAGCTTCACCTGACCCTGAGAAACAGAAAATGGGCTACAAGAAAGATGTAGTTGCTCTTTCTGGGCCTTCACTGATTCCTGCTGCTCAATTCTGCCCTTCCATGCCTTTTCAGCCTCGTTCTTTACCTTTCTCTGGCTTTTTGCAGTTGTCATTCTTCAAAATTCAAGACAGGATTGAACTAAAACCTTGAGCCAACAGTGGAGTGCCAGACTAGCATACATTTTTCTCCCAATTAGAATGGATGAAAAGCTCAGTGGGAATATTCGTTGAGTCTGTGTTGCTTGTATTTACACCATGAAATCTCTGTGCAGGTCTTCTCCCCACAAATTGTCTTGGCTTTGGCTCACCTTTGCTCAAACATCAGAAACTCATGAAATGCAAAGTCAGATACCTTTGAATGCTAAACCGCATGGAATATTTGTTCTTCAACTGGACAAAACTTTTTTTTATAATCGGGGTTCAGGTGTAGATGTTTGCTAGGTTATTTTCTCTTTGCTGTGCACACTGTTCTACAATCCTAGGGGCTGGGAAATCAGAAAGCTTGCTGGCTGGACAATTCACAGAAAGCTGCCTAAAACAAATCAGAATTAAGAAAAACCAAATTGCTTTACCAACATCTTCTAAGTGTTTTCTATACTGCAGTATTACCAATAAAAGCAAGATAGAAATAGAAGACAGATGAAGAAAATCTTCATTACAAAAAAAATTGCATTCCTTTCTGGAAATAAAAACTTCCATGATGTCATAGAATCATGGAATCGTTTAGGTTGGAAAAGACCTTTAAGATCATCTAGTCCAACCACTGACCCTACTCTACCAGGTCTGCCACTAAACCATTTTCTAAGCACCACATCTACATGACTTTTAAACACAGCTAGGGATGGTGACTCAACCACCTCCCTGGGCAGCCTGTTCCAATCCTTGATAACTCCTTCAGTGAAAAACTTTTCCCTCATGTCCAGCCTAAACCTCCCCTGGCGCAACTTGAACCCGTTTCCTCTTGTCCTATCACTAGTTACTTGGGAGAAGAGACCAGCTCCCATCTCACTACAACCTCCTTTCAGGTAGTTGTAGAGAGCAATAAGGTCTCCCCTCAACCTTCTCTTCTCCAGACTAAACAATCCCAATTCCCTCAGCTGCTCCTCATAAGACATGTTCTCCAGACCCCTCACCAGCTTTGTTGCCCTTCTCTGGACACGCTCCAGCACCTCAATGTCCCTCCTACACTGTGGCGCCCAAAACTGAACACAGTACTCAAGCTGCTGCCTCAATGTGTACATGCTTGCACCTATTTGTAGATCATCTGCTGTGTGTGCTGGGGGCATCTACTCACTCCTTTGCCTTCCTGCCCCAAGCCTGGGGCTTCCAGTGCAATATGAGCTACTGGGCACCAGATTTGCCTCTGCACTGGCAAGTGTGCAGTGCACCGGTGGCACATTCTCATGCAGACTCAGAGATACGGAAAAATAATACAGTAAGAATAACCCTGAGAGCTGCCAAAAGATATTTTTTCATTTTGGAAGGCTTTGCCCCAGCAAATCAGTTCACCGTGTACCAAAGATAATTAGGGCATCTTATTTAAAACTTACGATCTAATTAGTGGCTTTAATGGTAGTTAATTACACAGAGAGCAACAAAGCAGTTATATTTCCTACCAGGCTTCTTCTAAGTCAAGGTGCAGGTACTTATCTAGGGCCATAAAGGAGAGTGGCTACCACACTTAACATCTAATTACACAAAATTGTCCACAGTAATTATGAGCAATGTGGTTTTATTTATCTGGCTTAATTACTGGGGCTGTGCACAGTTTCTGACCTGGCGCAGTGACAGGGAGGACAGAGGGAAGATGAAGATCCATCCCCTGCGTGAACACCGTGGTGGAACTGCAGATTCCTCATCCTCAGCACAAAGACAGAGCCTGGCCACAGACCAGCAGTGCCCTTGAGGACTCGAGTACCCTCTGATCCCTGAGACTCGTAGGAGCTGTGCATGCACCTGGTATGGACAAAGTGTGCTTGCAGAGCTCCATGAGATACTTGAGATGGATGTCTCATACCATAAGGAACCCACTGTTAACAGTGGGTATAAAAAGGAAAGTTCATCTTTTTATTCAGCAGAAGGAACACTCTGTCACCACCATCAACATCTTAAATCTTCCCCAGACACCATCCACTGCTAAAACTTTGTAGAAACTTTCAGGGCATCTCCAAAAAGTCTGTCTTGTAAATGACCACTTTTCACTCTCAGGGGGAACTATAACAAGTTTTTTGTCTGACTCTAGATTCTTGTCACTCATCCCCTTAACTTTTAACACCTGTAATGCATGAACATAAACCCAGGTGCAACTTAAACCTTGTAAGTGACTGTCATGAAAGAAATCTGCTCTATATTCAGATCAACCTCCATTATTTGCAAATCCCAGTAGAATGAATAACTATAGTGCGTTAGTCCTTGAATCATTAAAAATAGTAATAGGTCATGAGGACTATGAGTGAAATATGTTTCTTTTGATTTGTCCTTTTACACCATTGGACCAGGTGGACACGTGTTCGTGAGAGATGTATTAGTGCTGTCATCAGAAAAGACCAAAGCCCATCCAGCCTGTTACACTTCTTGTGACAATAAAAATAATGAGTGCTTAAGCAGGAGTATAAGAGATTCTTCAGTTTATATTAGTATCTTCTGTTGTTGCCCAGTCTCTATCCTCTCATTAATTAATTATCCTCTGATGAGAGGGGTACCTTTGAGCTGTAAATTTTAAAGAAATATATCATTTACATGCCAGAAAAATAGCTGGCCTTATGCCCACAGCATTGAAAAGCAGCATTTTCAAATACTTCCACTTTATAAAATCGTAAGCAGCATGTATAGCTCTGCTTCTCAACTCATACCCCCAGGACACTTCCATGGTATAGCAAATCACTTGTTCAGTGGCTCACTAAGATTTTGAATTAGTAGTAAATACATTTTGACCTTACTTTTCTCCTGATAATTGCTCTATTTATAGAGAAGTCACTGATTGTCATGCTCATTTCATCTGTTTGTGGATTAGGAGGACTCCATCAGAAATAACCTGTGATATATCCCATTTAAAAAAAAAAAAAAAAAAAAAAAAAAAAAAAAAAAAAAAAGAAAAAAAACCGAAAAAGGA
>VYXH01012647.1:236342-386283 GCA_013397275.1 Burhinus bistriatus | reverse complement strand
AATACACAAAAAAAAAAAAAAAAAAAAAAAACAAGAAAAAAAGAAAAAGAAAGGAAAAAAGCCGAAAAAGGAAGTTTTCTCCTTTAAGAGTGGATTTGCTCTTGTTCCCTTTTTTTAACGAAAGCTAGAAAAAATACTCATTGGTGAAAAAAACAATGATAACTTTCACTGACAACTTAGGTCATTCTTCTTCTTTGGATATCAGTTAGCTGTATGTTATGCCTTTGTTTTCTAGAAAATGTTTGAGCATTAGCTTAGAGTAGAATGGCCTGTCATAATAAGATCATAGAATCATAGAATGGTTTAGGTTGGAAGGGACCTTAAAGATCATCTAGTTCCAACCCCCTGCCATGGGCAGGGACACCTCCCACTAGACCAGGTTGCTCCAAGCCCCGTCCAACCTGGCCTTGAACACCTCCAGGGATGGGGCAGCCACAGCTTCCCTGGGCAACCTGGGCCAGTGTCTCCCCACCCTCACAGTCAAGAATTCCCTCCTAATATTTAATCTAAATCTCTCATCTTTCAGTTTAAAACTGTTATGCCTCATCTTATTGTGACACTGCCTGGTAAAGAATCCTTCCCTGGCTTTCCTGTAGGCCCTGTAGAAGTTTTATAGTCTTCACAGAACCTATGAAAATATCTGTGGCCAAATTAAAAAAAAAACAAAAACAAAAACAAAAACAAACCACCAACAAAAAATCCCAATTCTGATTATTCAGTATTCAGGGCCAGAGTTCAGATCTGGGCAAGGGCAAGACTTCTTATTTTAAGCAATCCAGCCACCACTGCTACTTTATTTGCTCCATCGCTGAGCTCATACGGACACAATTATTTTGAGATGCCTGAACAAGGAGTTCTTGAAGCACCCGACCTTGCTCAGCACACAGAGCACATCTGCAGCGCTCTCCTCTTTTAATCACGCGGCACCACGAGTGCACCCTGTACTCGGGGAGCCTTTGCCCTTGCCGCAGTGAATCAGGGCACGGGTTGGTGGCTGCTGGCTGGGAGGTCCGTCTCTGTCGGTGACAGCCTGGTGGCCACAGCTCCTAGTTCCTATTGACACAGCAGCTGGGCTGGTTGTAAATCTGGGAGGTTTTGTTCTGAGAGCGATCAACTGGCCCGCAGTCTGAAGAGTGATGGAGGGACCTTGATCTCACTACGGCTGGTCACCACCGCCTGCATCGCTGGGAGGTTGCTCAGGCTTGAGTCACTGCAGGTTTTATGGTTCAGTACCACGAAGCAATTAACGGCGAGTGAGTGAGCGTTCCCAACCTTTGCTAAAAATCGCGGCTGTTTATCAATGTGTCAGGCTGTTGGCAGATTCAAGAAATCTAAATTTAACAGGTGACTGGTTCCTCCATGCCTGGCTGCAGCCAATGGATCTTCAGGATATGGTGTCCTAACTGGGCAGCTGGAGCAAGCTGGAGAGGAGAAGTGAATGAATGGCGCCAGCTCCAGAGTTCAATGCAGGGGAGGCTTTTTTACACCACAGCTGCTTAATGACTTTTTCAATTGATTTCAGCAGTGCTGCTTTTCGATTACTGATTCCATCCCAGCCATTGGGCAGAAAAATGGGCTTAGGAAAATAATAGGAAGGAAAGAAGAAAAGAAAGAAAACAAAGAAGTACTCAAAAACTCAACACCTACCATAACGCAGTGACATTTGTCCAGATCTTTTATGCTGAATTGGAAAAAAAGAGAGAGAGAAATGGCAGTTTCTCCCATTGCTCAGCCCATGTCGTGGAGGCGAGTGCGCGTGTAGTTCCTTGCTTTCGAGCCCCAGTTCATCCATGCTGGTTGACCTGCTCCTTGGTTTGGAACCAGCTGCAGAAAGCAGCTGTCATCCTCTGTTACTCTGCCAGCCCTATTCTTAAGGCAGCCATCAAAGTCTGGCACTGACTGAAGGCAATTCAATTAGCTGTGACGGTCAAACAGAAACCAAGGGTCAATTGAAATCTCTTTTTTTTCCTCTCCCTTCCCCCCTCCTTGCTCTCTCGATTTTCATCTTGAAGCCTGGAGACACAAAGTGTCCCTCCTTTCCCTGTCTTGGGAAGTTTTTGCTGGGTAACGATGGTGCCTACACAGGAGAGGTTTACTACAGCGAGGAAAAAAGGACAAAAGAAGGGGAATACGCACCAGGGAGAGGGGTGTATCTTTCCTCAGTCCTGCTCAGCTCTTGTGCTGCCTCCTTAAGATGCAACAAGCTTGGCAAGTGGCGCCTTGTTGGATGGCTCGTGATGTGCTTTGGCTAAATCAGAGAGTAATAATGAAATCTCCCTCAGCTTTACCGCTGCCATCTGCTCTGTGCCAACCGCAGTGGCCATTTCAGGCTTTTATCAGACCTGTGGGTTTATTCCCAGCACGCCCAGAGGAAGGAGGGAAGGTGAGAGGAGGAGGAGGGGAGGAGGAAGACGGGAAGGTACAAAGCGAGAGCCGGGTCGTGGCGCCAGGCACAGCTGCTTTCGCAGCCCCCTCTTCGCAGCCAGCCTCCGCAGCGCCTTGCTAGCACGCAAACAGTTGTAAAAATAAAGGTCAAACAGATAATCTTGATAAATATTTAATAGTTACTGTTTTTACGTCTCCCTTATTGTTATAGATTGAATGTCTAACACTTGTGACATCTGGCACGCGGTGAGCTGGAAGGGAGCGTCTGCAGCCTCTCCTGGCACGGGGGGAGCAGGCAGCAGGGCACAGAGGGGACAACCACCGTGGAGCCTGCTGCCACCAGCTCGGCCACCTCCATCAGCCCTGCCGAGCCAGGCTGGTGTTCGCTCAGGAATAACTGCTCCCACCGGCAGCGCAGACCCATCACTTTTGATTCAGTGAGGCTTCACATGGGGTTCAGTAAATCACAGTATCAGGACTCCGGGTTCCCTCATCCCTCTCAGAGTTAATTCTCATTAAGAACCATCTGCGCGCAGGTAAATTGGATGTGCCGTGGCCATGATTAGCGGCTTTGGGGTCACTGTGGGCCTTCATTCCCTAGAGGTGCAGGTAGTATTTGGCTCAGTGGGTTTATTACAGGACTGGAGACAGATTTCTGCCCCGGTGGGTTCTTGCTGGACTATTTCCAGGCTGAAGCAAGCCATGGAGAGATTAAATGAGACTTGTGGTGATAGTGTTGTTGACCTCAGAGTCCTATCAACCAGCCAAATAGTTATGGCAGAGCAAACGCAAGCTGTGCTTTTAAGGGATTGCTTGGCAATTAAGTGAACTGTATGTTTCCTTGTAATAGCTGGTAAGAAATCATCCATCTTTGCACAGCAGATGAATGCTTAATATATTGTGGCAGTTTTTCAGTTGTCCATGCATTAATTCATTGTGATCAATAGAAAACTCAGGGTGCCCTGAGAAAGAGGAACATGTTTTAGACACTTTCATCTCTACAAGACTATGCGGCACAAGGTCTCGATATCATTTTCACTTTATGGAGATCCTGTATGAAGCATTTCACTGGGCTTTGGAAATCGCTGGCAGTAATGGATCTCCATATGGAAGAACTAATGACCCTAGATAACAAATGAATCAAAGTGACAAAAGGAAGAGAATCCAGCTCCACACTCACTGCTTTGCATGACCTGAGTATTTGTACAGCAGATGAGAAATGCCAGCGTCGTGGCCTGGCCATACATCACAACCACTTCTGCACTGCAGCAATCAGTCCTACTTTGGACAGGATAGCCCAGGGATTTAGATCCCCATTTCAGCAGCCGAAAGATCCTTCAGGATGCTGGGTTTGTCCTCAGTAGAAACAGCTCTTGGAACAAATAACTTGCCTGTATTCTTTCAGCTGGAACATGAGCTTTTTTCCCTTGCAACCTGTGCCTCGAAAAATTCAGCTATACTCAGAGCTGCACATGCCTCCCTCCTCCCCCCTGCCCCAACCCAATCTTCATCTCATTCACATTGCAAGGAACATGTCATTAACATCTGACAGTTACTCCTTTCCCTCTCCATTGCTGCATTCATTTTTTTTTTTTTTCTTCTTTTGTTGAAGCTTAGCCACCCTATTTTACAGGCTACACAATGTGGAAGTTGGCAGAAAACCAGGTTCGGATAGAATTCAGAAATGACTCTACATATGAATTTAAGAGGTGCCAGCACGGGGGTAGCACATCATGCTCCCAAACAGCCTGACACAAATAGGGTAAGCATCAGCTGAGGACTCACTCAAATCCCGTTTAAAGTCCTCAACAAAAAAGAGAAAGACTGATGGTTTTGACTTCGATGGGAAATAGTCTTCTGTCAATATTGCAACGGGCTGCTAAGAAGACATGCGCTACTACTGCAAACTTGCATTCCTCCAAAAAGGCAACGTGATCCCTGTTCCGCAGCTAACGAACTAACGTGGCATCGAGGCAGTAACCTCAGGGAGGTGCAAGGCAGACGCTGTAGCCATCAAAGTAGTGTAAAGCAGTAAAACCTAGAAGGTCTGGAGCTCACATACGAAATTATGACTAATATTGTATTTTGTGGAAGGGAAGGGGACAGGAACTCTTTGGGATTGGCCTATCAATGGGTATCAGCAGTGTCTCTCAGCAAAACATTGTTCGCTGAACACTTTAGGAGCATGAGTCTGAACAGGCAGTCCTAGGTCAGCAAATAAATCTCCTTTTCCAGCCTGTTTGCAAACATCTCTCCGTATCCAGCTCTGCAGCAGCCACTCCCGACAGAGTATCACTGGCCACTTCAGTTGTCAGGTGGTGTTTCTGCTCTGAGCAGATGGCCAAAAATTTTACAATTACAAGAAAGTCAATCAAATATTAAGGTATCCTTAAAAAGAAAGAAAGGAGCAAAGCCTTTTTGCCTGTGAACCTTTGCGCAAATAGTCACTGCACTTCTTGTGATATTTTTCTTTCATGGAATATTCTTGAAACAAAGGCAAAAACTATCACTCAATAAGTGTTCACAGAATAACAGTAAAATAGGTCAGAAACGCAACTGGAACAAATGTGTTTGAATAAAAGAAAGCCAAGCAAACATTGCAGATACTAGAACTGTGCAAACACAGCAAATAACATAAAGCTTCCCCTCAGGAGAAGAACAATATGCAGAAATCTTGGTGCTTTGGTTCACTTAGTAAAAGGACCCAACTGAGAATGAAAATGGTTGTGTCCTACTATTATACACCTTTTAAATCCTGAGGGAATCAGTTAATGTGTTTTTGTGTGCGGGCTGTAAGGGACGTGTGGGAGTCAGCGGTGACGTTTGACTTGTTAGAGCAGCCTCATGGCAGCTCTTATTTGGGCTGTAATAAGAATTTCACCTAAGAGCCAGGGATCGTTGAAGTGTACTGTGGGATAGCTGGGGCTACGGTGTCACCATCCGCTGAAAACCCAGAAAATCCCATGTACTATTTCAAGGGAATAACTTCTGATAAGTGCCTAGCTTCTGTCCCTGTTGCTATTTCAGACTCCAAAGGGCACGTCCCAGGTAAATCTCCCACAATGGTGAAAACAGCCTTGTGTCCACAAAAAAGTGCACGTTGACACCACGTGAGCTCACAGCCTTTGAAGTGGTATGCTTCTGTGTCCTGTTTCGAGGCCCTAACAAAACTTCCCTCGTCCAGGCATTCAGGATTGCTTCTTTTGTCCCGGTGGAGGCATCATCTGCCCTTCCCGTACCACATCGTCACTTCTGGTCCTATTCAAGAGTTTTGAAGGCTAAACCATCACACTGATCTACGCGTGCACCTTGTAATTCTGTGTTGCCTGAAGATATTAAAAAAGAAAACCTATCCAAACTCTGTATTTCTTTCTCCTTTTGTCCCCGTGGCTTCTTGCAGCGGGTGGCACCATGCAGTGGCCGCTTGCCCTGCCTGGGAGGAGGAGAGCGGCTGAGGGGCTCACACTGAATCCTTGTCTGCGACTCCCTCCGAGCTTGCTGGCTTTCACTTATTGAATTAGGATAAATTGGAACTTTCATAAAGGGTGATATAAATCATTATCTCAAGTTAGCAGATGCAGACTCACCAGGGTAGAGCTCTGTTAATAACTCCTTCGGATTAGGGCTGATTGGTACAATTTGAAACTTGTTTCTCTCAGCTTGATCAGTCTAGTTGTAACTGTGGCAATTATCCCATTTCACTTTCAATAGCTCAGCACAGAGGAACTGCTGCCTCCAATCCATCCCTCTTTAATGAATCCAGTGTGATATGTTCGGTCCTGTGGACAAATATACCCTGTCTCCCCCCTACTTCCAAATAAGCATCACAAAAAAATAAATCCTGTGTCCAAATGACACATAGGAATGTGTCTTTTAGGGAGGGAGATGCTAAGTGTCCGTGTAAACATCATTTAGGTATTTGGCCACTAGAAAGCCTCTCTTCATTCTTACAGCATCACTTGCACTTTTTGGCAGTCTTCCTGCCTGGGAAATTAGATGAAAAAACAGGTTTTTGTCCAAGCATTGAAGCTGCTTGAATAGATTCTGATGAATGTGTTACATGCTGAATTTGTGGGGTTTTGTTAAATAACTTATCTGGTGATTTTTTTCTTTTTTTCTCCAGGAGTCATTAATAAATGATTTAATGAGTGAACACAGAATTCTCAGAATAATATATTTGACAAGTATTTTCTTTCACTCCTCTATTTGACTCCCAACAACAAGGCTGTGTCTCGATTTAACAGACCCTTGAAGAACACACTTACCTTTGACAATAGTTTTAAATTCATATCTTTTTAGAAAGGCACTTGAACAAGTGTTTGCTTGAAGCCCACATTTAGATCTTACCTCAGATGCTTTGCTGGACCACGGGCTTTACCAGTAAGGTTAATCTTCTGCTTAAATCAGGGCGGCAGTGGTTTATTTGCAGTTACCAGCTCTGCTGTTGACTCGGTGACCTTTCCAGTAGCACGTATATATGAGAAGCACAAGTTGTATATCATTTCCATGTTTCTCGTGATTAGGAGCTGCACAAGTGTCTTTGAACCATCCCCAGCCTACCTCAGCTCTCAAGCTATAGAATGAGTATTCCCTTTCCTTCCAACCGTTGTCTTGTCTTTCTGGTTCTCAATTCTTTAAGCCAAGACTGTTGTTCATACAGCACCTCGTACCGTGTTTTATGAAGCCAATAAAAGGTTAGAGATCAAAATACGCGGACTGAATTGCCTCCCACTTACAACACCAGAACTGTACATCTAAAGGAACATTGCTGATGCCCACGGAAACGTGCCAGTGAAATCAACAGCATGATCCTACCCAAGCTTTGATTTCTAATGGTGGGAATAGGAGAGCTTTCCCATTTTGAATTCAGATCCAATGCACATCTGTTCCTGGAAATTGTCTGAGGGTGTAGCATAAATAAATGATGGTGTCCCAAAGTTTCGGAGGAGCAGCGGCTCTCTTCTCTCCGCTCTTGCCAGCTGCCTCCTGCTCGGCTCCGAGTGCTCAGCCTCTTGCAGGGGCTTGGACAGCTCTGAATCGTGCTGCCTACAATATGCTTCTTCTAAAAATAATAGTAGTAATTAATGCTCTTAGTTTTAGTGCTGCCATCTGCCTTGATGCCAGCCACGATGGCTATTTTCCTCTGTGTTCCCCAAAGTGGGAAGGAGGAAAGAAAGGACAGAGACAGCTGCTTGTGCCATTCCCCAGCACCTCTGCTTCAGCTGGCACTGAACTTCCTCGGAGCTGAAGGTAACAGAGCTTGGAAGAAGACGTGCATGGAAGAAAATACTCACATGGAGGTATAACTTCTCCTGAAGGGTATAGGTGTACAAGAAAATAGCCCAACATCTATGGGAGAGGGGTTTTTAAGAGAGGGAGCTCTACAGCATGATTTGGGGGGTATCTATCTAGCTATTGACCACACGAGATAGTGGTGAGGAAGGGAGGGGGGTTGGAAGTTTGCATTAGCTCAGCTACTGGGATGGAATGGTGAGAGGTGAGTGCAAGGAGTCCCTTTCTCCTCTGTATCTCTGGAAAGCCTGTTGTCTTGCCTGGGCCGTGCAGATGTCAGGAGCGAACAGGCAAGTTGGGGAATTGAACAAAAGAAAGTGGCAGAGTGTTTAACAAACAGCGTCACAAAAGGCATCTGTCACAATGCATCACCTTCTGTTCCTCCGAGGCTCTCGCCAGAGCCTTTCCCTTTGTCTTGCCTCCTTCCCCTAATTACAGAATTTACTTACTGTCCCACTGGAGAATGAAAGGGCCACTTCAGGTTCGCAGGAAAGGAAGTGTTTATAGAGGAAAAACCACTCTCCTGCATGCAGACAGTAACTGCACCAGTAAAATTGTTTAGTCTGCGGAAGAGAAGGTTGAGGGGAGACCTTATTGCTCTCTACAGCTACCTGAAAGGAGGTTGTAGGGAGATGGGAGCTGGTCTCTTCTCCCAAGTAACTAGCAATAGGACATGAGGAAATGGGTTCAGGTTGCACCAGGGGAGGTTTAGGCTGGACATTGGGAAAAAATTTTTCACTGAAAGAGTTATCAAGCATTGGAACAGGCTGTCCAGGGAGGTGGTTGAGTCACCACCCCTAGCTGTGTGTAAAAGTTGTGTAGATGTGGTGCTTAGAGACATGGTTTAGTGGCAGACCTGGTAGACTAGGGTCAATGATTGGACTGGATGATCTTAAAGGTCTTTTCCAACCTAAATGATCCTATGATTCTATGATTCTAAAAGTAATCTTTACCCATAGTAGCAAGATTTGGGGGATGGAGATGGCAAAACAGTGTAAAAGGCAGCCCGGACTCCTTTAGTTCTCAGGATGGAGAACTTTTAAAGGCTGTACAAAACCTCTTCTCCCTGATCCTTGCTTAGCGAGCTGGCGAGGCCTTTTTCTTCTATCAGAGGAGAAGAGCTGTCACATGTCAGCCAGCCACATCTCTCCTTCACCGTGAATGACACTTCAGAACGCAACCTGTTGGTAGTGTGCTCCGAGATGCTTATTTTGACTAAAGCAAGGAGAAAACAGTTGTTGGGGGTTAGGAAAAAAATGTGAGGAACTGTAGCAGCCTGGATTTTAATGTGGCTGGCCCAGAAGGAATATTTTTGACAATCCAGAACCTGCAGTGCTCCCCCAGGCTCCCAACCCTCCACAGCCCGAGGCACCACATAGCCAAGTTCAGTCTTAGATCTGTTCCGTCTGCGGACCAGAAGCTTTAGCTCTTATGCACTGCTGGTAATGATCTGACAAATTGCAGGGGTTTGGGCAGTTTGTGTACATGGGGTTTATATTCCTTGCTTACCTTCTTCCCTGGATCTAACCCTGGTGTCTTAAACGGGAATACATCTCCAGTTCCTTTCTTCCTCCCTCTCCCCAAATGGTGCTGAAGGGATTTAAGGTGAGAGTTTCAGCCCAAAGCCATTTAATGCATCCCAGCAGTCATCTCCAGCCAGGCTCTAGGGTGAGTTACTGGGAGGACCTAATGGATCTGTAGGTCTTTCATCAATCCTCTTTGGTATATGCTTGGCTTACGCAGGAAGGGACATTCTCCAATTGTGTCAAAACTCACTCTAGCCCTATGAGCCTAAACTGAGCAGCTCTGATATAAATTCAGATAACCATCTTAGCAAGACTTGAGGTCCCTGCTAAGGCTGCTCCCTTTCGCACGACTAGCTAAGCACTGCCCTTTAATCCAAATAGTTGAGATTGGCAAGAGTTTTCCTCTTTTTTTTTTTTTTTTTTTTTTTTTTTTTTTTTTTTTTTTTTTTGAGAAAAATATACATGTTCTCAAGGTGACACAGTAATGTTCATGGTCCACCAGTCCTGCAGACAGTAGTTCATGTCTTGTTTTGGGGGCATTTTGGGTTGCTTCCGTGCGTTTTGCAAGGGTGCCTCTGCCAGGAGCAGAGCAGATGGTTGTATCTCAAAGGGGGTTTGAGCCTAACAGGCAGCCCCGCTATGGACAGGCTGTGGCTGTGGAGAACGCGATGAGTATTCATGTGAGAAGAGATCCCAGAAGGTCAATATTGACTATTCATTATTCACTTAAAATATTTGCCATGCAATTTGGGACTGAGACAAATTCCCATGACAGAGGTGACCAGCCACACTATTTGACTAAAAAACCATGATGTTATCATAAACAAGGACTGAGCCAGTTTCAGAAAAATAGAGGAGAGGAAATTATTCATCCACTTCTTTGCCAGAGTTCAAAAAAAAAAAAAANGGAGAAAATTATTAAACCCCTTTTTTTCCAGGATAAAAAAAAAAAAAAAAAAAAAAAGAAGTGGCTGTATAAAAATCTGGATCAGATAATAATTTTCTGCTTTTTAATCAAAAAAGGAAGCAAAGTTGTAAGAAATGTCAATTGTAATCAATACTTCAACCAGGAGAAATGATATTGTCATGAGTGTTGCATGGAATGGAACAGACATCACCTGGCATTTGCCATCATAGCTTGGCAGCTATCCAGATAGGTGGCTGCTCATCCTTAAAGGTAGGAAAGATTTTTCAGTTTCAAAGTTTTTTCTTTTTTTTTTTTTTTTGACTTTGAAAAAATAAATTTTCAGAGTCAAACTTTACTGTGAAACAAAATTCCAGACAAAAATAAAAAAACACAACCGCCTTTCTCCAAATTATTTTAAAAAAAAAGAAAAAATAAGCTGCTCCATCTCCACTTGGCATTAGTAACTTTTCATTTGTGGATACTATTTATAGTGTTTTTTTACAAGCTGCTGTCTGTAACGCAGAAGAATGTGACTTTCTTGTTTAAATCAACACGCTCTGGCAAGCGTGGTGTCACCTAGGCGCAGTACAACTCAGAGCTGCTAGCCAGGAGACCCAAGTCTCCTGCAGAAGGACAGTTCCTGCTTTGGAACAGGCTGCCCAGGGAAGTGGTGGAATCGCCATCCCTGGAGGTACTTAAAAGGCGGGTAGACGTGATGCTGAGGGACACGGTTTAATGGTGGTTTTGACACTGTTAGGTTTATGGTTGGACTCAATGATCTTAAAGGACTTAAAGGTGATTTTATGATTCTACGATTCTATGATTCGGACACATCCAGGGTCAGACAGGGTCATCGTGGATCCCAGAACTTCATAGGCTGCAGGTTGTAGGAGTGTAAGAACAACCATAGCAGGCTAGAGAGAAGGCCCAGCTAAGTATCTTCTCTTGGGTGGTGGCTAGCGGTGGTGGCTAGCAGTGGTGGCTGAGGGAAGCGTACGGCTGGAAGTGATGCACGAGGACTTGTCACTCAAGTAGAGTCACCAGTCTAATTTCCACCATCACAGCATATTCTATAGACTCTGGTCTGAAGCCAAGAAAGACATTTTAGCAAAACATCCTAGGAAAAATAAATCAGACATCGGACCTTCTGCTCTTCAGAGAAAGCAAAAAGGGAGAGTTGTATATTTGCTGGTGAAGATGTATTTTCCCACTGTCCAGCATGGGAAGTGCTTGAGCAGGGAGTACGGAGCGGCTCAGCTGTTGATGTGCAGGACCCATGCCTCCATCCCTCACATTCCTTGGTGCTTTTGCACTTCCCAGAACTCTCTGCTTTCCCAACCTTATTATGCTCTATTATTATTATACAACCTTTGTCTCGCAAACAAGAAAACAAAGGTAATTAATATAACTGAAATCTATATTATTACTTGTTGGTCCCTCCAGTGTCCCTCTGTCTTTGTACTAAGAAACAAATAATGAAGGTCGCGGGAATCTTGAACTAGCCCAAATTCCCTGTCTTCAAACCAGCTTCCTCTCCCCCTCCCCCTGCCTTGGACCTGGAAACAAGAGAACGTGTAAACAAACATAACAACCTCCAAAGTATTTCAATAGCAAAATAACTAAAGCAATTCTCCTAGGGGCTGGTAAATAGCAGGCAAGCTATCAGAGCCCAGAGGGGGAAAAGTTCAGCCGAAACTAGTTACAAAAATCTCAAGATGCAGTGTGACAAACTCCAGCCTGCTCCTGCTCTTGCACGGCATTGCCATTTTCCCGCAGAATGACAGTTTTCAATTACTGGACTGTAGCTAAGAGCAAATTGTGCACTTCAGCAGCTGGAGTTCTCTCTCCTGATTTTCAGACGTGGCTGGGTAAGATGTACAGGGGCAATGAAAATGGCTTTCTCTGCACAGCTAGCTGAGCAAGGACAAGCCCAGAGACTGTCAGGAGAAAGAGAAAGTGAAAAGGAACAGCAAACAGGGAGGAGGGATGGCTGCTGGCTTGATTTACCCCCCTCTCCTCCCCCAGCAATGAGACTTCAGCTGTACATGCTACAAAAGCAAGCCTGCGTCAGCCCGTCTGCCTAGACTTTAAACATGATTTAGATTATTATTTTTTTTTCCCCCAAAGGACTAATTCTCTAAATAGTCTGCGATCTGGATCACATTATCCTCACTCTTACACATGTAATAAATTTCCCCTTTCCCCCGTTAGAGTCTTCCATTAGACCAAAAACCTGGATTTCTGGATGTAAGGATGTACCTGAGCTAGAATACATCCATGAGGGTTGATCCTCTTTGTACAGCCCAGGCAGGAGAAGGAGACAAACCCAGGCTTAACGGGGTGCCAGAGGTGTTGCGTCGGGTACTGTTCAGCTGAAGTGTGGAATAACTTGGGGGAAGTTATCCGCATAAAATACTTGTCCTAATGAAAATAGACACAGAGAGACCCACCAGCTTTTTTCTCCCCATTCTGTGCAAGGCGATTTCATCTGGATAGAGAGACACTGAAGTCTGGGGCAGATTTTTCCCGTTTCCTCTGGGGGATTTTGGGTCTGTAACCACCTGCAAATCATAGAATCATAGGATCATTTAGATTGGAAACGGCCCTTAAGATCATCAAAATCACACAGCATGAAGGAACTAACAGGGCTGGGGGGGGGGCAGAGAACAGGCTGGCAGGACCTCCAGCTTGTCAATAGCTGCCTAAACATTGTCCACAAAGTGGACTTGAAATCCTTCCTGCTGGGCACCTTGGGATCAGTCATTTTGATACTTTTTTTTTCTTTACAGCAAATTAATGTTTTAACATGACTGCAGAAACCTTTGCCCTGTAAAAGGGGACTCCCCTGCCCAGNTTAAGGTCCCTTCCAACCTAAACCATCCTATGATTCTGTGAATGCACTCACTGGAGAAGACAGCGAGTCCCACCGCAGGGCTCAGCCACAGGCTAAAAGGCTGCTCTGTGCTTCTCTGACAGCACCTTCTTTCATCCCCCATCAGCACAAGTGGCACAGCTTGGAAAAATAAAATGTTGCAAGCGCTTTGCTGTTTTTGAGGTACTCTAAGAAGATCCAGTTCTTGGCTGAGCCCTGTGCCATCCCTGATTACCATCCTCCAGCATGGTGCCTTCATGCTCCGGACAGCCACCGCCCGCGCCCAGACCCCTGATGCAAGGCTGAGGGCTCAGCTTGGGAGTCTGCCGTTTTCCTGCGCCCAGCGAGTCAAGCTAACGCTCTTGTCCAAACAACATTAAACATCTCTGACAAAGCCGGAGAACCTGGAGAAATTTCCAGTCACGTATGACCATGTCTAGCAACGTGTTCCTGCCGAATGGGAAGGAGGGAAGGAGAGGGTAGGGCTAGATGAGTACACTTAGTGGTGACATGCCATTTTTAGATGTAATTATGTAAATTACATAATTCATCTTGAAATATTGAGAGTTTTTTCTGTATTTACTGCAATTACGTCAATTGACCTATTTATGTTATCTGACGTGCTTATCATTAAAATGGGACAATATATCCCATTAGATCCTCTTACTACGTTGAATGGAATGATGATTAATTATATCATAAAAAGGAGCTGTGCCACGCATCTCTGAACATGGGATTTGAAGCTTAAAATAAAACAACAACCTACCATCATAATTTCCTGCCTTAAAACTTCATCTTACCCAGTTGGGAAATATGTTCAGGGTTCTCCATATGGGATTATTCTGGTCCACATTTATACCAATAAAATATTTAGAAATCCAAATAGACTTTATTTTTTGTAGGACCTATTGCTCTGTATTATGCAGAGGTAACACGCCTAGAGAAAAATCTAACAAACTTGGCTCATGGATATGACTTCATTACTATGAGTATCTCCTTTCAAGGTGGAGAAAAGGGAGTTTTCACAACTACATTGGTTGTAATTTCTTGGAAACCACCTTCTGCTTTTCTCATGTGTTTGAGATCTCAGAGACATCTCAAAGCAAGGAGAGCCCCGCATCTGTGGAAAGGTTGGGAACAGTCTTCTCCCATTGAGCACAAGTTAAACACAAGCTTTATTCTCACATCTGGTGCCTATGACTTGCCGATAGCATCACTGATGAGGCTGGCATACAAGGAAGAAGATAAATCAGCCAGCACCATAACAAGAAACACAGGAGCAAAAAGCAATCCGTGCTGACCAAATGGAAAATGGCAAAATAAGGAGGGGAAGAACAGTGTGTCTCCAGGATCCTTGGAAAGAGGCCTAAGACCAAACTGAAGTCAAAACTGAAAGTGGAAGGACAAAGCAGGAATAGGGCACTGTAAAGTCCCCCAACATTTTCTCCAGCCTTAGCGCCGTTCGCCCAGCACTAACACGGGGAGCTAAGACAAGCACGGCAGCTGGGCATTCAGTTTAAGTCTGTAACATAAATGTTGAGTGTCTCAACCTGGGACAAAGTGAAGTCAGCTTCACGGGTTAGCCGCAATCGCTCCAACAGGACATTTCACACAGAGCGGGGAACTGCATCTGGACTGCTTTTTAAAAGCCTTGTTCTGAGTTTATTCCATCAACTCCTCTTCCCAGGGACTGGAACATCATCTAAGTTGCTGTGGTGATGCTAGCCTCCCTGCACTACAAACTAACAAGTTTTACAGTCTATTCAGCTTAATAATTGATAGTCTTTGAGAGATCTAACTCCTTTCTTCTGTGTGTTTCTCCCAGCGCGTAGAAGATATTTTTGCTTATTGGCCTCGATGATTTTCTTTTTATATCTGACTTTGAGGGAGCCTAAATCTTTCAGGCCATGTTATGGCTGGTAACACAATGGCTCTGGGAATGCAGAATGACAGTGAGGGATGCAGTTTTAATTTCTGCTTTAAGTATCAACTTGAAAGTGTGGGACAGAGCAACTTACTTGGTCGTGTTTTTTCCTATCTAAGAGCTTCGTCCCCATCCTTACTTGAGCCAAGCTCTGCCTACTTCTCCTCATCTAAACCTTGTCCTCCTTCAGCCTATACTACTCCTCAGCACCGTCTCTTTTCAGCACAGGCATGAAACTTTAGACCTAGAGCACAAACTGAGCCAGAGAGAAGTCAACGCGTGTGGTGTGTTGGATGTGTGCAGGGATCCAGGGTGACCACTCAAAGGCACAAGATGCGCTGGGTGGCCCCATTTTCCCAGTTGTTTGCTCTGGTGGACGCTTACAAAACTCCTTTAGTTCTTCATTTTCTGGACAATGATGCAGTCTGGTATAGGCACAGTTTTTCAGTTACTAACGTGAAAGTCCCTGTGCACTGCTATCACGTAGTACTTCAGAAAGAAAAATGACCGTATTTCCTTAGGGCACTCAGAGCTATGGGGACAAGGGCTCTCAGAAAGAGCATGAAAGGGATCCATCATGTGGATCGCGCTGGAGCTTGGTGCCGGTGAAGACTGTCTCCTCAGAGATGTCTGTTAAGTTTCTTGGTACTGTTCCTACTCCATCCCTAACCATCTGCTGCTCCTTTGAACAGGCAGAGGTGATGGAAAGAAAAAGAGGATTATTGCAATATGCCCCTTCTTAGCTGATCTCACCCTCCCTCACTAGCCGGCACGCGGTCCCAAAGGGCAAGGTTTCAGCTCATTTTAATCCAATGGAAAGGGCTCGAGTGTATCTAAAGAGGGTTTCATTGTCGTTTGTTTTACTCAATTAAAAACCTGCAGACACAGATTAGCTCCCTGCTGCTCAGTGTAGGAATTCTTTTAACACCACAGTGATTTACGATCTACCAGACAGTGTTTAACGAATGTCATCCAGAACCCAGAGATGCTTAACATAGGACTGGTCACTCGTGTTAATGAAAAATGGATTTGAGGCGACAGTCACTTGCGTGGCTGCATTTCGATAACAAACGACATAGCGAGGCCGGAGCAGAGGGAGACATTGTAATTAATATTACAGTAGAATCAGGTATGTAACGGAGAGCTTGACTTAGAATTAAAATCAATACAACAACTGTTGGGACGTGTCACTCCTGGTCCCTAGGCCCTGAGATATTATGCCAGACGGAGGGAGGGCTGATGGGGAGGTGATGACACACAGTGAATATCCATCTTGCGTTAACTTCAGGCAAGAAATTATGCTTAGTGGAATGTGTTGGCAGTTTGGGGATATTTTATTGGCTTTTTGTTAGGGTTTTTTTTCTTTTTCTTTTTTTTTTTTTTTTTCTCCTTTTAGTGGATGGGTGAACAGGAGGGACCATGGACAACTTCTCTCTGTTGCTGTTGCTGATTTTCCTTTCAAGCGGTATTTTACACCAACCAATTACTGGTCGCTGTGGTGCGGCAGGTTTTTGGGTTTGCTTTGTTTTCCGGTCTTCCTGAAAGTCAGAAAAAAAATCTATGTCTAGAGTCTATGACGACTGTGGCTTTTATGAAAATATAACGCAACACCATGTTTCTGACAAAGCACATTGTTTGCTTGCAGCAACAGGGACGTCTCAGTCTATTTTCAGCCTCCCTCTTCTGTTCCCTTCCTTCCCTAGCCATTCAGGTGGCCATCGTCATCCCCAGAGTGGCTGTTGTTGTTCTGACAGAATTTTACTTTGAGGCTTCAGGATGTGAAGATGTGAAAAGGTCAAGTGGCATCCAAATTGGGATAGCAGAGAAATTGTTTGTGTATTTCCAGGAAATTCTTCTAAAGAAGAAAATACTGGAAATTGAAAATTCAACATTTTAACCACTATCACAAACAAAAAACCTGCGGTGCGTGGGGAGATGATAGGTTATAGATGATCAAGATACGTGATGCTTTGCATTTCACATCCGTGTTGACCTTTGTCCCTGCTTGCTTTTTTTGTGTTATAAGCTAGAATTTCAAAACTGAAAGTGTAAATCCATTTTTGTTTAGAAATGCCAGTGGGAATAATATGACAATGATGGAGCTTTTTCTGCACTTTCTTAAATTTTGAATTTTATTAAATTATTTGAATGTGATTATTTAGGAAGCCAGGCTAGTTTTACAACTGGTTTTAGCTCCAGCAAAACAAAATAAAGCCCACGGATCATAGTAACACTCCAAAACAGCCTTAGACAGCATCTTTTCGGTCATGTTCAGTACAGCTGCAATCTGTAAATATTATGGTTGGACACTGTAGCAACCAAATACCACAGCAGCAATATCTATATATCACATGAAGGGAAATCCATTATCTGTATGCATTGCCCTGAGGCTAGAGTTCAAAGCTCAAGCCAATCTCAGAACAAAAATTGACTCAGAAACGATGCCCAAATTTCTGTCAGCGCCTGCGAGTGTGACAGAAGCGCTTGTTAACATCCACCACCGCGATCAAGGGCTGTAATTGTATCCCTGCAGCTAGGTGCCTAAATTAGGGCCTCCTCCAAAGTCCACCAAAGCCAGTAAAAAAGGCTCTGACTGATTTCATTAGGTTTTGGAGCTCCTCTTAATGAAAAGCCCATCTGCTACTCAATTCACAGGCTCCTGAATCTCTCCCCTTCCTCTACTCCCCGCAAAACAAAATCATACCTCTCGTGACACCAGTGAACTGCTCAGATTATTCTTGACTAGGAATACAGAGAGCAAAAGTGGTGGGGTTCATCTGGGGGGGACTGCAGGTTTCCTGCTGTAGACAGAAATCTGGACAAAAGCACTCAGTTTAGTTATTGCTCCCTTACGGCTCCCTTCAGCCAGGGGTTTGTGGATGGGTTAATCCAGCAAGCCAGGACACCCCAGTTTATTTTAATCTGTAAATATATGGAATGATCCCTGAAGGAGTTCTAACTATATCCTAAGAACAGCAAATGCACTTACAAGGGAAGGCGACATTCCTTATGCTTTCTAATGCCCATTTCCAGCGTGCGGTTTGACCATGTGTACAGGGAGATTCAAATTGCCTCCTTCGTTGGTGGCCTTTAAATGAACAGATATCTGTCAGGCATGATGGAGGTGGAGGTGACCTCTTGAAGATCTTTCCAGGTCTACTTCCTACAGTGCTGAGCACCCAGACTTGTGCAGGCAGCCAGAGTTTTTGCAGAAGGAGGGGAAACATCTGGGAAGCCATGTCCAGACCATGCTCAGATGCGAGTCATACAACCCACAGTCTGCAGCGCCAGTCCAAAATTCTGAACAAAATGCTTTCCCATTAGAGATACACAATGGGATATATATCAGTGTAAGACTTTTGAACTGCAGATCGTGTTGAAATCCAATTATTCTTCACTATATTTATATTTGAGAAAAATGGGCTTCTCTCTTCAAGTGACCCATCCAGTGGACGAGACTGGGACCACACTATGAGGCTGCAGACAGGGAGTGTGCTTTCCAGTGAGACCTTTCTGAGCATGAAGAGCGTCCTTCAGTGCCATCTCAGAGCATCTCCCGCTTTTCACAGCTCTTGTGCTCCTGCTTGGCAGATCCCAGTTTAAAGCGATTAGGGACACTTAACCACAGAGTAAGTGAGAGGTCCTGCGGCCACCTTGCAGATGCACACAGTAGAAGCCTTTGGTGGTTTTGTGTCTGTGGGGAGGGAAGCAGAAAGTGGGACTCATCATGTGAGATGATCTGTGGACTTCATGGACCTGGGATGCAGACAGTCAGAAAAAAAAAAGGGAAAGGGAAGGGCTGTTCTGCTCTACACCTTTGGGCAAACCTGCTCTTGTGGAATATTTCCCCACAGCGCTAATGCAATTGATGCTCAGCAACCCACGTGCAGAAGGGCTCTGAAGGCAATTGGCCATGATGCAGAAAAAAATGGAAATACTTCCATAAGTGCTAATATAGTGAACACTATGAAATTGAAACATATTGCAGGGAGGGCAAAAAAGCGGAGGAGGAGGATTCTGTGAGAACTACGTCCACAATTACTGATGTGAGTGAGATATATATATATGTATTAGGCCCACCAGGTGTCCCCAGAACGGTGATTGAGGGTCTAATTCACCAGGGATAATTACCTCTGCCCCATGGGAGGTCAAGTGTGCTCACTCGGTGAATAGCGCTGATGAAGGGCCATGCAGGGAAGGCCCCAAACAGATCAGTGGAAGCAAATTGTTTCTTAATAGTTTTCAGCCTGTGACCTGGACGATTCACTAGTCTTAAACGCCACAGAAACGCCAGCTCTGCTGTGCTGGAGCTGCACCACCCGGGAAGGACGGGTCAGAGAGGCAATCGGCTGTGGATGCCATCTGCTTGTTCGTGGTGGCACAGGCAAGGAGGGGAGCGATGAAACCTGTGAAGGTGAGGGGTGCAGTGCATCACTTACAGACCGGACCTGACCATATGTGAATTTTTATCCAGATCCAAGACTTTTCCTACGGGTTCAGGTCTATTACCGCTATTCTAATTCTTTCTCTTCAGTGAAATGCCTTCATTTTCATTACAAGAAGACATAGTCTGGACTGCCTGCTGGACAACTGGCCTGATCATCAGAGCAAAGCTCCTGGCTTCTCAGCCCTTGGAAATGGGGGAAAGGCATATGTTCCTCTGCTCTGAATGGCTGCCCTGATGCTGAGCTGCCTTCATCAAGTTGGCAAAAAGAACCGCCAAGAAACAACCTGCATTAGCACAGATCACTCCTGCCTCCTCATTGACATCTCCTCATGCATATTTACCCTTGTGCCGTCTTTAATTACCTGTGACAGGATTTCATCCATATCCTTGGCTGGATTTGGGAGCTCTGTGGGTGAGAAATGTAGTCGCTCTCTTCCTTTATATAGGGCTCAAAAAACAGGAGCCAGTGACGTGAAGCGCATGTGGGCAAGTTAGTGCATGCATGTACTCACACAGAATGTAGATATTTAACCTCTGGATGAGAGAAAAAGGACTAGGGTACTTGTGAGGAACTCATGACACTGTACAGTGGCATCACTTGTATGGTTATTGAAATAATGATTTATTTTGGAGGTTTTTGTATACAAACAAAAGAAGTCTGTGCTTAGAATAAATGATTTCCTTTCATGGGTTAAATCGTAAAGTATCTGGAAGCAAAGAATTGTCAGCTGAAGGAACTGGCAAATAGATCTGAATAACATATGAAATTTGGAGAACTTTGTGATCTCTTCAGACAATATGTGAATATGCATCAGTATGCCACGTTCTTTGAATAAATTATTCCTTTTAAATTATTCACTCAGTTCTAGTGATTGTTAAGATGAGGGGATTTTGACATAAAGTGCTAACTAGTGAGATTTTAAAAAAAGCTGTGTACTTTTTTTTTCTTTTAGAATTTTCTACCTGCATTAGCATCACTTTTCTCTTTTCAGATAACTTCTTCTTTAAACTTGTCTCTCATTTTCTTCTTTCTGTCTGTCTCTTTCTTCCTCTTTCTTTTCACCACTGCCTGAAGACAAAACAATTTCTCTGAAGGAGATCCTTTTAGGCTATAATGGGATTAGGCCTTGGAGCGGAGATCTTGTTTGGATCAGCTGTTGAACTCACAGGAGTCCTGTTAAAGGCCTATTAAAATTCCATGTAATACCTCAGTAAGTAACATGCGAATCCCCAGCTCATCTTTGGGAATTAAAGTGTGCAGAGCTTACTTGGCTGCTGTCAGGAAGGTTACACAGACCTAGGACTCATTTGTTTGAAGAATAAGAGGACATCACCTGCCTATTTCCTACACCTCCAAGAAAACATGGGAGTTAAATATTGCAGAAGAAAATTGCTCATTCTTGAGCTAAAAGAGCTAGAGCTCTGAGGGAACCTGACTGAAGATCAGTCCAAGGCAGACAACTGACCAGTGACCATGGCCTTTCCCGGCATGACACACAGATACAGGTGACGTGCATCTCGAAGGAAGGTTTGGAAGATTAGGTTTAATTCAGATTATCTTATCAGAAGCTCTCTGTACTATAAATTCAGCAGAGTATCTCGGAATGAGTTGAAATAGCTCTCAGCAGGATGGTATCTACCCTGAGATCTCCTAATTCTGCTCAGACAAGAGACACCATAAGAATAGACTTTTTCTCCTCTCTGCAGACACGTTTTTTCTGCTTAGATCTGAGATATGAAAGTGCTTCCTCTTCTTCAGTTTCTTGTTATTTTCAAAGTTAAAAAGTTAGGGATAGCTCAGAATGTGCTTGGGTAAACATAATATTAATACATTCTTATGTACATTATATTATATTGCTCACCCAGCACTGCGTCAAGCTTTGGTGGTGCTACTATGCTGCCAAAGAAAGAATTCCTTCCACCCTACTAGGCAGCAGCAAATTGCCAGAGCCTGGGGGGGCAAAGGAAAGGAAAGAAGGGGTGAAACGTGAATTCAGAAATAAACAGTCTTTGGTGTGTCAGAAATTAGAAGCATTTGATCCAAAACCTGTCAGAAGGAGAAGCCCTTGCTTGGTGTGAGGCTTGCACTTGCAGCTTGACAGCCACTTCCATCTGAGACCTTTGTAACCCAGACATGCTCTCCTTTCCCATGGCATGGCCAAGGCTGCCCCTCCACTGGTGTCCTTCAACACCCAGCCCCACTTCAGCATTGACATGTCAATGGGGCATCTTGTACCTCCTCTTATTCTTGGACAATGCTGAAACCTTTTGTGGACATTTCCTTTTTTTAAAGGATCTCGGAGCTTTTAACAAATCTTTATTGATTAAGCATCAAAACCTTCATCTGATGTAGATAAGTTTAATGCTATTATCCAGATTTTACGAGACAGGTTTTATTGAAGACACGGAGAAATTAAGCAACTTGCTCAAGGTCAGACATCAACATGTGGTAGGACAGGGAACAGAGCTGGACTCATGTCTAGGCACTCCGTGCTCTTCGTATACATCATCTCTTATAACATTGTATTTCTAATTATTCTGCCTTTGGATTATTTCAGGCAATGTTATGGATTTTACTAACAGATATGACAAGGGAAATATATATTTGCATACACAGAGAAATAATTGAACAGAAGTGTGTTACAGCAACTGAAGGTGGGACCTGGCTGCCGGGATTTTTGTGATCTATTCTTCCTTTTCCGTGATTTATATAGCACTCAGGCTGTCTGTCTTGTCTCCCTTTGGTAGTTTTAACCTGAGTGAGGTGACTGCTCCATTCAGGAGGGCAGGGTCTGCTGATACCTTCTGAGGTGGGGAAGGGAAGATTCAGAGCTGGGATAATGTCTAGGACTTTCATGTGGATTAAAATCCTTATTTTGCCCCTGACTTTACATGAATTGCTGTTGCCTTCTATGCCTCAGCTTTCCACCTGAAAAACGGGAGTATTTGTGACATTTAGCTGTGTTTGCAGAGGTTAATATGTCCAAGAACGTCTGTGGTGATACTGGTGTGGTGGAAGTTCTTTGAACTGGAAAACTATTGGGCCAAAATTTACTGGCAGCCTGGCCATGGAACTGTGCCTGTTTCTGCAGTGAGGATGGATTCTACAAGGAGAGGGAAGGATGTCTGCAACCTTGTGGCCTGGCCCTGTACGGTTGCCACTCAACTGGTCCTCTCCTGCCCTCCTTCTCCTCTCGGATTTGCTGCTGTGTCTGGGTAGAAAAGGGCCTGACGTCAGCTTAAGCAAGAATTTGCCTGAAACAACCCAGATGTGCAGCTGAGCCCTTCCCACCTAGTGGTCTCCAAATGTTATTCCTTGTTTTAATTTTTCCTTGTTTTAATTTTACTGTGTATGCGTGCTGCAGCAGGGAGGAGGAGGAGAGGGCCTTCCTCTCCTCACGTGTCCCTCTGCAGAAGCCAAGCAGGGATCGCTGCAGCTTTTACAGGAGCAAAATCCGCCTGAAAGCTTGACATCCTTAGTCAGGCTCCCTGAATGGGCTGGACATGGGGATATGGTTTAACTCCAAAACCAAGTGATCTTGAAGAGCATGGTCTGAGTCCTCAGAGCCAGCCTTGGCCCTGTGCCCCTCAGTGCTCCACTGGTGCCTACTGGACAAGCCCTACAGCCGAGTGCTCAACACATCGTGCTCGGGACAAAACCCACCAGAGGTTCTGCAAGGAGAAGGCTGCTAACTCGCAGCGCCGGTGGTGCATCAGCCCCGGGCTGCCACGTACCTACCTGCATGGCTTCTCCCGGACAGTCGAGGTGGCTCCTCAGCCGAAGTGAGAAATCAAACTATCAGAGACACGGAGGCTGGAAGAAACCGTTCTCGCTCATCGAGCAGCTCTCTGTGAGCCATGCGGAGCTATCGGAGGGCTGGACTAGGAAGCCGGGGAGCTGTGGGCAACCACAAAAAGGAATTTGCCCCCTTTTATCCTCAGGTAAAGGCATGCCTAGAGGATAAATTCTTTTTCCTCATGCAGAGCCTCTCCAGCGAAGGCTGAGCGAGGCAGTGACCATCTGCAGTGCCGCTGCCTCGGAGCTGCTGTGGATCACAAATGCCCCCTTGAGCCCAGGGAAGGCATTGTTCCTACAGACGTCCTCTTGCCAGCCTTCGACCTTCCTCTAGCCTTGTGGTGAATGAAAAAAGGCCTTTCGTGGTAGGATTTTAAGAGACGTTCCTATTTTTTTTCCATCCTCCCTATTTTGATGGCTAGCTTTGGGTGCAGCCCTGTTTTGCAGGGAAGAGGAAGGCACGGTGGTTTCCATCTCCACCACCCCACGCGTCCCTGCCCTGCTGCAGTCTCCTCACCAGGGCACGCACAGAGAATGATTTTCTCATTTTCTGATCCTTTCTCCTTTCTCCTAGCTGTGCACGGTGCCAACCATGCGGCATTTTAATGGCAGCTTAAGTGCAGCTTGTGTTTAGAAAATGTTTTTGGATCCCTTGTAATAGTTAGGGGGGAAAAAAGCATAATTATTTAGAAAGCGTCTGTAAGCAATTGTGTGAGACATAAATGAGCTCCTGTCACCTAAGCCTCATACAACTCATCTCACCTTGGCCTCCTGTGTTTCTCCGGTTTCTGTGAAAGGCTTACCATGTGTCATGCCCCACTCTCTTCTTTTTCGCAAGTTTATTCTCACTCCACTAACTTCCATGAAAACTTCTGAACTACTTCCTTTCCTATTCCCACCGAGTCCAAAAAGTTAATTTACTAGTGTCCAGCTATTACAAAGAGACACCAGCATGTCAGCTCCCAGAAACTCAACATTTAAGAGTTTACAGGAGTTGCATCTTCCAGCAACCAGCCATTGAGCCTAGCACCTCACTGCTGCCTGGATTACTGTATGGCACGTTGTACATTTTGATGAAGCAAATGATGCAGCATTCTGCCCTGGCAGATCATCAGATCCAGGGAAAAAATTGAATGGGTATGATAAAACCAGTGATTTAATATGATGTCTGCCCTGCTGTTCCCCAGTTTGGGGGATTCATGTAAGTGAGGAGCAGATGGGATCTCCAGGGGGAAATTCTAGGCTTGCATTACTGAAACCAATGTAAATTTAGTACTGTATTTCTAAAGTGTTGCTGGAAAGCAGCCAGGAGTCTGAAATCTATCCAAGGTTTTCACCTCTCTGATTCATATATATATATATATATATTTATATATGTAGTTATATATACACACACTTATTTATTCATATATTTTTCATGGGTCGGAATATGAGGTTTCATTCTCGTGTTTGTGGTTCATCTTGCTTTAAATGTTACCTGACTCTCCATTTGCCCTTTTTGGAATGAGAGAGAACATCAAAGTCCTGACCAACTGTAACTACCAAGGAAATGCTTGCACTGCTCCCAAGAACAGGCTCTGGTAGTGCGGTTGTACCAGCCAAATTTTAACTTGTGTTATAACGTTCCAGGTCCCCAAACTTCTCATGCAATTTGCAATGGATAAAGACATTTTCATTCTTCCTTTTGTGCCCAGCTGCCCGACACAGTGTAGCTACCAGATGTTGGACCATCATCCCTCTTCCGCCGCTTGAAGAAGGCTGCACAAAGAAGCTCCCCTTTGCTTCACTGTCCATAATATACATTTTGCAAAGCACTTTGAGAAAGGCAGGAATGCTGTAAATGCAAAATCCTCTTGTTAGAGTTGCACCCAGCATGTGGGACGTTGCTGCTTTTCATTAAAGCCATCTCAGGCCATTCTGGAGGCAACAGCTTTCATCTGGCACACTCTGCATCCTGTCCCTTACGCTCCCTTCCCCAGCGGTGCACTGAATGATTTGAAAGTACTACAGCCAAGAGAAATCTTGGCCCTATCCTATCTAATCTGATCAGTTCAACCAAGCAAGAGTGATAGAAATCCACAAACCTTGCCAATAAAAAGGTTTTCTTTGGCTAGGGCTGACATCTGGCATGATCTTTATCTGTATGTGAAAGTGATTACAAAAAAAAATCAACAAGAACATCCCTTAAAAAATCAAAACTAAGATTGGATGATAAAAAAACAGGAGCTGACACAAAACAGTCTTCTTTAGCAAGGGGTGTCAGGTCAGCTGACATACCATATTGATCTTGGGAAAAGCCCAAGGATGGAAAGGCTTCGTGTCATTACATGCCACCTCCACTCTTGTCTTAAGGAACCTGCATGGCACCAGCACCCCCTAAGCAACAGCAATCTTTCAACCAGCAAACGGCACTGATAATGCTGTTTTGTAGGGTTTTTTCCTGGGTAAAAAGCCTTCCATGTCTTCAGCTGAAGATACTACAGAAATGCTAAATGTTGACATGATCACAAGTTTGCCAGTGTGCAAGTGAGATGCAGTAATCTTGATCTGGAAATGAAAAATCAACATTTTAAAACATCCTTCAAAACTATAGTTGGGACATTATACATCAAGCTCAGCTTAATACTAAGGAGTTAAATTTGGCTTCTTGTTTTGTCCCGCATTGCATCTTGTAACTTTTACTGAAAGTCCTCGAAATTTTTTAAGAAATCAATGTATCCCTATTAAACATCTTGGTTTCAATAAATCAGCATTTTCCAATAGAAAATCTGTCTGCCTATTCTTATTTTATTTTTGATCAGTGTTATATTTCAGAGAAATGTATTTTGCAGTGCAGCCTCAGAAACAGGTAAATTACTATGCTGGCTCAGATCCATAGTTCGATTAGATTCATATTTTGCATTTGACAGTACAGCGGAGAGGTCATTCCAGAATCCACTGCAAGAAGCACAGGAATGGAGTTACCTGCTCGGTGAATTTTCTCCCCAGCCCATGCTGGATGGCCATGATGTGGCTGAAGCTTCCTGAACAGTCTCATGAGCGCTATGGTCTCAATGATCCCGGTCCCAGGGATTTCCCCCATTCATTCCTATAGGAAAGCTATTCACTTTTCCTAATTTCTTTATTTAAATCTGATTCTCGCAACAATTTCAGAGGTGACATTCGTTCACATCCACGCGCGGCGAGCGTTATACACAGATGTACTGGGCTCCCCGTGAAATGACCCCTTGCTGCCCAGGGACTTTGACTCCACGGATAACCTTTCTTTTCCAACGCAAGCCCTACTTCCCTGGGACTGCCACGACCTTTCCTTTCCTACAGGGAGGAGACAAAAAGGCAGCCGCCTCCCCTTGGATCGAGCTGCTGGATCGTTCAGCAGATGTCTGGTTGTGTGCCACTCGGAAAATGTCACTGCCTGCCGGCAGCTCCAAGCAGGTGATTAATGCCAGATTGAGGATTTTTCTGAGCTACATTCGGATCCTTCTGTTCGCTGCCGCTTAGTGAAATGACAACCTGGCCCTCATGCCACCGGAGGCAAGCGTAATGCCTGGCACAAGGTGGAAGCAAGGGATCTTCCAGGTCTCTCGTGGGGAGGATGAAGGTCTTACCAGAACACAGGTGAATTAGAGATGAATGGGCGATTCAGCTAGGGGCAAGGACTGCTAGTCATGGCTCCAGCGAGGGCTCATGGACACCATCCCTACTCTGTTTGCTCTGCCGCGTCAGCTACAAATTTCTCATTAGAAAAATGGTGCTAATTATTTGGCTGCTTCCCCCAGAAGCGGCTGGGTTTGAGCAGGTGCCATAGAGTTTCAAAAACATGTAGGATGTAGACATTGCAGGATGCAAGTGGCGGCTGGAGTATCAATGTGTGTGCAAGAAAGCCTTCAAGGGGCGGGATGAAATGTGCTGTATGAGAGATTAGATTTCTATCCTGTTAGAAGCAAGAAATGAAGAGGGAAAGGTGAGAGATGAGGGAGGAGTGAGCATGAGGAAGTGATGCCTTCTTGAACCAAAAGATATCATAGGAAGCCTCTGCGCACGACCGTAAGGGAGTCTTAGACTTGCGCAGACCTCCACGATGGGAAGATTGCCCAAAGAGACTCAAGTAGGAGTTTGTCCCTTCAGGGAGGTTTTTTTTCAGTCTAAAAGGGTCAAACATGATCGTGTGATGTCTCCCGATAAAAGCAAAGAGGATTCTATACCCTTTAGAGGCTTTAAAAAACATTTGTTCTAAAATATAATTTTTAAGCAAGCAAACAAAAGAATGCAGTACGTTGACCACCATCCCAAGCATAAGCTCAGCCTTTTTTCAAGAGTTGATGTTGAAAAAAGGAAAAAATTCATCACCTGACTTTCTTTGCTCCCTCTTCCCAGCTCCTCAGTATATTTATCTTTTCTCCACTTCCTCCACATCCTCAGACTGGTTGCCTGCACTGCCATGTGAGGGGCTGTTCCTTCAAGCTGACAGCTCCTTTTTCCAAATTGAAGAGTTACTGGCTTGCTGGTGCTGCTGGTTTCTCTATTTTAAATTTTTTGATCTCATGACTGAAACGAGAGAAAAGAAAATCAAGGCTTTGGCTAAGTTCCCAGCCCTGTCACTTGCTGACCTTGAGCCAATCACATGAACTTCTG
The DNA here is from genome assembly GCA_013397275.1 of Burhinus bistriatus. Classification (NCBI taxonomy): domain Eukaryota; kingdom Metazoa; phylum Chordata; class Aves; order Charadriiformes; family Burhinidae; genus Burhinus; species Burhinus bistriatus. Next base: position 358,499 of record VYXH01012647.1, on the reverse strand, counting down.
ATGTCAATATTCCCATCTGTTAAGCCTCACAAAGATGTTGTAAAGCAAAATTAATAAATTGTATTGGGATATCTACACTTACAGGCAGTAGCATTTCTTTCATGAGTAATCTCATCAACTTGTGTGCAGTCACATTGAATAACGTATTACTCATCATGAGTAAGGGGCTAAGAATCCAACCTTTAATATTTGTGAAAAGCTTGGGGATTTTTGTGGGAGAAGTTGGAGAGAGAGGAATTCTTTCTGATCCAGGCTACAAGTGGCCAGAAGTTCATCCACCGTTAGTGTCTAAAAGGCAGATAACAGTGTCCTGTTGACTCTCTTGCACACCTCCCCTGCTGGCAGGGTGATTTGGAGCCTGATGGTGCACAGGGAGTGATCAAGGGCTATAGCAGAGACGGAGATGGAGAAGAAAGACAGCACGTTTGAAAGGGGGGAATGAAGGAAACTTCATCCTGTCAGAGTCAAAGGTTGAATCACAGCAGCAGGGAAAGAATATCCAATATTGAATCCTAATGAAAAAACACACCAGGACCTCATTTAACGCTTCAAGTTTAGCTAACACGTCCTGAGGCACGCCACGCTTCTACTGTTACTGTGGAAGGATGCCCTTCAGACCATCTCCTTCAGAGACTTCCAGAGTCGTCGCCCACAGCACGGTGTGTATCCTTGAGGAAGATGCCGCCCTCAGGAAGAGCCGGCTTGGCTGCTGGCAGAAAGGACGGTGTCAAACTTTGACAGCGATGAACTCACAGGAGAGGGTGCTGTGGGAAAGAGACAAGGACGTTAAGTTTGAGAACGAGAGGCTTTTTAACCCCCCAGTCCACCTGCTTATCCTGGTGAGATAACAGCTAACATAAGCAAAGCTGGAAGTAGCTGCTGACATTTCCCTGCTGGTTCCTTCCTCTCCCCGCTACACACAGGAAAACACAAGAAACGCCTGACTTTGATCGCAGCTGTCAGGCACGGGTCATCCTGCCAAACGGAACTCTTAAGACTTTTCCCACAGCAGACTGAAACTCTGGAGGAGGAGAGGGGACAGGGAGGTGGTGGAACCGGGAAGCCCACAGAGAAGAGCTGTGCAACGTGACCAACCCCCCGGCAGTGATGTGCTGCGAGGCGTTCGGTGGCACCTCGTTCCCATAGGCATTCCTGACAAGATTTTTTTGCAGGGAACCGCTCCGCCTGTGCCAAATCAGATGCCAATAGTGCTTTAATGTGTGCCCATGGGGTGTGTTTACGTTCTGGCAAGCTACATCAAAACGTAGATGCCCACTGATGCGTTTTTGTGTCTGTCCCAAGCCTGGTTTGTGTTCAGGATTCTCCTAGGACTGAGATAACCTCATGGCAATGGGGCTGTTTTGGGATTAGTATCTCACTTCATTGTAACTCCTGTGCAGCGATCCCAAATTTTGGCTAAGGTTTTTTAGTATCTTTGGCATCTGATGCTGGAGAGAACATGCTGTCACCTGGAATTCAACTGACAGCATTTAAAATTGCGCAGACACATCCCTGCCACAGCAGAAATCAAGTAACATTCCCCAGGGCCAGGTTTTGATGTGAGTCATAAAGCAGCACCCATTTATATGAGCAGAGGGCTCTATCCCATCCGACATGTTCGCATGAGAATTGAAATGGATTTGCCTCCCTTCCACAAATAGAAAAAAAATGAATAGGGCCTCTTGTGTGTTTATAATTTTAGCAAGCATATTGCATTAGTATCTACAATCAATATAGTATGCCCTGACAGTGCATGTGATAAACAGAAGGGAGTCTGCCATGGCAACTGATGCATATTTCATATATTTGGCCTGATTCTGATAGCTTTTTTGCCAGTGTAATCCTCCTCTCATACCTGTGTGAGTCCATGTGAGCTCAGAATTGGGTTAATTGTTTTGTGCTTTCTCCAGCGTAAGCTTAGAAGCTTTCAGCAAACAAAGATTTAAAATAATTTCCAAGATCTGATTTCTAACTGCGTTGGGCAGCTGGCATACCGGTGTCTCCTATAGGCTTTGACAGAAGACCTTAAATCACTTGGCCAATAAGTTAATTCTAATAGCTCACTTAACAAGTACTCCGTCATGCGTATATATCCCTCATGACAATATCTAATGTTAAAGTGGTGTTCTGAAGCGTGTAGGTGAAGCTAGGATGGTGGGCAGACACTGGTGAGGTTATATGGGTCTCAGACCACTGCGCTAGCTACAGGACAGTATTGCCTGCGTGCAAAAGCGCCGCTCAAGGTACTTTGTCTCTTCGCATCACCCGGGCAGTTTCCTTCCCAATTTCCCCACTATTGCAAGTCTTCAGACAGAGGTGTGTCCTCTTTAAGGAAAGTATTGCCCCGTTTCCATGCTGCGGGTACAGAACGAACACAATGAGCAATGACTTTATTTAAGCACTCTTCTGAGGTTTAAGGTTGTCATTACTGCCCGTGCTTTCTTCCTCAGAGAAATTCAGGAAACTCTTGTTGTTATTTGCCTCAAAGCAAACAAGCAGCTGGAAATGGCAGAGGTTAGTTATGTTTAAAGAGAGAAATTTTTTCCTTTTATTTACTCTGTTTTCTTCTTAATTTGCTCAAGTGACCTTTTCTCCATTTAATGCTGAAAAGAGCAAACAGAACAGCTGATTGACCTGGATATCTTTTATTCGTGCTTGTTGAACTCCAGGTACTCACACACAGTTCGACTGACTTCTCTGGGATTTCAGCCTATTTGCTTCAGCGTAAACAGAATAAAAAAACCCACAAACACCAAAACCACGGTTCATTTCTTTACCTTTTCTTCCTCTCACACTTCTACCACCTAGATAACCCTGGAAGATGGTGAGATCCTGGTATTGCCATTTTTCCAATATATGACGAGAAAACCTCCCTTATCTGCAGAAATTCTCATTCTTTTCCTTACCTCCTTTGCCCCCTATCTGTTTCTGCAATGCTTTCCTTAAGTTGCTGTTTCCAAATGATCATGTTTTCCAGGGCAAAAACATGCAGCTGATGTTAGAAAACAAGGGAGGAAATATAGTATGTCTCAAAACAGCTTTGCATTTCATTCAGGTCTTTGATGACCACTGTGCATTGAACTCGTACCTTCTTCTGAGCTCCTCACAGTAGCTTACATCTTCTTTTGTCCCCGAGAGGATGTGATTCATTTGTATATGAATAATTTCAATTGTTCTTCCCAAAGCATGTTACAGCAAGCCATGGCCTCAGAAGGATTTTATTTGCCGTTGTATGGCCCACTTACATCCTTCTCTGAGATCTGTCTTAAATTAATTTCTTGTCATCTCCTCCAGACCCAAGTGACCTAAGAAGAAGATGGGGGAGGGAGGAAATTTTGTTCTTTGAACAAATGTTGCCCTTTTTCGCTATACCACCCCATCCTCAGGCTCTTAATACATATCTGTAACAATGCTTGTCCTAGGAGTAGTCCCTGGAGCACCTCCCACTATTAACCTCTTTCCATGCTGAGAATTGGACTTTTTATTACAGCTCTTTGATTTTTATGTCGTAGCTTGTTTTCAATCCATGAAAGAACTTTTACCTCTTACCTCAAGGTAACCCACTAAGCTTTCCTTAATAGCTCCTTGTGAGGGCTTTTCTCAAAAAATCTTTTGAAAACCTAAATAAATCGCCTCTGCTTGTTCAGAGGTATCCATTATTTTTGTTAACATTTTGAAATGCATTAAAATAGATTGAGAAGCACGATGATTTACCGTGACAGCCTCCATGCTGGTTTGTCCCAAGCATCTGGGGGCATTGTAACTCTGTCTTCAATAGTTTTTCTCTTATCTTTTCTTCAATTGAAGTAAGGCTTGCCAGCCTGTAATTCCTTCATCTCCTTTCACACCTTTATTTAAAGATGGATACAGCACTGGCCACTTTTCAGCCCTCTGGCATGAGTTCTGATTTTAATGAAAAAAGTGACAGGCTTTGTGCTAATAGCTCTGCTTCTTTGCTCTCTCATTCCTTCTGAATTTGTGTCTGGTCCCAGTGACCTATAGCAAATTGATGGTCTCATCCAGTAGTCTTTACGTGTGCGAGTAGGTCCATTAGCTTCAGCAGCCCCTCTTTAACTTCAAAGAGCACATCTGCAGAAACGAGGGCTCTTCGATCGGGTCTTGTTCCTCCGTCTGTCATACTAAGCATGAATGTTTCCATGCCGTCTTATGCTTCAAGAATTATTTGATGTTGGGTGGGTTTTTTTCAGTTCTTCCCCTTTTCTTGCCATTGTATGGTGAGGTTTGGGCACGGACATTTTTCTACTGTATGTGTGTGTGGTCTCTACTACAGCGGGTGTCTAAGCCCTTGGATGAACTGTAGACTTCCAGCACACATCCTTATCCCTCCCTGGCGGTATATCACCTTCATTATCTTGAAAGGAGAACTACGAAATCGAGACTTTTCAGTCTTCCCCATGGAGACAGGTATGTTTTTTAAAAAAATAAAAATTACTTTTTCAGTTATGTCTGTTATGTTTCCTCCTAGGGATTGAGGATTGAGGGAATTCAGTGAACCAGAAAGTAAATGCGATTGCATTCTCAGAGTAAAATGGGAAAGGTATAAAAATACAGGAGAGTGAAAAGCTATTTAGGTTAAGCAACGCTAGTAGCACCGTAGTTCTTGGATATAAAATGTCACAGGTGGACCAAACAATAAAAGAAGTATTATAAGAATAAGTGGAGTAACTCTTCAAATAACGGAAAGGGGACAGAAATCAAGCTGCCTGTAAGTTGGCGTTTGATGTGTTTCAGATCAGGGTCATATATGTGGTTGCCTGATATGGCAGAGAAGTGGATTGGATGACACAGGAGATTTCTTTCACCTTTTTGTCTCAATGTTTCTGAGAGTTAAGTAAGGTTGGTGCCCTCAGTGGCAGCTGATTTAGACCACGGTTAGAGAAGCATAGCCAGAAGACAGACAGTGTCATTAACTCCTCTGGTATTATTGCTGCCTTACGTGCTACAACCGTGTTCAATGGGACTGAACGATTAACCAAGAATGTGGATGATCCCCTCCAGTTTACAATTTAGGATGGATGCAGACAACCCAAAGCCTTGAGCATCTGTGTCAAGCCAAGTGCAAGGTCTGCAAGATGGTGGCACGAATCCCCTGGAAGCAACGCAAACAGCGAGATAGTGGGTTACAGAGAAAATGAGCAGCTGAAGGAGAAGGGAAGCATGAATCACATTTCCTCTCCTGTTGGTCTTTATCCTTTTGTCTTGACAGACCGTCAGGAACTGCTTTTTTCCTTTCCTCTCCACTTTCTCACGTGGCATCTTCACAGTCAGCCCTTGGCAAAGGCTTTTTGGTGGCCATTCATTAATTCTGCTTTGGCCTTTAGTAATGTCGTCTTGGCTCAAATGCTTTCTTGAAATACAGTGCTGCAGATTTCCCCAAATATCCTTGGCATGCTATATGGCACTGGGGTAATGCTAACTCTCTTAAAACATAGATGAAGCAAACAGTGCTAATTTATGCCTTGCTTTTTATTCCCAACATAATTTTGATTTTAATGTCCCATCCTCACCACATCAATATCTTTTCACCACTGGCATGTTGAAACAAAAAGTAAATGTTTCATTTTCCTTTCTTTCACTAAGATGCTCACCCAGAGCATCTGGGAGTATGCAAATGAGACATGACTGAGGGATGCGGCTTGGGTGCTTTATGGGCCATCGGGGCATGAGGATATTGCCCACAAGTGTCAATGTGAATGGAAAATTAGCTACAGTGGGTAGTGATGTATGATTTAATATAGCAAAGGATATTTACAGTAAAACAACAGCTCACAAGAACACACTGCAGAACTGTAGACTCTGCCTGAAGGATCAGAAAGGTTTATTTATTTAAGATATAAAAATCAAGCCACCCTTCTGCTTCGTTCTGCTGGGTATACCGAGCAGGGCAGTGGCCTATTGCTTTAACTATGATGTATTCCCCTTCCCCACAAAACCCCTACACACTTTAGACAGTAGGCTACCAAAATTCTGTATTTCTCAAAATGTGAACTGCAGGTGGTGTCCAGAAATCCCACGTAAGTGGCACTGAACATGAGTAAGGCACATTACCTTAAAGGGGCATTGAATCTGACCTGGCTGCAGATGCGCAGCTCCTGTGTGCATCGGTTTCTTCATCATCCTTTTGACAGGCTACAGGTCTGACCTAGTCCCAGAAACTGTGACCAAATTAGTGCTGATTCTGATATCCAGTAGAGATTTTTTCCATTATACTCTGCCTGTAAGGAGTCTCGAAGCAAAGCTTAGAAGCAGACCCGGGACTGGGCTTAGTCACCTGGAAATGGCATCTTGAAAAAGCTTACATCTGACAGCCAAGATTATTTAAGGGAAAAAAACCCACTTCAACTGAAACCTTGCCCCCGCTGGAGTCTACGGCGCTCACACTGCAGTGGGACAAGGGCTTATAAGGAAACTCCAGAGACTGTTTCTGAGGCACAGTTTTTCTCTCGAGGAGCTGATTTGGCATTACTTTCTGGAATTAGTTCCCATTTTCCACCTATTTATTATCTTAGTATTTGGGAAAATGGAGCCGGGCAAGCTCTAGCTAGTGCTGCCAAAGCAAAGCTGATAGTTTCACGTGTAAGCACACATGCACTTACATGTGAACAAACACTTTCTGCTGTGATATAACTTGAAGGACAGGACTGCTAAACAAATATAACCTTGAGATTTGCTTTTTTTTTTTTTTCTTTGAGAAATAAGTGACTTTAAACAGTGAGATCCTTTCTATGCCTACCCCCAAACCCACTGAACGTGGTGGTTTAAAAGGTGTGCAGCCACCAGCCAGGGTGCTGGAGTGCTGTGGGGGGAGCCAGGGTTGGGGCTGCTGGAGGAACTGGGGCGTCAGCTCATGGGAACTGGGGTGCAGCTCCCTCCTGCTCCATCAACCTGCCCAGCAGGGACCCGGCTCCCTCTCCCCTCGTGCTTTATTACAGCTTTTAACACTTGCCAGCGACATGCCGGTGAAATAAAACCTAAACCAGCTCAGTAAGTGTCAAAGACTGTTTATTGGGGATCCAGTACTCAATTTGTCTCTGTACTTGCCTTGTACGATGGGTAATTTAGTAGCAGCACTTAGATACTGAGGTGATAGATGCCTTGTAAATACAGCAGATAGATTAAGTTATTAGCGTAAATGTGAAAAAAATCACAGATCGGGAAGGCGCTGAAGCTTTGCCCCTCATACGGTCTGTGGAGAATGTCAACGAATGATCAGCAATCCTTTAAAATCGGTGCCCAGACACATAACTGAGTCCAAAAAACCTTTCTATAAACTGTACAATGTAAGGGAAGGAAGCTAGCCCCTATTTTCCTACCTATTGGACTCCTGGGTTGGTTGTGTCTTATCACACCTGACACGAGGTAGAGCAGCCCATCCTCAGCATTGCCACCTTCACGAAGTGGCGCACAGAACCTGCAGAAGAGAGGCAGCCTGGGGCATCTCCACAGCCTCGCCTCGTGGTGAGAGGGCAATGAGAAAGGTCCTTCTGCTGAAGCGACCGTAGTCTCGGGAGTGAAAGAGATGGAGATGTAAAATAAACCTGACCCTAATCTGAAGCTGTTGGGAGGAACTGCCTCCGCGCAGTAGCTTCACTCTATGAAGCTGAAGCCTTCGCAGTGCCTGGCTGGGCTCCCTGCGGTGCTTTTCAGCTCTGTCTCTGCAGCACCGGCGAGAGTGAACGCAGCCAAGATGCGAGCCCTGCCACCCACGGCAGGGGTGAGCCCCGACTCGGCAAAGGGGTGGGTTCCCGTGATCCCGCCGAGGGAAAGAGTCAGCTTCACTTCTGAGAAAAAAGGAAGATGCCAGGGTCTGCCAACAAAGAAAATCTGACTTCTGTATCAGAGCGTCTATCCGTGCCGGAGCTTGCATTTCTGCTGGGGGTAACTCCCCGTTTGGAGCTCTCGGGGCACGTGGAGCGTGCGTGGCAGAGCAGAGCCCTGCTCACATCAGGGCATTGCAGCGTCCTTCCTCTGGACCCCACACCAAGGCAAGGGTCTCTTGGAGTTCCAGGGAAGGACCTCATCAGCAGAAGCCAGGCAGCAAACCCTCCGAGATGATTATGGAATGAGCCACCACAGGGGAGGGAATCTCACAGCTCCCTCTTAGTGAGAAGCTGGTTTGTGCCCGTGAATGAATCTCTTTGAAGGTTGTGGGGAGGACTGGCTGCTGAAGAGCCTCTTCAGTTCTCACGAAACTCCGTTTCTTATCTGAATCTTGCTCACTGACATCTTTGGTGCTCGGTTCCACGTGCTTTTGTGTAAATGCAAATCGTAACAGTTTTAAATCTACCACCCTTCTGTTTCATTGATGATTCTCTTGTTGTTCACTACTAATTTGGAGACAATTCTGATTGAACTTGAAGCCTAGGAAAACTTTGATTCCCTTGAAAAATAATCAATATTTCTGAGATATGTTTATACCACCCTTTTTGTTGCACAAAAGAAAAGAGGAGACTGCAGAGATGTCAGACACTAATCTCTCCTCGGTATGAAGATTGAACGGGAAGCTACTTTTCCTGTTTGCATATAATATATGCTCTTCTTTCATGTAACTCCTTTAATCAAGTTTTGTGATCAAATTCTGGCCTGTTTTGTGTAATTCACCGGGCTGGTTTTACATATGCTTTGCAACTAGAAAATGTCAACGGCGCATGGAAATGCTTGTCTTTGCAAAGTAACAGTTAGACAGTTGCGGTTTGTAAGCAGAGACACGCAGGGCAGCAGTCGGTCTGGAGGAACGAGGGGATGGGGGTCCGTGTTGTGTCCCCAACAGCATCACGTGGCTTAGGAGAGGGTGAAATGTGGGGAGGGAGCAAAAAGTCACCTTCAAACCTGCGCGTGGGAGAGACCTGGACTCATCAGCAACATCTTGTGGAGCTTCGTGGCAGCTTTTCACGCCTCCTTTCCACTGGTGTGATGACTTTGGCTGTCTCAGAACAAGGCAGAGCCAGGCCCTGGGTGTCTGTTAATAAGAGCATCTACCCGAATGTCTTCACACTCCTGACGTGTAGCTGAGTGTAGGGGTGGTGCTAAACGTGAACAAACACAACAAATAAAAGAGCCTGGGGTAGGGCTGTCAACTGTGAAGTTACAGGGTGTGAAGCTACAGCTGGGACAGTGAATGAACTTGAATGGGGAGGAAAGCTAGATGTGCACACGTACAGCTTCGTTTAGCACCTTGTAGTCAACAGAGGCGCTGCAAAGTGTGGGTGAACATCAGCACAACCGAAATCACGTCAAGGCAGTGCCGTTGCGTTCCCGCTTACCCTTGGATGGTGGGGCGCTTCTGTCAGAAAGCATGAACGGTTTAGAGTGACCCTACATCAGCCCTTTAGCAAGACTGAATTTTCCAGACTCTTACAAATTCTGCCCAGGACTTAAAAGCAAATAAAGAAGACTGAAGCTTGCCAGAAACCGATGATACCTCAGGGAGAGAAAGTGCAGAGGAAAAACACAGACACTCTACAAAATGACTGTGAGAGCTTTCCAGGCAAATACCTGTGGATGAACAAAGACTCCTCAGCAGAAAATAAAGATGACTCTGGTGAGTCTTTACAACATTACCGTGCATGGCAGGAATTACGAGGCATATACGCATATATGTGTTCCTCATATATGTATTCTATGTATTAAAGCAAGTGCTTGCACCATTAATGAACAAGAAGAGGAGAAAGAAAACAAAAAAAAAAAAAGAAAAAAAGAGGGAACTCAGTTGTGCAGAGCAATGAAGGAGGAATGTTGTTGTATCAGGCTCAGCACCTCATAAAATACAAGGGAACTGTGGCACCTCTTCCCATTGTCGTCCCCGAGCGGGGTCGCTGACCCGCTGTGCCAGAGGCCAACGTGGGGGAGCAGTTCTGGTCGGTCTGTAATTGAGCGGGTGGTCGCGATCTCCCAGTGTCGCCTTCCCCTTTCCGCCAGCTGCTGCAAATCTGTGTTGACTTTGGGCCTCTTCCAGCAGCTGTCCAGTTTTCAGCTGGTTTTGGCGCTTTCCGAGCAGGGATGTCCCCTTGGTACCAATCTTCTGTTGTTCTTCAAGGGTACTTCCATTAGCAAGGCACGTATTGGTTATACACAGTGTCCTGTTTCACATAGCCTTGCAACCTTTTTACAGCTTTTTGCTCCCACTTAGTGAGAAATTCTACCTTTTAACGTATGTTCTACCTTTTTAAAGTACATCACTATTCCAGACATCTTGGGCCTGATTCTAATCATTTTTGCATCATTTATACCTCTGTATGCAATTGGAAGTTGAAATAAGACAAGATAGCAGTTAGACCCGTTGACGAGGGGGGGAAAAAGTATATTCATTGCTAGGAGCAGAAGCTTAGTACCCTGCTCAGTACCCTGAGTAAGACAGGTACGAGTTTGAGATGGGTTTACATGCACAAGCCGCTTTGCCCATCCTGCCAAAGCAGTCCTGTGTGCTGCTTCTCCTGACCCACACCCTGGGAATATGCTTGGTGGACCTCCAGCCATCATAACTCCAGCACATCCTGTATGAGCAGTCCTGTTCACGTGTCCAAGGGACACATCTAGTCAAATAAACAACTTAAAATCACTTAAAAGCGATCAGGGAAATCAGTAACATCCATCATGGATTTGTCACGCAGAAATCATTTGAAAGTCAACTTGATTTTCCTCTATGGTGGGACAACAGACCTTGTGGATAAAGAACGCACAGCACATATATGGCATACCCTGATGGCAGTAAGGTTTTTGATAGTTTTTTTCACACAGTATTCTTGGAAGCAAACCACAAAGCATGAAAACAATGTAGATGTAGTGCCAGCGGGTATCTAACCTACCTTCTGAGTGGCTGTCTGTCCTGAAGCAGGAGGACTCAAAGAAATGGATTCTGTAAAAATTGATCCTGGCTGCAATTCTGCTCTATGTTTTCATCACCGCTCTAGGTGAGGGAATGGAGTCCAGTAGTTTAATACACAAGTGAGACTGGTAGGGCTGGCCATGCATGAAAGCACAGAAAGGGTATTTTAAATGAGTTTGACACGAGCAAGATTTGGTCTGAGAAGGATGTAGTGCAGGTCAGGAGGGAGAAGTGCAGGGTACAGCACTGTGATTCCCAAATGCACAAGCGCATGGGGAAAATTAGCAAAGCAGAGGTTCTCCAGGCAGGGCCCTGGGGGCTACTGTCCATCTGAAGCCAAATACGACTCTCCCAACATTATACCGCACTATGTAAGGAAGGATTTAGCTGATGAGACACAAACCAACCCTCTGCTGCAGTTAGCTATGGTGAGACCTCAGCTGGAGGACTGTCTTCCTCCGAGAAAGGTGTCCCAGTTTGAAGATAATCCAGAACAGAGCAATGAGACTGGCTAGGGGTCTACTAAAGTCTATCTTATAAGTAAAGACTGAGCATGCTGTGCCTGGTTGTCTTCCAGAAGTGGAAGGGAGTGCAGCATGAGAGTAATTCTTGCATGCAGATAAGGGTGCTACAAAAACGAAGGGGATATACTATTCTTCATGTTCTTATGGGGTGGCTAAAACCCCAGCATTCCCATGAGGGAATTTTTTTCTTTCTCATAGGAAGGGTTGAGAGGCTGGGATGGGCTGTCTGGGGAGGCCACGGGATGTCCGTCACAGGAGAGCTGTGGGTGGGTTTGTTAAACCTCAGAAATGACACAAGTGTGACTGCTTCTGCCTTGTCACAGAGACAGGGACAAAACAAACTCCAGCAGCCTGTTCCTACCCTGGGATTCTAGGGCTATAGAAGTAATGTTATCAGATTTTGTTGTTGTTGGGGTTGTTTTGCTGGGCTGATTATTTACTGGAAGACATTAACTCAAAGTAAAACACCAATAATCACCCTACAGTATTAGAAGTTTACCAAATTGGGGAATTTCCTTTCAAAAAACATTCTTAAGTAGGACATTCAATGTAGTTTATGAGAATAAGAAAAGCCATCTAGGGAGCTAGTACAGGGAAGCTGCTCCTGTGGCTAGAATGCTATCTAGCCTATAGGAGTGCTGGGTTTTATTTGTGGTGTTCTGCCATACATGTCTTGCTTGCTTTTGAACAAACCTGTTTGCTCAATCAATAAACTGTAACTAGTATTACGTTCTGGTTTGGATATCATGCCTAAAGGCTCTCTGAGGTCTGCCAGGGACTCACATGCTATAAAATGAGCGTTCATATAAAGTACCTAAGCTAGAGAAATTCAGATATAAGATTCTGTAAGTATTTTTACATAGCGAAAACATATACCTAGCCTGATTGTCTGCCTTCAAACAGATGCTAAGTAAAATGCTTTATTTAGGATGATTGATTATAGGAACCCCACTCATACATCCCAAACATATTCTACAATCACATCTTCTTTTCATTTGCAAGGGCTGAAAAGAATTTTCATATCTCTTCTCCCCCTTGTGATTTATCATTTCTGAGGCTAAGCCTGTTATCAACATGGGTTCGCTCTAGAGCTCCCAGAAGTCATAACACATTAGCATGTCTTATTAAACCAAGGCTGTGGTTAGGGCTGCAGAAATAGCAATGCTCGTTCTAAAGAAAAAGAAATAATAAAGGATCGAATTCTGCATTTATTAGTTCTTCTCCTGTCAAAGATCTCTTCGGATGTCGATGGGCTTTCTGCCGCACTGTCAAGGGCCACGTATAACAATTTAGGTGGTATTGATCTCATCAGATTTAGACCACCTAAAAGTTAGGTATTTAGTCTAAGACAGTTAGGCTCTTTCTGTAGCCAGTGGAGGGGAATAGGTACATCATCCCACCTGATGGTGTGTGTTCAAGACGGATCAGAAGAATTGTCCCAGAAGTGCCCATCTTTGCAGCTGCTTTTATAGAAGGAGTCCAGCTGCTCAGCCTGGACTTAAGCTGGCCAGATTTTAGACCGCTAATGTCACGTATGATTAAATTCATCCTCAGAGTTTGACTCAGAGCCCATTGGAATAAACAGGATCTTTCTGTTGACCCAGGTGAGCCCTGGGCTAGATTTTGATGTTATGAAAATGTGTAAATCCAGTGCCTTTCCTCCTTGCAGATCAGGGTGTCGAGATGTTCTTCTGCTCTTATGCGTGGTTTACCTTTGGAAATTATGGCAAAAAGGCCCAATAACCTGAACAGGAGACTTGTCTTTGGAAAAGGAGCAGGACTGGGCCCAAAGAGCACCATTTCTGAATTAATACAATGTTAAGTGACAGCTTGCTCTGAACCCCATCAAAAGCAACAGAAAGATTCCCAATGGGAGTTAGTTCAGATTTTATGTTAGGCAACAGAGATGTTCATTTTACCTTTGCAGACGAATCATGGTTCCTGTGGGTTTGATTTTACAAACTTCCTACAGAGATCAAAACTACCGTATCTGAAATGTGTTCCTCCACATGATACTAACTGTGTCAGTTTGCCCCAGTGGGATACAGCTTCCTGTTCATTATAAGGGTCCTTCTTCTAATCTGCCTCTACAGAGGTGTCTTAAAGAGCTCAAATGAGTGATTAGAGGTATTCCTGCTGTCACTTTAACACACTTCTACAATCAAAACTAAGTCCCAGGTTCCAATCATCTAACACAGACCCTTGGTGCCATGGGAGCAGGCAGGCTCCAAAGCCCTCTGGGAGGCAGTATGTACTTATGACAGCATTAACACCTATGGTCTCCTTGGTCTCTCTTTGATTTTATTTTCTTTTTTCGTTCTAAGTGAGACAAGTAAATTGCAAGTTACCACGGTCTTCTAGCTGCAGCTAGAAAGATTCTGCATGTCCAGGGGAGGAATTGGTTCCAGGAGATGCTAAAGGTGTGAACGTTTGCGGTGACCCACTTTGAACACAGCCAGAGATGCTCCGTTGCCCAACAGCATGGAGTTACCTCTTGGAATCATGTGTTTGTTGCCTGGAAGACAACCCACTTTAGGAAAGACCAAGGATTTCTAGATAGTGGAAAAGAAGCCAGTTAGAAATCGCAGAAGCAGCTGGATCTTGTAAGACTGGCTTCTCACATACCAGAAATCCATCATCTCCAAAGTGACCCATCCCTTACTAATAATGAATATCAAGAGGAGGTGGGTTGTGGCAGGAAATCAAAGCAGAAGTGGAAGGGACATGCTTCAGTTAGCCACCACAGTGAAGGGAGGGAAAGAGAAAATTACTGAACAACAGGCTGGCCTCCCATGGAGGGAGGTAGCATTGCTCCATCACCTGTGGAGCTTAAGACGGCTGGTGCAGAAAATATTTATCACCGTAACGACAAGGAAGAAGATTAAATGGATCCTGGCTTATTCATCTCCCATTTCTCAGAACAGAAAAATACCTAAAGATGGAGGAACCAGGTGTGTAGCAGATGTAAACAGCCAGGACCTAATCATTCCCTGGAGCTACACTGATTCACCCTAGCTCAGAACTGGGTGTCCTGGTGCTTTGTTGGTGTCAGAGCTTTGCCTGCAGAAGGGTGCTAGCTTCTTTTCCTGCGTGATGCAGGGATGTGAATGTCAGGATGTCTTCAAGAGTAACTGACCTCCAGAACCAGCTGTGTACGACCCATCACACACGCTCAGCTGGGCTCCAGATGCCACACGTCCCTTCTAGCTTAGCTCCCTACAGAGCAGCGCACACGCTGCCTGCACGATCCTCCTGTTTCGTGCACAGCCAAAGAACGTTGGGAGCTTTAAAAATTGAACCAGTCCCAAGATAAACAAGCCTAGCTATTACTGGTTTCTAACTCTCTCACTGGTCAAGGGCAGTAAGAGGAGCACCTTTTGTACAGCATCTCCTTCCCCCTGTGTAGATGGGAGTGTTAGCAGCTGCCAAAGATCCTACAGCTGATCAGAGCCTGGAAGCTGCTGACGTAGTTTGCTATTGTAATTTCTTGTTCATTGTCTCCTGCGGAGCACAACCACGCTGTCCACTCGCCTGTGGCAGCAAGCAGGTGAAATGAGGCATCAAGGTGAGAGAGAACAGAACATCTACAAAAAATCCCACCAGCTGAAAACGCATTAGTACTTCTATTTTCCCCCTTTCCCACACTCTCTGTTCATGTCCATCTTCCCCCTGCTGCTGCCTGGGCTTTTTGCAAATGTGATATGTGTAACAAACAGCCCCACAGGCTCTTTTGGACACAACTGGTAAGAGGCCCCCAAATATCCTCCACAACCAAGAGAAACCACCTCCATGTCAGAAAATCAGGTCCTGCTTTAGAAGCCGGGACGAGCTTGGGACCCTGAATAATAAGTGTTTGAAAGGCTGGTCTTCCTGTGGCCTTGCATCTTGGGTATGGGAGCCAGCGTGGAGTCTCTGGTGTCTAATAAGAGTAGCAATTTCTCCTGTCCCTCAGCAACCAAATCTTTTCCTAGCCCTCCGCTATCCAGCGGCTGCTTTGTCACACAGCTGCTAGGAACGTGTGTTTGTTTACTCTCCCTTTCCACCCAACTGGTTGAAATTTGATGCTGAGGCAAAGAAACAGAAAGAGGCAAATTAGGACAGATGATTACTTAATCTTCTTTCCTTAAGGAATAGTCCTCAACCCTGAACCTGCTTCTATCCCACAACACTGATGTTGTTGTTGTTGTTGTTATTTTATCTCTGTTTTATACCTGTTATGGAAAGCTAGTCATGATTTTTCTTCCCCTAACTGAAAGGATGATTTCTGTATTGACTAAATACTACACATTTCTGTGCCTCCTTTCGCTGCTGAACCGTGCTGCCTGGTCTAGCTTAAGGCACAAATGGGCTTAGTTCTTACTTCTCACCGTTGTGTGCTGCGCACCAATGTCCTCAGCACTCCGCTGTAGTTGTCCTTGTGTGGACACCTACCCAGGTTATTTAAGGAAGTTTGCCCTTCTCTTTCACTGTCATCGTAGGGTGAGAGTATGAATGAAAAGTACGTGATGGAAGACCAGGGTGTGTGTGTAGGATCTTGTGCTGTGTCTCACTGACCAACGGCTCGTTTCCCGAACTACTTCAGCCAGCGACTCAGCCCACACCACTGGGATGCGTTATGCAGGCTTGGGAACAGGCAGGGTTGGATGGATGAGCAAGAACTGTACTGGGCATGGACCTGAGCAAGGGACTTGCACACCTTTAGAGGTAGGGAACTAGGTCAGGCTGTGAGCAGCCTTGGAGTAGACAGAGCAATCTGCTTTCTTTAAGGCAGTTTGGAGTTTTGATATGGTGCAATTTGCACATGGGAGTGTCTGGAAAAAGAGAAAGGCTGCCCATGGGTCAATGCAAGGCTCAACTTTCTTTTGGTTCTTCAATTCTTGCCTATGATAAGGTGAAATAACAGGTCTGAGCTGTTTCTTGAGGACTGGGGGTAGTACGTCCATCCTGCTGGGAATGAAGGTCACTCAACAACCCATGGGGACTTACTTCTGCTCCAAGGGAAGTCCTTGAGGGTTGAAACCTCCTGTAACTTCCCCCTCAAGCTGATCTGGTCTTCCAGGCTCACAACTGTTACCTGAGATACTGGGGAGGAGGAGGAGGGAGAGGGAAAACAAGGGGCAAGCACATCAAAAGTTTAATCCTCCACAAAGAGTTCAAATGCAAAATCTAAAGATGTATCACAAACAAAATAAAGCTTCCTGAAGTATTTGTTTAATGTTTATCCAGTTCTGAATCCTTTTCTTGGCAAACGATCTGTTCTCCCTGTGAAGTGAAAGGGCTGGGACTGCCTGCCAAGTTGGAAGACTTCAGAACGGTACATGTGAGATTGTATCTCGAGGATGGAAGCAATGCAACAGCCTGCTCCCTGCGTCCCAAGTCACAGGTGAAGAATGTTCACATTCAGCTAATGAAAAACGGTGGTATCTGCATACACTTTCATATGGGTGCGTCTTGCATCTGTTCATTTCTTGAAAGGAAAGCATCCTGTGAACTGTCTGTAGGATCCCTGCTGCTTTGCACCTTGCCATCTTTTATTTCTGTATTACTATTATTATTATTATTTGTTCCCTGTAAAGTTGCTACTAAAGTGCTGGCTCTGAGATTTGAAGTCCTCGTTTCTTCAACGACAAAGCCTTCGTGGATCTGAGCCAAGAGTTGGCAACTGGGATTTGTTTAATGGATGAAGTTCTTTTGCACTTTTCTAAGCAGCAAAGGGGCATTGAATATTTGGATTTGAGTATGTTAGAACTTGTTAAAACCAAAATCATGTGCATATTATAGATATATGCACAACTTTTAAAATATACACTGATGTATCTATAAGGGCTGATCTTACCGTTCTTCAAGTGGTTGTAGACAATACTCTTCCCTAATTTATTTTTTTTTAAAGGGAGGAGAAATGAAATAAAATTAAAAAAAAGCTCTCACTTTACTGAGAGCTGGTTTAGAAGAAGTTATTAGAGACAATCGTCTCAGGTCAGGATCCTTTGCACTTGAATGTCTAAAGGAAAATTAATTTCCACAAGGAAATAAACTAGGATAAGGGAACAGGTGAGAAAGGGGACAGATAGCTATTTTAGCAATGAAAAAGGGCAAAGCACATGGCCTCAGGAGATGGGAGGGATGCGTGGAGGTCTCAGGGGGTTGGCAATGAAACAAAAGGTCTTTCACCTCCAGGTCAATGGTTCAAAGGCAGCTGAAGACAAAGAATGGGTTGATGGCCTGAATGATGGGAGTTGATGATAGTCTTACACCCATTTTGGCTGGAAGGGGCATCCACTTCTCAGCCAACTCCTTCAATGGCAAATTCTGCTTTAGCAGGGAACTGCTGAAGGCACAGAAAGCAAATTATTTGCTTAGTTGGAACTGAATAACCAGAGGTCAAGACTGAGACACGCCAGTCCCAGGCACCATTTGCAGAGGCTCCTCCAGCTTCTTCAGGCACCAGAGCTTCCAATCCCACAGCATTTCTGAGAAGTTGCTTTTCATAGAAACCGAAAATAGAGTCTAGATCACTTTTTTATCACAGTCAGCCATTCCTGTAGACCCATGTAAAGTTGGGCTCACGGGGTCTGATTTTCAGTGTAGCTGAGCTGTTTCCATTTCCAACGGTTCCAGGTATTTCTGTACATGCAGCACCTGGAAATATCCCATCACATTAATGACAGCACTGTATTTGATAGGCTTAATGTGGCTATATCACACTGTCCTACCTCCTCTCCTGTGATCCTATATGGATGAAAGGGTGAGGGTATGTGGCAGAGTCCAGACTGTGGCGTGGGCGCGAGCTGGGGCTTACAGTCATTCCTGCCTATGCACACTGCTTCCTTTTTATCTTCGTCCTCCAGAGCAAGCAATATTTCTGGGACCACTGCTACCCTTTTCAGCCTCTTGTCTGTTCCTTTCATTTTTTCCAGTCCAAGAGACCTTGCCTCAGGCCACCGGTGTTGAAAAGCCCAGGCACCATGTCCTGCCCTTACTGTCCCACTGGTAATGGCTCTTCTTCCCCCATTCTGGCATTGTCATCCATGACAACAAGGCACCTGGGACATGACCCAGGGTTGGGTCGGTATAATGGCCATAAAGAGGGGAGGTGGCCACATTTCTACGAGCATTTCCTCCTTCCCTTGCACGCTGCTTGTTTTCCCTGACGGTGCAGTTGAAACCCCCATCAGCTTTTAAAACAGGCTGTGAACCGTTCGCTCAAATCCCTTGGCGAGTCCCTCTGCAAACAGTAAGAAACTCCATTAGCAGTGGCAAAGCTCTTCAACGTACTCTGTGGTGTCTCCTTTTCCTTCCCTCCTCCCTTTCCCCCTCTCCAGCGCTCCTAATTAGGTCATTAATTCCTAAATCAGGCACACCAAAGCTGCTGCCACGGCAGCGTAAGCGTCCCTGCCATGAGGGAAAAGTGGGCTCAGCATGGAAAGCCAGTACCTGCTCGCTTCTCAGCTGCTTTGTGTATTAATATAACAGCCCTCTGCGGAGGATCCTGTCTGGGGAATGGAAATCTAGTGTTTGCCACTTGTTGAGAAAATTTTTCTCCATAAGCCACCTGCATTTTATATATACACATTTATTTTTTTTTCCTGTTTTCCTCTTGCTTTCCTCCCCCTGCTAACTTGCGTGTGGCAATTATTTTAAGTGAGCCTTCCGCAGCGTACGGAGCGGGCGAGTTGCCTGCAGAGCTGAGTCCAGGCCTGTGATTGGAGATGTGGAGCTGATAGCCCTCTTCTTGGCACTCAACCATTTCTTTTGACTTCAAAGCAAGAAACAAAAGATGTTTCAAGGACTTCTTTGGAAAATCACCATTAGATATGATGAGGCTTAGGGCCGTTTCCATGGCAATGGAGCCTTTCTACGTTGTGATCATTGCTGCAAAATGGAAATGTTCTTTTGTCTCTGAAAGTCTGTTCACTTATTTATATATATGTGTGTGTGTGTGTGTGTGTTTCTTTCAGTAACAAAAAATAATAAAAGGAATTAGATCTCATGGCAGGTTCCCTAAACTGAATCACCTCCTCACCCTGTGAAGTTTCACTTAATTCTTTAAACTCCTGCATCAAAGCAAATGCTTCACAAGGGTTTGATTTAAGTGAATATTAGTATTTAGGCCATGAGATTAACAGCCTTTTAACAGAAGGTGCTAACATCTTATTGTCCTTGTAGACTGGGAATGTGATGGACGCGAGGTGATCTGTTGACCCAAAAGAGCAAATCAAATGTCTCCCTGCGGCTGTGACTATCACCTCTTTTGTCCTACTGTGCTTGATATCTTTTTATCTGTTGCTTCATCCCATTACTTTGTCACCACTGGTCAGAGTTTGCTTGAAAATCAACGGTGCAATCAAAACCCTAGGCTCCCCCAAAACTGTATCCATTTCCTGCAGAGTAAACTTTTCTGTCATCATTCAGCCACGGAGATGGCTGGGCACACTGAAAACGAACCCCAACCTTCAGGTGAAAATAGCGGAATCTTCTCTTTCTGATGATCAACAGGAGAGGTGTGGGGAGGTGACAAGTACAGCTCGGGGGCTAAAGAGTATGCAGTTCCCATTTTTACAGGCATTCTTCTGTTTTCAGTTTATGCCTGTGACCAGAAATGCCAGGACCCAAGTCCCACAAACAAATGCCGCATCTGGCACAGCATTTGTATGTGCTTCTTCAGCTCCTGTGGCCCATTCTGAACCTTGCCCAGGTTATTACTGAGAACTGTGCATGGATGGGGCTGTGCTTGAAAGCAGCTCTGTGACACAAGGGATCCTCCTGGCCCCTGGCCCTGCACCCAACGTGCAGCTCAGGGCCAGATCCTTGCACATCTCTGATCCGTGTGTAATGAGCAAAACCACCCCAGAGCCTTTGCTCTCTCCTGGCATCACTCTCTTCCTTCTTGCCACCCTCAGATGTGCTCAATGGTCTTCCACTCATGATCGCGACTGAGGGATCTGCCCATAAAAGCTGAGGTTTATCTCCTGCCAGTTTCCCCATTTGTTGTTTTATTGTCATTTTCACTGCCAGTTAAACGGAGTTTTCTTCCACTCTCTCCTCACGCTCCTTTTGCTTGCATAAAACATGATGCTGTATTGTGAACAATGCAGGAATACATTACATAAATTTCTCTTTGATATCCAGCGTGTTTCCTGCTGTAATGGAATCGGAACAGAGCAACCTCTCCTCCCCGACATGTCAGATAACTCTCTATCCGCTCTCCATTAGGACAAATGTCTGCAAGCCTTTGAAGAGCTAAACACCGTAAAGGAAAAAGAAAATGTTAAGGGTGCTCCAGTGGGTATCACTGGAAATAATTGGGTTGAATTAAACGAAGGGAAAATTTAGGCCAACTAACGGGAATAAAAGAGCAAAGTCTGTTAGACTGAGAAGTTGTCTCCGAAGCTATTAGCCTGGGGAATAGTCTCAAAGGATGATGGTGCAAACTTTAAAGAGCAAAATGTATGATTTAGGGAGACAGTCTATAAAGGCAGTTGGTGAAAAATGTATAGCTTTGAGTCATTTTGAGCTCGACTGAAATGAAGCACTTCAGACCATAATGCAGTAAAGAACACTTTGTTAGACTGTGTGGAAGATGCTGACCTACTGAAACTCTTCCACACTGACTCCTTGTGCCTTGAGAATTCAGAGAATAGCTCTGTGCACACTTGCACATTATATCAGCACACCGGCTGGCAGCCGAAGTCTACCAAAGCAGACCACGAATCTTGGTTGTTACGCAAGATGAACTGGGGGAAATTACATACACCACTGTCTCCCTGGAGTGGTTGCTTATTCCCTGTTGGAAAGCACACACCCTGTCAAGTTGTTTGTCGGCAGGAACCTGAAGGCAAAATTCTGCTCTTTGACTTATGTTCCCTCAATGCTCTCTCCCACGCTGCTCTGGGCTATGGCATAAAACAGCCTGTTAGATGTCACCGAGACATGCCTGAGCAGGTTGGCATCCCACGTGGTTTTATCCATGCAGATTCAATGAGAGACTGGAAGAAAAGTGCTCAAGTGCCACCCACACTTCCTGATTCTGACTAGCAACTGAGATTGGAAACGCTACAGATACCTTTAGAGAGTGATGGGAGCAAGATGCCTTCTTTCATTTAAAGGTTTCTGCTTTGATTCTTCTTACTACTTCTTTTTAATACAGCAGTAGACCATATTTTATGTTAAAAAGCCTGCATTTTTTTTTCTCAGAAGAAACCAGAAAACTAATTTTTCTCCTTGGACTATTAGACTTCTTGACATAGTCTCCACAAATCCAGTGTCTAAATCCTCATCTCCATCTGGTGAAGTTCCAGTTCACAGTTCTTACCTCCATATCTTTGTCCTTTACTGCCAACCTCTCCTTATGTTTCTCTTAGATTTTTTATTCCGAAGACTATTCCTATATCAGAGCCGCCGATCGAGACTGGAAAATGAAAGGCAGGCTGGGGTCGTTCTGGATCGTGCATTGCTCATGAGTTAGACGAGGCTGATGGGATGTAACTCTTAGTTCTCCGTTTCTCTCTAATCATGTGAAACACATGATTCTACTCCCGGCTATTCATATGAGTGAGTTACATCCAAGCTTTGCTTTCTGGGACTCTTGTGTCTGAACATTTTTGGCCAGTAACTGCATTCATTCATCTCTAGTGTCATGCATCTAAAGCTATTAGTATACATGCTCTTTCAAAACTCCCTTGCTCTGGGACTCCCTGTCCCCTTTGCCATCGTAAGCACTCAAAAATTCTTCCAGTTTACTGCTTTCATCCTCCCTCCTGGGTGCTTGCTGATCAGATCTTCTCAATGACATGCTAAGTTGTTTTGCTGACATTGATGCATTATGCTGGACTCCATCAGCCTAGCAACCTTTGGGACCAGTCCTAGGAGTCAGGCAGCCAGACAGCTCAACTTGTCTCCATCAATCAGGAAGTGAGACTTTATTGGCCGGAATGAGGGCTACAGGTGTACGCCACTGTCACAGTTTTAAATAAACACGATCAGTTTGCCCAGTGCTAAGCAACTGTTTCTGAGAGCGTGTTGGTAAATGTGTTTATAAAGCATAAGAGTCCAATCCATCAGCCCTCAAAGAGCCTAATCAATATATTCCAATTTGATCTTAGAGAAGTTTCGCCTCTGGGAAGTTTAATTTATTTCAACTCATGACCATGAAAAAATGAACAGCCACGGCACTTTGACAAAATAGAAAAAGCGGATGATGTTGTATCCAGCACCCGTTCCATTTCAATTTTCCATTTTACCTGAACAAATCACCCCTACGACTTGAATGACCATGAAAACTGATCGAGCGATGGAGAGAGACTGTGGGCCAAAGGGGAGACAGAAGGAATAAAATATGGATGGGAAACATAAGATGCGGGACTTCTAAGATGCTTGGCTGTGTTAGTTTGCTCCGAGCAGAGTATAGCTGAAGTGGAATAACTAGTACTTAAAATGCAAAGTAAATTCATTCATATTGCAACTGCACAAGGCTGTGTACCTGGTGTCTGACTAGGCTAGTACACAGAAACCTCTTCCCTGCATTTATACAAGACTCTTCTTGTATGTTCTTAAACTTTTTCATTGATGACCCTACCGCCCGTTTCTCCTGATCCCAAATTTAGGAACCAACTCTAAATCTTCCCTTAAAACATTAGTACAGCGGCTAAACAAAAGACCACCTGGAGTTCTTCTCCTGAGCCATATCCAAGTGTTGAAGTGTCTGAGCAAAGTAGAGCCAGAACTGAGTAGCTGAGGAGCACCTCTCCAGGGAACATCTGCCTGAACGTTACAGCTGCGAGTCCTGCGCTTACACCTTCTATCTGAAGAAATGTTTGGACAGAACCCACTTTTCATGGGGGTTTTTTCCAACTCGTTGACTGTCCCTTTAGCAGAACTACTAGGTGAAACCTCGCTCACGTGGTTCAGGGGTATTTCAGGTAATCCAGTTTTTATTGACAGTGGCTCACCTCTGTTCTAGAGGTTAAGATCACAGTGCTCTAGTTAGAGCAACGTACGAGATACTTCAAAGTGTATTTAAGAAAAGTACCATGTAAAACAAATGAAACATTTATCTCTCTAACCCTCTAAGGAGTTAAGCCAAGATGCTTGACATACTGGTTATTTTGCAGTGTGGTGGGTTTTTTTCAATCCATGCTGGTTTCCAGCAAAGATTTTGTTCAGAATGGACAATAAGACTGTGTTATAAAGGGATATCCTTGGTTCTCACTCGAGATGGAGCCTGGAGGAGGAAAACAGGTGCTGTCCCATTGTCAGAGATACTCCCTTTTCTTCCTGGGAACCATCACTGTGTAAGAAACAATTTTTTCCTGGCCTTGCCCTACGCTGTCAGAAAGGATTTGAGGGAGGAGGCTCTGTTTAATGCTAATTTGTTAAGAATTGAATCTAGTGTCCTCAGCAAATGCAAATCAGTTGTTTATACCGATGCCAGAAAATGTAAAATCAGAAATGAGTGTGTTGATTTTCTTTCCTCCAACTGCATTTCATCCTAATGCTTTCTGCTTTGATGCTTCCTCCCCAATCTTATTTGATATAGCGTCAGACCATCTTTTTTATGTCAAACATTTGCTTCAAAGCTTCTCATAGCCTGTACTAGTTGTCAAAAGTTGGAGGCAACACGTTTTAAGCATTCAGCAAGCATTCTTCCGAAAAGAAAACCACTATTTCTAATGAGCATTTGAGAGTGTGGTGCATTGCAGAAACTGTTTTATAAGATCTGTCACAAATGATTTAGTTTTATTAGTTTTAATGGCCCTTAGCTACAGGCATGGAATATAAGTGAAAATTAAGATATTTTTCACAAGATGAAAATAGATTTCAATCAGAGACGGTGGGCATTTCCCTCCCCTAACTGATGCCCTCTTTATTTTTGTTCCTGAATAGACGGTCCTGCTCCAAGGAACTGACTTCATAGTGCTGTGGCAGACACGCTTCCCTCTACCAAGCATGAGCTCTGCTGACATCAGAGGCCCTTTTCCTAATCGTACACAGCACTATTCATCAATAGCACCTGCGTCATTCCCATTGAAACGGCTTCATATGCTTTACTGGCATTTGGCCATAAACAGGGACATAGCACGATGTTTCTAGTCAGAACCATAGGTTTGTCTTTTCTGCTATTGAACTACAGAACTCATTTGAAACCAACATTTATTAATTCCCATTCACAATTTCTTTGTCTCTTTTCATTTCTGCCTGCTGCTCACATACTCTTTGTCTCAGATAAAAGCATGTTCTTCTTGTTTACATTTTGGCCATGTTGTTCTTTACTTTTTTTTTTATTTATTTTTAGGGTTTTTTTAGAATGTGCTTCTATAATGATTTTTATCACCGCATTTTGGGTTGTATTCAGTGGAGAAAGGCTGGCATAGCTAAGCCCAGGCGCTTATATTGTGAGGGCTGCACCTAGAGACTCCCTGGCTCTGCCAGGCTCATTGCAAACGTGAGCAAAGCTTCAAAGGAAAAATGGTTCTGCAAAAGGATCTCTCTTCTCCATGCCAACCCCCCTGCTTTGTTTCCAGCCACCTTACCATGTTACGCTTATTCAGCAATAGCTTTTTATGTCGTCTGCAACCCATGAGAGTGAAGTAGGAATCCGTGTTTCCCACTACAGCTCCTCTGTGTCAAAGGCTAGTGGACTTACTATGGCTGTCGGTACGCGGAGTTCGTTCTTTGGCTTCAGCAGCTCACTGTATTAGCTGTAATAGTTCCAGATTCAAACCTTCCTAAATATCCAAGAATCATCACTTTCCTCTCTCTCTCTAATCTGTAGCAGTTTTAGAGCTCCATGGATGGATGAGGTATAACCACTTGTAGTGAAGAACTGTGATAGCTAAGGAAAGACACTGAAGACACCTGATATCATGAGCTCTTCCCATTTAGCTTTTGGACACAATTTCTAAGCTAAAAGCATCATTGGTTTTCCCCTTAGGCCCAGTCCTACATTCTCCATCTGGAATGCGTGCGTTGAACTGGGTCTCTCCTGCCTCTTTCATCACCCTCAGTAATTAAGCTTTTACAGCTAGAACATAATTGATAGCTTCACTGTTGATTAAAAAGCCAGGCTATCTCCAGCTCTTTGCCCACAAATTCATCAGGTGTGTGGTATTAAGAGAACAACCACTGGTTTTCACTGGGGAAGTAAGCACTTGGGATCTGAAGACATGGAAGTAGCCAGACTGGGCTCTTGGTTACCCCAAAGAACAAGGAGACTAACTTCACCAAGTCAGAGTAATTACTCTGGATTTACGTCAACAGGGTTGGGAACATGGTTTGGTCAAGAGAGCAGATCAGTGGAATAGAACTGAACTAATTTTACAGGGTTTCTTCTCTGAGTGCAGCCACAATTTAACGGTCACCTGTAATTAGTTAATT
Source organism: Burhinus bistriatus (assembly GCA_013397275.1). Classification (NCBI taxonomy): domain Eukaryota; kingdom Metazoa; phylum Chordata; class Aves; order Charadriiformes; family Burhinidae; genus Burhinus; species Burhinus bistriatus. The sequence continues at coordinate 332,756 of VYXH01012647.1, read as the reverse complement.
CATTTACTACTATTATAAATGCTTTGCAGCCCTTATAAATGTCCATTAAATGTGTCAAATCCCTTCCTCCTTTCCTCCACACACATGCAATTTCCTTGGCAAGTGAGAAGTGTAACCAAATCAAAAGGTGAAAAGAAGGATGTTGTATGAAGAGGGCATGCTTTCCCCTGTCACTCAAATTCTCATGCTTGAATGAGTAACAAGTACTCTGTAATGATGTTTTAAATGCAAGAGATTCTGCCCCAAAAAGAGGAAGCAAAGTCTGAACATTTTTTGTAGTTACTGGTTTCAGTGGAGCCTCACTGATTTAATCTCATGGAGGACCCAGTGGTGGCTTTGACTGGAAATACCTCTATAGGTAAAGAATGGTGAAATAGTAGAGGAATAATTGCATCTTTTCATAATAAAGGTTGTGAATTTGATCTACAGAGATACCTCATGCTTCAGGGTTTGGGTGATCGGTGACTCCTAGAGCCTGGAGAAACACCTAACAACACAGGTCAATTATTCACCTTTCTCTTCCGAGCTCCTGCTGCTCCTCCAGCATCCAGCTCTCCCTATTGCTCTCTCTCTCTCTACTAAAACACATGAAAGTTGACTCTGCTAAATCCTGTGTTCACAAGTCACTCCGTCTTTCCGGAAGCTCAATGGTGAAACAAGTCAAAAGCAGTTTTGAAAGCCTCAGCTGCATTCTCTTTGCTTCCCAGCTCCATTTTGCAAAAGCTCAGGGAACAATCTGAATCTGGCCACCAGGATCAGCCCAACAAGGGTGAGGCGGAGCAGCCCACGGGTCACCCAGGATTCACTGATGGAGCGGAGACGCGGGGTTGTCCTCTCCCTCAATGGAGTAGGCCACCACAAAAAGTCAATTAGTGCTTCTTCCTTGCATGACCCCTTTCCTGTTAGTTTTTTAGCCCCATCACTGATCCAATAGCCAGGCACACACCTTCCATGAGGATTTACTGTCCAAGGGTGGCCAGCAGCAGAGCCCTCTGCTCCAATAAGACCAAATCCTCCCTGGTTTAGCTGGGCAGCAGGCTGACTACTTCTGCTGGGGCTGCGATATCCCAAACACGCTGGTGCAAATGTGATCTGCTCTGAAGTTCGACCGACATCCACAACATAAAGGAACAACCCTTAATCTGTCACTTGCATAAATCTCCTAAATCCTACCTTAATCCAAACTGTACGCTCAGGGAACACTGGATTCATTGACTTGCTTGCTTTCTCCGTTTAAATACACAGAACAGACAGATAGGTGACCAACAGGCGGAATTTCAAGTGGTGAGTTGGAGAATGCAACTTAATCTGGGTTTGAAACTCTTTATTTAAATGTTAAACACAGGCAGCAGACATTGCCGGTGTCTGCTGGGATTCCGTTTCAGAAAAGGGGGGGTCATTTCCCCAGGTCCTGCTTTCAGCGTCTAGTTCTTTCTCTCTTTTTGCTTCCCCCAAAGGAAGTCAGAACAGAGAGATGGCAGAGGAGTAATACAACAAACTATAACACATTGTGTAATTGAAATGGACCATAATCACTAATATTAAAGACAGTGAATCATTCTAATCGAGGCATGCTCAGCAAACAATGAAAAATTATGTGCCAGAAAAGCTAATGCTGGTTTTAAAATGAACAGAAATGAGGCGAAATGGAACCTCACTCTTTATTCATGAAGGTCAATTTAACGTGATTATTTTTTCCCTGGCATCACAGCTTCGTGATTACTGTTGTATACCTCAGTGCTATTTTCTAACCTAATAACAGTAAAAAATAACCAGCTGGTGATGATTCTGTTTAAAGCAGAGACTAAATGCTCACAAAAACCTGCCACTGAACAGTTGCACATGCTAATCAGACACAGCTCAGCCAGATTCCCAATAGAGTCCATATTTTGCAAATTTCAACTGGTTGACTACATTGAGAAATTAGATTACGCCTCGGACATTCAAGACTCAGAGTGATCTGCGTTCATTCATTCCTCCTGGGTGAAATCAAACCCTTCGTAGATCCAGCCAGGCGCTTTTAATTCATCCCACTCCATATCTTCCCATAATATTTACCATCCTGCGGTACAATCGCTTTAGGGACTTGGTGTTTCAGTGGAGGCGACAGGATCGGATTCTCCCTGGACGTATTCTCACTTCGTAGGGGAGAAACAGCTTCGCCTTCCTTGAAATTCCTGGTGTCAGCCAAGAACAGCAAGGAAAGGATCTGTCCCCCCAGCATATGTGACACTGAAGGAGGGCTCTGCTGACGACGTTTGGAGGAAAGCTGACACCGCTAATAATTGATAATTTCCAGGCTTGCCAATAAGCGCTCTGAATTTCAAGGAGGGGGGCAGGAGGAGGGAGAAAAAAAGTTAATTAAAAAAAATGCCCAAACGTTTCTCTGCTCAGAGGAAAGTGGTGTTTATACTGGAACGAAGTAATGCCTTTTGTTTTATTTCTCAGCTGTCTGTAGTTCTTAGCAGCAATGTTACTCAGGTTTATGCTATACAAATACAGATCTTTTTAATATATAAATAAATGTATTTTTTAAACTTACCTCATTTTTTTAATTTTGCTAAAATCCCAGAGAGACAAATTAGTAAAGAGGCAGAGCTTTGCCAGGGAGCCTTCATTAGATCAGCACTAATAACTTCTTTCAGCAGCCATGGATAGCTTCTGACATCACAGCTCAAGCTTGTCCGAAAGCTAATTATTTTCCCTGTTATAAAACAAAGGTTCTGTATCAAAGGCCCATAATGTGACACGGCACACGCTCCAGATGCACTGATTTGCAAAATAAATCAACTGTGTCAGGGTGGAATTTGGAGGAGAAATTACAACAAATTGCAATTATACTTGCAGTGGTACACTATTTAAATGCATTGTCAATTTGTTAAATGCAAGGCACCATGTGTGTCTTTTTCCAGGTTGCTTATGGGGGAATACAAGAGGAAAAATTCTTATCTGTCAAAAGGAGGAAAATCTTCTCCTCCCCTTCACCCCCTGTACAGCTTCTTCCAGCCTACAGATGCTATCATAGCAGGCTTTATAAAAAATTTAAATGGTGTCATAGGGAGGCAGACATAACTAGCAGGAGCAAATGGTTGGAGCCCATCCCTGGCAGAACAAATGAAGAGACGTGTTTAGTAACGGCATTCAAAACCTTTCTGATTTTGTTACCTTGTTTAGGCTGCTATTAAACCATATCACCAAGTAATACAGTGGTGCGAGAGATTTGTTTCGCTTTGTTTTCCTCCCCCACAAGGAGACAATTTTCTTTCCTTTTTCCCTTTCCCCTTCCTAATGTTCTCCTCCCTGAACCCTGCCCAAACAGTGGCAGTGACCCATCCTCCCGACAGGCAGGCAAGAGGCCACGCGTCAAGGTGGTCAATGGGACACGCGATTCCCCAGGATCCACCAGCACGTCTCACCCTGGGTGGTTAGATAAGAAAGGGGCAGCGGGACGATGGCAGGAAAGGCAAAGTTGGTGAAAACACAAGAGGTCTTGTCTGCATGGGCTGGTGTCTCCAAAAGTTTCTCAGCTCTCTCAAAACCCAAATGAAATGGGCATGCCCCCATCAGGCACTGCCAGAGGTGATGTCTTCTGCAAGGCATGGACACCACAGGAGGTAATTAGAGCACTTTCACTCCCACCATAAATCCCACCCAGCCTCACGATGTTGGCCTCCTCCTCTTTCTTTCTGTTTTCTTACATTTTTCCCCTTCCTATCCACTCCTTAATTTATTTTCTCAGTTCCTTCTCCTTTTATCTGCTTGTGCTTGCGTATTTTCAGCCTCTAATTTCTGCCACATTTCCTATTTGAACTTCTCCTCTTCCATCTCCTTTCCATGTTAATGTCGTCTGTTTACTTTACTCTTTGCAAACACTTTTCCTTTCATTTCCAGGGCTTGTTTCCCTTCGATTTGTGTCTCTCTGTGTGTATATACACACATACAGCTACATATATATATATACACATACATAAATCTTGAAGCCTTAGTCTTTTGCGTTTCTAAACTAGCCTGTCCCTGGAGTCGGTTTGTTATTCCGGTCTCATTCACTTTATTGAGTTATTTTCTTTGCTGCTATCAGTCTCTAAATACAATCCAGTAAAGATACAGCAATGATTTTTGACAACCTGACCTTTCTCTGCTTTCTTACACTTGTTTAATTAGGTACCACATGCAGCTGTGACTTGATCTTTACAGTTTTCCAACCTCCCCCACCCCCTACCTGGAGGTATTGGGGGGGGGGATAAAAAAAAAGAGAGAGATGTTGTTGAAAGAAGGTCATTTTTGACAGCTCTGCCAGTTATTTCAGACGTCGGAAGGCCAGCAAGTTCTGCAGGAATGGCAGGCCACGCTGTCTGTATTTTGCTTAACAAGTTAGAGAAAACTTTTGGCTGTGGGAGGTAGGGAATTAGGTGATTTACTGGTTTGATGAGGGCCTGCAGTGATTTAACCTTCAGGTATCCAGTTTAAAGACAAATCTGACAAACAAGAAAGGAAGCTGGGTAAAGATCTGCCAGGTCTTTCCTTTGGCAAGCCGGGCTGTGGGTGTGTGTAGACAGGAGAGATGCCCCCACGGGTTCTGAGGCACGGGAAATTACTGGTGCCATCTTCAAGGGGTGATGGCAGGCAATCATTACTAGCAGAACGTTGCTTTTTGTTTCCCAGGCGAAATGCATTCGTTTTGGCGGTACGTGAGTTCGTTCATAAAATCAAAGATGCTTTTTCAGTTTCTGGTGGATCATACGACTCTTCAGGCTTTCAGCAGGCACACGTCTGTCTCACGAACTCCTCAGCGCACTGCAGCGTGAGCCCGCACCTCTCTCGGCAGGTCTCAGCCGTGAGAATCAAAAGCCAAAATGAATCATCTACCCGAGAACGAGTATCCCCATGGCTGTTTTGGCCAGATGTGCAGGCAGGGAGAGTGTACTGCTTTTGTCCCGCGTGACCTGCAATTACACGTTCACACACACCTGAAATCCCTCTTCATCTGGCAGAAAGGCTGAGGCTTGCACCCAGTGGCAATGTGACGTCTTGTAGGCTGTGGTCGCACCTTCCTGCAAACTTATTTATAGCTTTATTGTTCAGAACGATCCCAGTTCATCAGTGATGGTCGGTAGATTTTCCCGTTGTAATACACATGCGAACTCAGACAGTCTGCTGCAGTACCATTCAAAGCCCATGGAAGACAACCAGAGTCCTTCAGCTTTCCTATGTCCTCCAGTACAGATCCTTCTGTCCTGACACAGGCAGATCTCCCACTGACTTCCAGGTGCATGCATTACTTGTATTTTGGTATGGATATTATTTAAGCAAAAGGACATGACAAACTGCCTAGTAACGCTGATTAATGGGTGCCCCTGGGGAATAGTGAGGCATGAGATGAAGTTAAATAACTCCAGCGTGCATTACTCAACACTGCCACACCACCTGAAGTGTCTCATTGTGCCTAAAAAATGGATTCCCTTTTAAAAAGGAACATTTTTAATGTCTCACATTAATTTTCTCAAAAGTCCTTACGCTGTGAAAAATATTCCCCATGGAAAGCCCTCTCCCCACCTCCACCATCACCACCTCCCACCAAGCATTGCCCTACAGGTGTCCAATGTATCTTTGACAAGGTGAAATAGCTCAGTGCATGTACTGATAACCCACTTGCCTACCTTGATTTATACTGCACACTCATGTGGTGTCGCTTTGAAAACCAATGGATTTCTCACGTGATGCAAAGCTCCCTAAAATACTTTCTCACTGGGCAGAGCACCATACAAAATGGTCCTGAGCCCTTGAGCTGCATCCTCAACTGCCCGAAGACACCACGAACATCAATTAGTGCTTGCACCATCCAGAGTTCTCTTTGGTGCCAATACCACCATTTCTTTGCTGAGCCTGTCCGTATGGGCACAGAATCTGCCCTGAATTCAGTGTGATTGTGCACCCATAAGCGGGCAACTCCCAGTGTCCTTGGGCTTCATCGGAGTTCATAGCAGAAAGACTTCATGGGTTTTCCCAATGACTTGCAAGGCTGGCTGCAAGGTGATTACTCAAACATTTTAAGTTATGCACATGCTTTTCTCAGATCTAGCAGAGAATTTAAGTCTATGTGCTAAAAAAAAATCTTCCTGAGGTTTAGTTAAACAAATAGTGTATTAGGAGTAGGCCACAGGTCTTTTCCTTCTGATTTTATTTTTATTAAAATTTATAGTTACAAAAGATCAGAGATTTAATACAAGAACATAAACCAGCATTCTCTGATTGTATTCACAACAGACACTAGATACTACTATCACAGAGTTCATTCTTCCAACAAAATCATCCACACACAGATAAGAACCACTTGGTCATTTATCACACACTGGTCCCCAACGGACCACAGAGATAAATATAGAAAACAATGTTTTCCAGAAGAAAGACCTCTTCTTTGAAATTTATTCACCTAAAATATTAGTGCACATTGTATAATGAAGGGTGATAATGTATGCACTTGAAAAAATGAAGGGGTTGAGTTGTAGGGACACAGGCAGCACTCTCTTACTCTAGGAAGAAGCACTAGGAACTGCAGGGTTTGACACCTAAGGCTAAATTTTGGGAAGGCTGTTGTTTGCTTCCTTGAGTCACAGAAACATCTGTGTGTCAAATCAGCTCAGGGACCTGTGGTCTTTTAGACCACTGGAAAGCAACGTTTATTCCACTGAAATCTGTGGTTTCACTCAATGCTAGAAAAGGCTGGTGGCCCATTTGTTTTCAGGGACTCACTTTTTAACCTCTGTCAGTTTATCAGAAAAAAAAATGAATATTTAAATAACTACTGTTCAGCTGCAGAGACCTCGGTGCAGGTGTGAATTCAGCACCAACAAAGTGAGCCTTCAAAGGGGAAATTGCCCTTCTCAGGCGATGCCCCTGGGCCGACTGCAAACTGCTGTGAACAACCAAGTCCCCAACCTCATCCTAAGGCTAATATCTTGCATGATGAATTTCAAGACAGAGCAAATTTCGGCAGTCCCGTGATGAGAAACTGGAATTTGCACTGCAAATGCTGGTGCAGGTGTGAGGGGTGCTCTCACGCAGGTGGTGGGGCTGGCTCAGCTGTCACTTCTCCCAAGCACCGTGGGTGGGTTTTACAGTGACTTCTCAGCAGCCTCACCTGTCCTTAGAGCAGAGAATGTGACGGCTGTGTTCCATAACGCCCAGCGTCCTGGGTAGTACGCTGCTCCCTTGGGATCATGGAAACTATTTGATTTACAGAGTCCTCGTGATCCTCCGCTTTATTCTGAGGCAGGAAGACTTCTGAAAAGACTATGTTTAAGGTCTAATCATCTACTTCACTTGCTCAGCCTGAAGTCAGCTTTGTTGCAGTGTTGAAAATTTTCCAGTTAGTGAAAGGACCCACCTGGGCCAGTGGGGATACTCCAGCGGGATTTGACTGTTGTTCGTCTCGGAGATAGGGCAAAATCACCATTGAATCTTGTTTTGCATCTGCAAGTGCTGCGGATCCATAGCTCAGAACAGCCTTGTTAAAATCTGATGTAGGAATACAAACTAGAGGGGGCCAATTTTCAGTGCCCAAGAAGAAACACTGCGGACCTTAAAAAGCCTGGGAGCTAGGCTGCTTGGTTTTAAACACTGCCAACGGGAGGTTCTAAATGAATCATTTTTCAGAGCACGGAGGCAGACATTTCTCATAACTGGCCTGAGGAGAGGTCTTCAAATATGGGGTACAACTCCTCTGTACATCCTTCTCCAGGCTCAGATAAACACTCCAAACCTGAACACGATCTTTCTGAAGTTTTGAGATGTAGAAGAGGTGTGTGCAGGGTCTGTGAAGGACTGGGTTAGTAACAGAGTGGTAAAAAGTGCCCTCTTGTCTGTCGAATGCTCCAAGCAGGTCTTCAAGGTCTGCAGGCACTGAAACCACATATCTGAAAATGATTGAGTTACTCAAGTAATTATTAAATTGGATACCACTCAGATCTGTTCTGCTCTTTATTATACACAATGATTCACCATTTATAGGGCCATAAATTCATTTGAAAGAGGTGTAGCAAATCCAGGCTGGGGACGTACTGCAGAGGTTTGGAAATGGAGGCGAAGCTGTAAAGACTGGCTCCTCTCCAAGGGGCCGAGACGTGGAGCCCTCTGACCTGTTCATGGCAGCCGGTGATTTGTAACCTGTAGTGCAGCCACTCAGCACCTTGCCATCCACCCGGGCTGCCAGAGTAGGGCTGAAAGGGGACGAAAGGCACGCGTACAGGGAGATAAAGACTTTGCGCACGTGCCAGAAGTCTCTCTGTTCTTTTTCGTGTTACTCTCTTATCCACTCTCTCAGCCATCTCCTCTGGCTGTCGGTCCATCAAGCCAGCTTTCCATCTGACAATACATTTTATTTTGTTAAAGCAGTTCTTTACCAAGGATTCACTCGTTTGTTTTGCCTTCTGGGAAATGGTTTAAACTACCATGCTTTGATCACCTATTTCCCCTCCGCACACACACAGACAAGAAAAATAAAAACAGTTCCAGTGAAAACAGGATCTATTTTGCAAATAACCTCATTTTGGGAAAAAAAAAATAGTGGGAAAAAATGCTTCATCACAAACATTTTGGACATCCTCTTGTTTTCTCCTGCTCTTGTTCCCTTGGCAGCTGGCAGAGGTAGATTTCATAAAATTGCCATCCAACACTCAGAGGCACCGATGGGGTTTGTTAGACTCATGAGTTTCACAGGACAGACACTGTCCAGGGAAAACATCTTGCTGCTGTAGTTATTGTGAACTAAAATCTGTGTCTCCACAAATACCTCCCTTTGTTCTCACACAAGCCTAAATGAAAAGCTTTGCTTTTTTGAGGCCTGGATTAGTCAGGTACCAGTCAGCTGCTAACAAGGAAGCAAAGTTCCATCGTACGTGTTAAAGCTGATGCATCCACTCAATTGCTCAGTAAAACAATCTGGTAATTTTTGTCCAGGACTTGATGTTCTTTCTGGGCTCAACTTCTGCTACCTGTACAAAGGATCCCTATTTTTTGAAGAGATCTCTCTGTCAGAAGGAAAAGAAAAAGCATATTTTCTGTGCTGCTCACCATCTCTGAGCAAAAAAGTAGAAGAAAAACTCACCAAAATGCCATGAATTACTTTATCCTTCTAATTGCAAAAGTCTTTGTTTTTCCATCTGTCAGTGACAAGGACTTAGTTTTGCAAAACTGTTGAAAAAGCAAGAATTGGGAGTTCTTTGCCAATCTGAACGTGGAGAGCAGTAGTGAATCTGCAAACTTGGATGAAATTCAGTTACATTTTGCACTGTGAACTTGAAAACCTCAGTTTAACTGAGAAAATATGTTAGAAAGTGAAAAAGCAGCTGCTGCTTTCCAGGTCTGTCATTCACTTTTTAAACGTATTGCTCAATAATCACTAAAACACAGCTTTCTTAGGTGTTAAAACATCTGGGATTCGACATCTCTCTTAACCCAGATCACTGGGAATTCTGAATTGATTCACCAAGTTTCACAGAACGGAACAGGTAACCTGGCTGAATTTAATCCCATCAGCTGAATGGCCACATTTCACCAGCTTTAACTCATAGATCTGAACTGTCAGCAAGCATCTCGTGTGTGTGCGCAGAGAAAGTCGATGTTTTGCGGGAACATGCCATGGAACAGACTGAATATCCAAACAAACTGTGTTTGCACGCTTGTCTGTGGCAATGTAGGGGGGGGGAGGAACCGTGTGGGCAATTAAAGAATTGGCACTCACCAGTGGTTGTCTGTACCAACTCTGCCTGTGAGCCAAACAAAAGCTGCGTAGAAGTTTGACCCCACGAATGTGTCTCTTGGACACGTGGTGTGGTCTACCACTGCGGAGGGGGGCTTTTTCAAAGTTCATTTCACTGCAGTTGTTCCATGGTACTTGTCCCCCACAGCAGAACTTCAGGGGCATTGCAGCAGATACCACCTCTGAATGCAGAAAGACCTTGGCCACCTCTTCCATCTCCTCCTCGCCATTCATCTTAAAATATTCCCAGCACTGTTGCAGCTCACTCAAAGGTAGGCAGGAATGTTGTGCAAAATAAAGATTAGGCTTTAAAAACAAGTAATTTGCTGGTCACTGATTGTGTGTTAATTAGTATCATTCTGTCCCTGCTTTAAGAAAAATGGTCCACAGATGGCTTCAGACTGAGAAAAAAATTCAGTTTTTGTTCTAGCAATCCTGTTTGTTTCCTGCCACCACCCCTCCAGCTACCCTCTAATTGAACAAAGTGGACTTAATTTGAATTAAACTGTCAAAAATCTTCCACTTAAATTGATTTATCAGCCTTCCCGGCTGAAATGGATTCATTTCTGCACAATATATATGAAGTGTGTGTTGATGGATTGCATTTCACGGAATAGAAACATTTTTTATGCATCTTCATTAGATTCAGCTCAGGTATGCAAAGGAAAGGGGGAGAAAAGCAGGGAGGAAGGAGGGAGTGGGAAGAATAAGCGTGCAAGAGCACATGAGGGAGGATGCACAAGACAGAGAACTCCAGCTTGAGAGTAACAAAAATCCTCTTTCCCTGACTTGGTGTGTTCAGAGCCCATGCAACGTTCATGTTGCCCCCATATACCCACAGACATGCTTGGTGGCACAGATGTCAAAGAGAAATCTTACGCAAACTCAAGGTCCCTTCATCAGAGAGTGTCCCTTCTCCGTACCCTACCAGCTCTCCTCCCCAAACTCTCTCTCCTTTCCCATCTATCAAACTAGAAAGCTGGCCACCATCTCAGCTCTGGACCCGTGCGCGATTCCATCCAAGCACACTGACATGGCTTTTTAGGGCTCTAGCTGTGCCATGGGAAGGGTTATTGTCCCAGCTGCGTGCTACTGTCCACCCAATGGAGTACACTGGACCCGGTTACTTAGCAGCTGAGCTGACTTGAAGAGTTAAAGAGAAGATTCTTACTAAACTGAACAGAGATAGAGACGCTCCCATAGGCAGCTGAGCTGTCTAGTCTGAAGGACCTTGCACAGGGTCCATGACCAGCAACATAGGGTGGGTTGGATGATAATTTTCCTTTCATTTGGCACAAATGTTGGAGAAATATGTACTTCTACCCTTAGGTGGAGGATGCCACTTGACAGGGAAGTAAGGGAGTAGGTTGGGCTGAAATGCAGCAGACCAGGAGACCACTGTGGCTGCATGTGAGAGTCCCCCCGGGACAATCAAATCAACCCTTTCTCCAGTTAGATGTCCTTCAAAAGGAGGCTTATATGGAAGGGGTATTAGAGAGAGAAATATCAAAAGCTTCAGCCAGCTCCACTAAAAGCCTTTCAATTATAAAAAATTGTTATTGTCTTTATTTCTGCTCTTTTCCTGACCTAGAATGTGTTTAATGCAGTAGGAACCATTTCACAAACTCAATTAATTTCTACTTAGAATAAGGTATTTAACTGAAGAGTTTTAGGTGAACTGGGGCAGGTGCAGTTTGACTCTCTAATTAATTGAATTAAACTTCTATTTATTTCCAGCCATGCCAGATCCAAAAATTTTTCAACAGTTTCCATCTTCCATTCCTTCTGCTTGGCATGTTTTTTTTCCCCTTCTTGTGGACATAAGAATGGTGGATGGGATTCAAAAGGGCCATCAGTTTCCGAAAATGGTTGAGGTAAATGTCACAGGGAGGGAATACCAGAGTGAAGATGCCTGATGTGGAGAAGGCAAAGGAATTGCACTGATTCTGGGCTAGCAAGGCAGTGACAGGGCGGCTGTTTCCTGAAAGTTATCTGAACAGACTTGATGATCAGGGAAGTGAGGGAAACCCATCCAGTCAACTGAAGCTGGAAGGGATGGGTTTTTCTGAACGATTTAGCACGTGGAGTGCTGAGCACCTGGTCCTGTTGCAGGTAACAAAACCCCTGAAAACAAGACCTGTAGTTTCACTGAAAATCCTTCTCCATTGGCCTCACACAAACCTGATCAAAGTCATCACGAATGTTTCCCATGGTTTCAGCGGGCTTTGGAAAGGTCAGTTTCTTGTGAAACCTGCCTGCAGAAAATCAGAGAGCTCTGCCACTGATGACTGCAGCAGTAACATTTGGTCCCATATCCAGAACCCGCGTCTTTTCTGATGAAGGTTGCCACAAGGAGATGCCAAAAGTCTGCTCCCCTTACACCCCCTCCCTCGTGCTCTTTCACCAGCAAGAATATGAATCAAGCCCTGAAGAGAGCTGTCAGTGAGGGATGATTTTCCTGTGATTATTGCCTGGGTGAGAGATTATGCCTTGTTTTTTTGCAAACTGCCTTATTTGCAGAGCAGAACGCATTGGGCTCATGTCCAATTGATACATTCCTCTTCAAACAGCAGATCCAACTACAGAGTGAGATGCAAATTTAATTATTCCACATGTAGGAAACAGAAACGGAATCTCATTGTTAAATTTGTTCTCCTACGTTGGAAAGATAAAAAACAAAAAAAGATGCTGAAGTGGCCTGTGTGAGCTGAATACATTTCACTCCCTAGAGCTGGAGAGAAATGCACTCTTTTCCTGCTGCAGAACCTTCACTGGATAGAATTATTTTTCTTTTTTTTTTTTTTCTTTTCCATATTCAGCATTATGATGAGCTGCTGAAACTTCTTCCTCATATGCATGTATATGTGCAATTCCCACTCCGTTTCCAGGCAGTGTTTTGGGACCACTTCGCTTCCCTCTGAAAATGGTCTTCCGGGATGAGGACCAAGCTAGTTGGACCTTAGATAGTGGGAGATCTAGATCAGAGCCAAGACAAATGGTTTTTCCCTTAAGGGATTTCTTCCACTTGACTTAGCTCAGTTAAAGCCGCTTGGGGGACCACTGTGTAACCTGTAGACTCTGTTTCCTGCTGTCCTTCACAATGGGGTGGGAGACCTCTCCCATGGTCCCATTTCTCTACTGGTGTCTACAGTTTCTTGGAGGGAAAGGGATCGATCTGGAAGGTTTTGCCCTCTTTCTTTGTCTCTTTCTCTCTCTGTCCACTAATTACTGCAGCTTTCTTCGTGCCCTGCTTAGATGGTTCTAGTTGCAATGCAGCACAGATGTACCATGGGCATTACAAATGAGAGGAGGTTTGTGGTAGGGAGCACCATCCTCTGGTAATGAATGACTTGTTCCTCTTGAGTTCATGGGCTTATTTGTGTAGAAGTGACTCCTAGGTCTACTTTGAGGACAAGTTGATCTTCCATCCCCCTGTCTCAATAGCATCTGGCTCCAGGAACTGGTGCTCCATAGGGAGAACCCAGAAGGTTCCTGCTGCAAGAACTGATATGATTTAAGGGCAGCCCAAGCTGAGAGTTTGGTCTGCTTACGAAAAGGGCAGTCTTGTGCAAGTCTGTGCTTCAGATCTGTCTCCTTGAAGTTGTGATTCAGGGACCGCAACTTTTGTCTTGAGGACAATTTGCCTCATCTTCTCTGGGCAGTACTGGGAATTCCATTCATAAGATAAACATAACTGATGAGGTCTGTCCTAGCAGGCAGCAACAGAGCCGAGAGCCACTCAAGCTCACCTGCGTTAGACTGACTGCTGCCCCACAGCCAGTATCACACTCTGTCCAGTGATGGATCAGCCATGCTAGACTCATTCATTATAGCTCATATCTTATGATAGCAGGAATAGATCCTGTACGCTGTCACCCAGAGGAAAACTCTGTCTTTTACCTCCCAAAGCATCCCTTCTAGCCATAAGCTATTGAGTAACATCAGCGCTGTATACGGATGGGGAAAATATACACGAAAGAAGTCTGTGTAATAGACAACGTATCACCCCACCGAGCAGCGGCGCTCCTGGGGCACTCATCTCCTGCTGTTCATTTGCAGATGCCTGCAGGATCATCTTTTTCCATGAGCTGCCTGTAATTTACTTCTGGAGGCATGCTCCTTTTCTGCCCACAAACATATCAAGAAGATTTGCTTTGTTTGAGTAAATTTCCCTAGCAGGAGCAGAACAAGGGGTGAGCAGGACTCTAGACAAGTGCAGAATGTGACGGTGTTTAGATCCATGCTGTGCTTCGGCAGCGTCCTTTTTAAAAAGGGTACCTTTCCTGAAATGATCAAGCAGGATACGAGTGGCAGGTATTTGGTGGTTTTTAAACATATCATTTCTGCCATGTGGTCTGCAGCATAACCCCCAGATAAATGCACAGGTGAGGGGGTGAAGTGCTGCAACACAAGGGCAGCCAGAGGCAAGAATTTTTTAATTAGCTTTTACACTGGAAAAAGTGTTTGTGCGGCCACACTTTTAGCTCAGGGGAATCCTTAACCCAGCCTTGCATAGCTTGAGCCTGCTTACCGAAAAAAGGAAAAGGAGTTAGTCAAACAGGGGAAATAAACATTGGGTCATAGCTAAAAGAACATAATTTTCTACCAAACTCTTTCTATATTTACCATATTAAATGATCAACACATTTGCACTGTATCAAACTGGGCAGATGTAGCATTAAAAGGTCAGCTGTTAACCTGCAGAAGCAAAGAGACTCCACATCTCTCTCTTAAAGATGATACTGCATTCTGAATGGGTCCCCATGGAACTCCTACAATAACATTAATGCTCCGAGTGGCCGTATAGCGGCTCTCATTTGCGGTGCGTGGAACCTCTTCATTAAGACTCAAACTCCCACTGCGAAGGTTGGCGCTGACTTTCTTATGGCACTGGAACAACTGGGGAAACTGAGACAGAAGGACATGAAATTCTTTCCAAAAAAAAAAAAAAAATCGGTCTCAAATTCCTTATTCTCAGCCTCTTATTCCAATCTTCTGACAGGTTTCCACATGGTAGAGTTTGTGGGATGAAATATTCAAAATATCATGGAATTGGAAAACTATAAAGATCTTGGATGCCTTCTGACTAAATTGTTGATGTGTATCATCAGTAATTCTGAAACAATTAAAATGAGAATGTCTTTTGATGCAGCGATACTTGAGGGAATAGGAAAATCAGAGGCAATGCGAAAACAAGGTGCTTCTCATGTCTCCTATTCACGTAATATAGGCTGGGGTCCCCTTGGGAGCAGCTTATAAAATAAGAGCTGTATTATTACTTAGCCCGTTTGGGACAGATAAGAACTAAGCTCCCTTGAACCTCTCTCCCACACCTGATCCTTAGAGCCTGGCTGGGCCATGCATTAGTTTACATTCTGGTTCAGAAAAGGATTTAAGGCCCTGTTTACCTTTAAGGCTCCTCGTAGGCGCACGAACTTTCAGGTATTTTTCATTGAAGAACGAGCCCTTCAGTGAATCAAAGCCTTGTTACGTCCCCGTAGCAGATGGGAGAGGTGAAAGCCTGGCCCCACCTGCCCAACTTGCTAATGGAGCAGCTGAGCCAGAATACAGATGTTGCCACGCTTACCTCTGTTTCACAGAGGAGGCCGGGAGTAGGGGGAGGTTTGAGATTTAGAGCATATCTATACTCACAAGACTATGCAAATTCCTTATTACTCTGGCTTCAAGCTTGTGCTTGGAGATACAATATAGGTTAATTAAAGACACAAGAGAGTACGGGGAAGATGCACAGATTGGACGAAGCAATAGTGGCGTGGCAAAGACCGAGGAAAGATGTCCCAAGTCGATTCCTGGAGAGAAAATTGACACCACAAACCAGCTTTCCTTTTTTTTTTTTTCAGAGAGGAAAAGCACGGCATCAAAACACTGAGCAGAGCTGGTGCAAAAGTAGAACGGTCACTGTTGATGCTGGTTATCTCCACAACTTCAGCGGCATGGAAAACCGGACAAATTTCTTCTTGTGCTTTCCTAAAAATCAGCTCTCCCTATTCAGCCGTGCACAGCCTGTTAATGAGTTCTAGAGGGCAAAGGGTCTCATTCTCCACAAATGATGTAGCAGGTTTTCCAGTCTTTTGACATATTGAAATCATGAAGGCATGGGATGTGTTTCTGGAAGACAGGCTTCAGTCACACACCTTCTCTTTCTAGGGTCAGAACAGGGACAATCATTGAAAATTCAGCAATGTATAGTATGGAAGGAGTCAGGCTAAATGACCCAATAATGTATCCATGTCTCAAATATATGAGTAGTCTTTGTATGCCAGGACTGTTATGCCTCTTTTATCCACATGTTAGGGGCACAGCAAAGAAATTGGTATGGAATTGTTGTTCCTGCTACTTCTACAAGCACTAAATCTTGCTTTGTTTTTCCTATTTTCTTTCCTTCATTTTTTTTTTAATAGCCATCCAGGCTTCTTTACTGAAGCCGTAAAAAATACAAGTTATGAAAAGGAAAAGAAAAAGGCTATTTCTAGGCAAAGGAACGTGTCTTTGTATAAGTTTGTGGACTGAGTAGCACAAGAGGGGACCTGATCCTCAATGTGTTTGTAGGAAGCATCACACAATAGCGACCTGAATTGAGCCCTCCAGGCACAACTGTAATGTAAATATTAATTAATATTAATGGTCTGTGGCCTTGCCTGTCAGCTGGAAGCCAGCAAGCCTGTGCATGGCAGAGTAGCATTAATTTGTTGTTGGAGCCCTGAAAGCAGTGAGTCTCGTGGTATGATGAGCGCAGCAGCTTCACTCCCGCATGCCCACCCCGCTCTGCCTCTGGATCATCCACAGGGAGGGAAATCACAGCTGGGATGAGACGCTGGGGCTGTTTCAAAGAGCGCTGGGGACACAGGTGGGAGACAGGCCCATTGCTGAGCTCTGTACCCTACTGTGGGCTCCTCGTGTTGCAAACTCTAGGCACGGTGCCATGTGTTTGGCGTGCTGGGAACGCTGTCTGCAAACGGTGGGTCACACTTCCAAAAGCTTCTCTCATTCTCCTGGGTGGGTCTCTGCTAGCTGCACCTCATTCTTCTTGCAGCCAGGCACACAGCAATCATCTGGGGGGCTCCAGCTGGAACATCTCAGGTTCCCACTTGCTCCCATACTGTGGGCCCAGTTCTCAGCAACGGCATCTCCCCCGCTTTCCCTCCCTCCTTCTCTCTGCAAGCACCTCCAATGAATTATTAATTGCAGCTCATCCAATTAAAGGGCTCCTGCATGTTAATAATTCATGGCTGCTCGTCAGAGCTGTTGGCTGGCAGGCTAGGCAGCACTAGGGTTGGGGCTTCGGTGAACTGAGAGGAGTGAAGCGCAATAAAGAAAGGAAGAAATCAATAGTGTAGCACAGGCTGTACACATCCAGGAGACTCTTTATTATATCTGAAAATTGCTTTCTGTGATTGCTACCATCATTACTTCTGTATTTATTTTTTAACGACTCGTCCATCATGAAGCCCGTATACATAACGAAAAAGGCCAATTGCACTAAAACAGTTAAGTTCTTTTAATACCTGGCACTGGATGAAAACAGTAATGAGTTCATTTTGTCTCTGCCCTCTCTTATGGTGAAACCTTCCTCATCCGGAAGCCAGTTTCATTGCTATCTCTGTACGTTAGAATAGATCTACTACTTTTCCCTCTGGAAATGGACCCATCAATGATGTTCATGGGAATAACTTGCAGCTTAGCGGCTCTGACATTAGTACACAAAGGCAGCTCCCAGGACATGAGAATACTAGCAGGGTATTCAGAGGAAGCGTAAGTGTGGTGCTATTGCCGAACCAACCCTTTATCAGGGCAAGGGAGAAAGGACACCAAACTGGAAACCTCTCCTGAAGTTTGCGATGAGTTGGCACGAGGGAAAAGGTAGACAAGATAGTCTGGGGTGAAGGCCATGGAAACTGTGCGCATTAGAGGGGATATAGTCTCCTACAAGGCAGATGTGAAAAATGAAGAAAGTGAAATTGCAGATTTTAGTATGTGAGCATAGTTATTGGGAGCAAATACAGACTGGTAAACAGCCAACCTCCTTGTTGTCTCAGAAAAAGGTACACAGAGAATGAAAAGCTAGAAGAGAAAGCCAGAGAAGCCCAAAGTAGACATAAGTTCCACTTCTTTGCCAGTGATGGCAGCCCACTGAAAGAAAATACTTACTGAGGCTTTCAACGAGGGGATGAGTAGGTGGAAATCACACCAAGACTCAGAACCTCATGAAAAGTATGCCTCAAACACTGGGTAAGGGTTTACTGCCAATAAATAACCTAGTAAAATGGTGTGGACTATATTGAGCAGGAAGTCAGCTTAAATCAAATAACTATGTCCTCAGAAGTCTTTTGGTCTCTCTTTAATAGGGGTCATACCCTCCTTTTATAAGCTTGGGGACTATGAAGAGGAGGCTAGACATGTACTGGAAGCTAGAAGACTCTTTTTGTAGCCTTGCATGTTGAGGACATATTGCTTTAAACCACATTTGATGGAAACCATAAAAAAGCCCATTGCTAATGTGCGGTACAATTGGTAGTACATGTGGGTTGTGAGCTTATTTTGAAAGAAATCATGCCTTTGTACAGCATCTGCTTCAATAAGACTTCAGACTGGGGCTTTCCATCACACTGCAAATGCATAATATTGATGAAACACTGTTCCTGCATGGGGGTGTGATGTGACTGAATCACAGATTTTAAAATATGTAAGAACTTGGAGAGAATAGTTATTCTCTTTTTAATGCAAGTGATTTTAGTACTGATTTGAGAGCCCTGAGGAGAACGTGGATTTCAGTCTTCATGGCCCATTCAGTCTTTGGTCTCTCAGCTGTAATTTCCAATTAGTGTTAATTTGATTGTGGTTTCTGTGGTGTGGATCATGACGACCTTTCATACCCAGCTGATCTGGCACTGCAATTTGGTGGATCTTTCCCAATGGACAATGGATAATTTGAGACTCTGCCACCACCAAATTGCCCCTATTTAAATGCTTTGCTCAGGGGCAGCTCCTGGTTAGGCTGGTTCTGATGGTGTTCGGGTTAACATCCATTCCCTTGTCGTTTCTGTTTCCAGGCCCCAAAGCAAGATCCCAGTTCCTGGCTTCATATGCTGAATGTGCACTATATGTTTCAGATACCACTGAAATACTGCCACAAAAATCGGCACAAAAGAGAGCAGGAGAGTTAGCGGAAAGGCCAAACACCTTGAAACAGTAAGGGAAACTTAGTGGCGAGCTGTGATTTAGGAGTGGCATGGCACATCTCTGGGTGGCTGAGGAGCTACGCTCTGATCCAACTTATTGCGTGAATGGCTCGGTAATCAGCTGCTGAATGTGTTCGAGGGACACCAAGATCAGTGGGTCAAGAGTTTTAAGACCTCAGGAAGCTTCTTGGCGATCGTGTAAGCATCTCGCCATCCATGCATGAGACAGCAAGGCGGATCAATGAGTCCCCAGCTATGACACCCCAGCCTCTTGGCATTGCCATTGCGGTAACGACCCTTCCTTGCATGGGAACCAACTCCTCTGCTCAGGGCTGGGTGAGCTGAGAGCACAGGCAGTCTGACACGTGGCATGCACCACTGCGATACGGCCAGCTTTCCTAAGCCACGTAGCTTTCTTCTTTAAAAAGAGAAGGGGAGCCATGGTCATTTTTTCCCAGGTTTTTGCAACATCTCAATTTGTCCACTGTCCACTGTGTACACACAGATCAATTCCGGAGGACGAAACCAATGTGAACTTGTAACATCGCTGGGCTTTTAAACAACAAGAACAAAATCAACAAAAAATCTTAGCAGAAAACGAAATTTCTGGGGTTTTTTATTTTTATTGACATTTTCATGAGAGAAGAATTGATCACATCTCAACTCTGGAGTTGAGTTCTTTGAAAAACCTAGCTTTTAGCTTGCAATGAAAAGGTGGGGAGATGGGCAGAGATGATGCCCCACTTCCAAACATCTCTCTGGAAGCTCCAGTCCAAATCCAGGTCTCTTCCAGCATTGCTTTGTACAATACAATTTTCCATTTGATTCTCTCTCTGCTGTTTCCTTTATATGTGTGTTAATACATAAGCCTGTTCTTTTTTATCTTGCTTGTATTTTTGGCTTTTTTTTTTCTTTCCCTGCTTAGTACTAAACTGCAGCACACGCATTGTGCTTTCAGCTGCCTGTGATCTGTCAGCGGGCCCAGGAGCTTAGCTTTAACGGTCTATGTAAATATTGTCTCAAAATTACAAATATTCAGGATGGCAGTAATATATGGGGCTTTTGTTAAAGCATCTTGTTTTATGGGCTTAACTACAGGCTGGGAAGCATGGAGATGTTGACGTGTTATTTGTACAAGGGACACACGCTCACGTGTACACAAAAGCCCAACATTGTACAAATAGCAGTTCAGGCCATAAATATCATGGCAAAATTGCTCCCAGATCAAAACAACCCCCAAAAGAGACATGATCGAAATGAAGTCAGGCTGCATTACTTTCGGGGCACACACCCTTCTTTTCTTTTCTTTTTTTTTCTTTTCTTTCCTCTGAAAGTGGGTGGAAAAGAAAACTCCAGTGCCGAGAAACCTATTCTGGAACAACACATTTAGAAACAAAATGTACCTTTGTATCTAAAAATCGGAGGGTCATGAATATTTAACGCGGGGAGGAAAGAATGATTTTGTCAGCGTGTAAAGCAGTCCCAGAGAGACTCGAATTCTGCCTGGTTTCTATTAGCTTTCCTTCTCTGTAAACAGACTGAGTCATTTGTTGCGGGAGAGGTGTGTGAGCACAGGGAGGGAAAGACGCATGGGTAAAAAGCGAAAAACCCCACTGCCGCGCAAACGGATGGAAATGGATATGCTGTGCAAAGTGCTGCCTCCGTCCCCGTTTCTCGTGATGGGTTGCTGGGTCTGTACAGCCAAGTTTAGCTGCAGTTGCCAGCCCAACAATGTCACGAATTTGAAAGGTCTCCTGCACTGCTAAAGAAAATACAAAGGGTGCCTGTACATCCTGACTAACCTCCCCTAGAGCAAAACAGAGACCCAGAGCCACCCCAGGGGAAAGCTCATATTACCAAAAATGTGAACGAAAAAAGCTTTCCTATCAACTCGCCCCAAGCTGGGTGAAACCAAACCTTGTTCCCTGCCAAAAGACATTGTGGTTATTGGGGTGTGAAGGATTCCCCACGGACCTCATGAGCTACGTGCGCACCATGAAGCCTCCAAGCTACAAACTTAAGGAGAAGCAGGAGCTGACTCTGATCCGGCGCAGCAGGGACGGTCCAGGGGCTCCCGTTTTGTAGTCCTGGCACGGGGAAAGCCTCTGGACTCAGGCAATCGTATCAGCACATATTCAAGCCGAAGGCAGCAAGCCTTTAAGTTAAGCATATCTCAAGAGTATGTCTCTGTATCAGGGCACCAGCGACTTCAGCTTGTTGTTCTCCATTGCCTTTTTCTCTGTATTTGCTGAGATTGCTCTACATTTCATACTCTTTAGTCCAGTCTTTGGACCGCAGCAGAGCTGGGGAGGTGCAAAATGAAACCCGCCCGTGCCTCCCAAGCTGGGAGTGGAATAACTTCTGGGGGTATGTGGAAAGGGAGATGAAATGTGGGGAGAGGAGGGTCCTGCAGCCTTCCCTTTCCCCACTCTGCAAGAGCACATCCCAGAGGTGGGCAGGGGACAGCGTGGGTTTGGTAGACAGCGTGTTTAATAGCATTTTGCCCTTTCCACCTTTCTGTTACTCCAGTTTCCATATGAGAAGGGGCGTAGCGCTCGTATAGTCTACTGGACCACTCCTGCTGTTTTGCAAATGGAGCTAGTTTGGCATCAGCAAGCAGCTGAGATTCTTATCTTTTCCTTCCTAAGTTGCTTTTTTTCCTCCTGCCTTTACCATGCAGGTGCTTGGCGCAGCCATGAGTCAGAGCCTTTGAGATGGGCTGCTTGTACCAGGCTGCCATCCAGAGGGGAAAGATACGGCGCTGGGAGCACCAGGCACTTACTGGATGGGGAAGACATACAAAAGGGATAGCTCTGGTCAGGAAATCAGAGCGGGGCTTTACATCGAGGGCAAGGAGGGGTTTTGAAACGGGTCAGATGGCATTTTCGAGATCCTGATGGCTTGAACCAAACCCTTGCTCCTTTCTGATGAAATTCCAGATGACCAGCAGCAGCAAAATTTGCGAATTAAAAGAAATAGTAATTTCTGTACGTGACACTTGTCACTGGAAGGTTTCAAGCACCTCACGCTCTGAATCCTTACAGCTCTGCTCTCCCTGCTTCTGGGTAACGACTCAGCCTCTGGCCACAAACTTGAACCTTTCCATCCGCAGGCCTCCAGACCTAACCCCAAACTGTGTCACTTGAGCCTTTCTGGGGCAGACATGGCCAAAACTGCGAACAGAACATAATGCAGCTCTTACTTGTTGTTTGAGGCAAGGCCTTGCAGGTACAACTTGATCCCCAGACTCTCAGACCACGTTACTCAATTGTCATCGGTGAATAAGATGAACACGCTCCGACAGGACAGACACACCTATATAATCAATACCTATTAACTTTTTCCACCCATGGGGTGTGTGTACGTATGCCTATATAGAGCTAGACACATCTGTGCACACATTCAGGACCTTTTCAGTGACGACATATAAATACATGCCGGTGTACCCATTATATACAAATATAGACACAACATGCTGCTCTCTATATAAATTTTTGCTAGGTCTTCCTTTTGCAGCGTGATCAATAACAGTTCTAGTGCAGAAGGTGAGCAAAGTGCCTTGTTAAACTAATAATTGCACAGGAACCAAATCCTTTCCAATAAAATCTTTTAAAACCTTTATAAAATTTCCACTCTAAGGCCAGTTTTCCTGGGAGACCTATAATTATGGAGAGTGGAGAGAAAGGAGCGTAACTAGCCTCTCTTACCAGCCGCCCAACAGACGCTAAAATGGGGCTGCACCAAGAAGGTGGCCCCCGTGGAGTCTCTTGATTGAGACACAAACCTGTAGGCTTGCTCTGCCCGTCTCCCTGCAGGGTTTATAATTAAAGCTGTATCGCTGTTTATATTCCGGCGGCACCTGTAAGACCCACTGCACAAGGTGCTGTGCAAACAGAGAGACGGCAGGCTTGCTGCAAAGGATTTACAACCGTAATAGAGAAAGTGTGCTGAGGAGGGGGGGTGGTGGCTGTGGAGAGGGGTGAGGAGGAAGGAGGACAGCGAGTCTTTCAAGGTTGTGCGTTAACAGAAAACAGAAGTCAGGAGCCTGATTGCCAAGCAGCTGCCACTCTCCGCCAGGCCATACGGGCTCTCAGATTCAGCCTCCAAGAAACACACGCGCGGCTTGACCCAGGCACTTCCATGTTATGTTTGGGCGTGTGGTCACACCACGGGGCAGAAGTGATGCCTCTGAGCCGCAGGTGAGGTTTTTGGTGTCCTATCAGGTCCCGTTTGACTGTCGGAGTCCCCTAAGCAATGAGTATTTAGAATGGACCCTGCTACTGAGAACGCCCGTGCACCAAGTGCAGCTCCCAGGCAGGTCTCGCTGCGGCGCATGGGGCAGGGGAAGGGTGACTGCTCTGCACTGGGGTTGCGTGCAAGGGAGGGCTTGCTCCTGGCCAGCAGGTCGAAGGCAGATCTGGGAGGTCTGCATCTGTGGCTCATGCAAGCGAAGGACAGCGCTAGAGGATGCTGATCAGTCTGGGAGCACTGGAGATGGAGGAACCCAGCAGGCTGAGGGTAGCAGATAGGCATCTTGTACAGCAAATCCCATCGCAGTGGGTGCAGTGAGGATCGCTCCCAGCTGGAGCCACCAGGAGAGCATGCCAGTGCCTTGTTCATGGGAGCATCCTGTCTACACTCCCTGGGAAAAGGCAGACCACCTTGTAAATGAGGTGCCGTCTTCTCTGGAGAGGCCATTGTTTCCGTGAGGCTTTTCATTACCTTCGGTGCTATCCATCCCAGGCAGCATTAGCACTATAGGGAAGAAAGGCAGGAAACAAGAAAGTTAGCAAGTCGTGGGCTGTGTTTGGTTAAACAGTGTCTTCAGGCTTCAAAACTAATGCATATGGAAGGGGGTGTTATGTAGGGACACTCAGCTTCCTTCCTCCGAGTTAATTAACCTCCTTCACCTCCATGCTGTTATAGACACAAGCAGTTCCACTGCATATGTCAAGGGCATAATTAGCACAGACTGAGCAAACCACACACACAGAATGGAAGCACGCCTGCAAGATGGACAAAAGTGAAAGCCAGGCATTGGCAGGGACGGTGAGCCACGGCATAGTTGACCAAGTATGGCAGGAGCAATTCTGAGCTGCTGGAAGGAAAGATAAGGGTTGTCCCTTTTCCATTTCCTCCATCTGCTGTCTGCAGTTGCAGGGCATGGATGGGAGGCTGCATCCACCAAAGCAGAGCAGATTCACACTCTGGGGACATGACAAGGGTTAGGAGCAGCTTGGTGATGGAGGAAAGTCTTCCTCAGTTCCTATTCGTTGCACCTGGTGGACTCAGACCTCCAGCATTTCTAGCTTCTTGGTGCTCAGAGGACTCAACCTTCCTCCCTCATTCAGTTAGCATGATGACAGATCCTCAGGTGACCCTTCTTCATTGTACAGGAGAAGGTCTCCACCCTCACTGCCACCTCTGCAGCTCTGCCCAGCCCTAAGCTCCAGATACCTCTGCAGCCAGCACTCCAGACTTGTCTTCCCTTGGTAACCCAGGTTCCATATTCCCATATCTCAGGATGATGACATCTCTGCTGTCATGACAATGAACGCCCTTGGCAGGGAAGACTGAGGTGGAGCTCGACGGTGTTTCACTGATAGAGGGAAACTGCATTGCCTGAGGACAGGTCTCCAAGGACCCCTGTGAAGGTATCCACCGTTGTTCACGCAGCTCATTTCATGGGACCATTTTCCCTCACTCCTTAGTCTCAGTGGATCCTTCCG
Source organism: Burhinus bistriatus (assembly GCA_013397275.1). NCBI lineage: Eukaryota > Metazoa > Chordata > Aves > Charadriiformes > Burhinidae > Burhinus > Burhinus bistriatus. Next base: position 308,070 of record VYXH01012647.1, on the reverse strand, counting down.
TGCCTGTCGATCAACTCCATCCATGCTGGTTCCTCTTTTTCCTTCCACTTCATCTGTGAGGTTCTCCTGTTACATCTCACCTGGCATATAGATTACAAGCAGCCTGGGGCAACCCTGTTCCATGACCAAAGATCCCCAGTGTTACTGTCATGCAGATCCCTGTGAACGGAGAGTGTGAGAGGAGTGAAACAGAGAAGGCTAACGATTCCCTGTAAGGCCTCACCTCTTCTGCGGCTCACAGCTTCCGACATTGCCTCCTCCCTTCTCCCCAGAATCACAAAACACACATGCAAAACACTCCCAATTTTTAAATGTTGCTGTTTTAGAGAAACATAGAGCTTGTTCCAGCTGCAGGCACTAAATCATCCCTCTCCCCTGGACGTGTGCTGGGGAAGTAAGGCCAGTGATGAATGGGGCTGTCCATATTTACATTGGGAGCAGAACAGCTGTGTGAATCTCACTGTGCGATGAGTACTCTGTGCAAACTCGGCATCCCCCTTACTTCCTTCCCCACTGCTTGGTGACAGTGACGGATTGTCCACTTTGCCGGGTACTGCCCAGCTGCATGCATGACTCCCAGCACCTCCTGAAAGTGAGAAAGAGGGGGTACCTAACCCTCAAATCATCAGAGTTGCTGTATCTCTTTGGCGAGTCTTATTTCCTGCGATGACTTTGCAAACAGGCAGGCCACAGAAATAAAAGAGAAGCGCTGGTGAATTGGAAGTGAGAGGAGGGAGGAGAAAGGGTAGCCTGGCTGTTTCTTGCAAAGAACTGCATCCAAGATGTTGAGCGCCTGTAGCACTTTTTGTCTTTCAGACAAATGCTCAAGGTAAATATTGATGCCAATATGTTCTGTGTAATAGACTGCAGTTCTCTGCATAGAGCTCTTGGACTGTGGGGTTTAAGAAGAGCTTAAAGTGTTGGCAAGATTTAAGTAATGTAAAGACAACCAACATAGGCTTCCTACCATTTTCCCCACTCTTTCATCCCCGCCTTGATCTACACTGTTGGCTGCTACCTTTGCTTGGTGGCCCAACCTCAGCCCTAGGTAGATGGAAATACTTTGTTCTTCCATGAGATCTCTATGCAATCCTGCCAGAAAACTTCGCTCCTTCCAAGCAGACTCCCATACTTACGGATCTGCTCATTTTCCTCATAACCTCTATCCCTGTAACCCAGCAGGAAAGTTTCCGGAGATGACTATGATCTGTCAGGGGCTTCATTGCAATTAACACATGTCAGCAGAATGCTTCACTTTCACCAAATCAACATATTCTGAGAGGAAAAATATGAGTCTCAAATCAGTCAGAACATTTCTGACCATCTCTTCATTGTACTCCTTAGCTGGTGGAGATATGCTGGGTACAAGCACCAGTATTATGGAGAAGTGACTAAGCTGTAGGGTTGTCTACATGCCACATACCTGGAGGTGAAACAAGAGGCTAAAGAAGGAAAGATGCTTAGATAAGACTCTGATACCTTCATCCAACACTTTACGTGGAAAAAAGACTTAAAGTACAGCAATAGGACGGGTGGCTCCACTGCACAGAGAAGTAGGGTCCTGACAATGTGTCTGAAGAAAGGCACTTGGCACCGGGGTTTGGAAAGGTGACACTGGGAGGCTCTGACCTGCTCTAACTAGACCCAGGTGAAGAGGAGAAGAGGAATCATTACTGGGTCCATTTGTATAGACTGCTCCTGTAGCAGACCAGAGGAAGGGTCACCTTAAGATCCCAAATTTGGCACAGGTTTCCTTGAGGTAGGGTTTAGCCCACAACTACCATCCACACCTGGAGTCAGTCCGATCCAGCCCAGCACATGTCCATCTCGGACTAAGATTCAGGGCTCTGTGGCCTGAAACACATCTCCTCCTCACCATCACGGGCTGGGTTAATCGCTGAAGGGGGTAAAGAAAGAACTGCAAATGGAAAATGGCATTTTCAATCTGCTGGAGTGTCTGGGCAGGGGGAACAAAGGTAGACTCGGGGAAAGGCAATGAGAAGAATGGCAGGGAGCTGGGAACGGCTCCTTGCCTTATTCTTATGCTGCTCCACTCCACACTCAGATAAAGTGGTCCCTTCTCCTCAGCCTTCTCCTTTCTAGTCACACACTCAGTTGGTTAATTCTCTCCTCGTCGAGATCAGAGATTAGATAGGGCCTGGATTTATAGCTAGTGAAAATAAAAAGAGCTGCTCCTATCAAGGATTCAAATGATTAAATATCCTACCATAGAAATACTTTTAACTTCACTTACAGTACAATTTCACTTACACGCTGATGCAGTTGACAGCGCTAACAAAAGCTGCTTGAGTAATATGGAGCCTGAAGAGAGAGAGGAAGAAGCTGGAGGAGAGAATGAGAACAAGGGATAGGGACAGAAATGGAGAGAGAAAGAGAGAAATGGGATTAGATAGTGAGATGCAAAGAGAGGAAAGGAAAGGCAGGAAAAGGGAAGGAAAGGAGGAGGTTGGCTCTCTCTGCCTGCCGCATTAAAAGTACAAGAGCTAAACCAATTAAACAATGAAAGGAAAGCAAAGGATTAAATGAAGGGCTATGTAAAACAGCTCCTCTAATCCAGCTCATTTACTGCTCTTTATTCTTCATTTCCCTCTCATGTTGATCCTCAGATTCAACAACGCCAGACCCATAGTGCCTCGCGCCTCACACATGCAGGGTCCTGCTGGCACGGTGGTGTGCCCCATTCACTCCTCTTCCACCCCTGCCCCTGTCTGCTGCCGGCCGGGGTGGGGGACGGCAGCCGTGAGTGACCACGACATTGGCCTGGGGATGCTCCTGGGCATGCGAACGAGCCTGTACCAAGCTTTGGTCGCACCCATGGTTAGACTACTCCTGCTCTCCAGCCAAACTCAGACAACCTCAGCAGCGCATGGAGAGCTGTTCTGTGAAATGGGACTGTCCTTCTCTGCCATCACTACCAGCAGATCGCTGGAGGGACTGTTCCTCTCCGGGTGCTGCTGCAGAGCCCCATTGTGAACAAAGCCTCTAGGCTGCTCTGGTGATCCAAAGGACAAAGAATCACAGAATGACAGAATAGCAGGGGTTGGAAGGGACCTTTGGAGTCCAACCCCCCTGCCAAAGCAGGTTCGCCTAGAGCAGGTTGGACAGGAATGCATGCAGGCAGTTTTCCAAGAAGAATTTTCAGGGCAATTTCTGCTCCTGCCTCCTCTGTGGCTCCTCTTTTGCCTCATTCCCTTCCTTTTCACAGATTTACAGACACAGGAGGCATGAGGTCTGGAGTGGGCACAGCCCCAGTGTGCACAGGAGGGGCTCACCTCTCACCCACCGCACATCGTACCAGGGGCTGCAGACAGCAGCGTGGGAAGGAGCATTTCCACTCTCTGTGCCCCCCCAGCTCCATGCCCTACCAACGCTGGGATCCACCACGGCTCCCCAAACCTGCTGTGTGGGTCGGGGCGTCCTGCAGAAACAGTGGCGGTTATGGGGAAAGTGACTGGTAGCTAAAATGCAACAAAGAGGGGGTTGATGGGGACTAACATCACTTACCTACTTTCCCCTTTCCCCCTTCTTTCTCCATTTGCCTGCTGTCCAAGAATGATTATTTGTTTTCTGGTTACTTCTTACGGTTTCAATCTCAGCCTCAGGGAGAGCAGAGGGACAGCAGAGCAAGTCATTTGGGGAAGGGCTTGAGCACTGGGGGAAAGCGCGGCTCCCTGGAGGAGGTTATCTCTGCCTGGTCACTGTCTTCAGGGATGCTGTGCTATTTGGAACGGACTTTTTTTCCCCTTCAGCACTCCAGAGCTACAGATCATTTGAATTCACCCTCTCCTTCCCTTTCAGGAGACAGAAAGGCCCCAGCCGTACTTGAAATGAGACAGATGCTTATGGAATTGTGGTTTTAAAAGCATTTTTCAGTTGAGTTCTTTCCTTTTCTACACAGAGCAGTCCAATGTGAGCTGACTAATAAATGCATTATCTTTTTTTTTCCTTTCCTAGGAGGGTTTGATATGGCAGCTCCATAGATCAGCCTGGTCTCCAGGGATATTTCTGCCCTAAACAAAATGGAAATTGTCTGCCCCCTCACAAGCCCTCAGTGACTCATACAATAAAGACAACCCATAAATATTTGGGTAATTACAGTCCGTTCACCTAAATTCCATAAGAGGCAGAGCACTTTCTCACCGCGTGTCCTTAAACAGCTGTCGCGTGTTGCTGTTTGCTGCCTGGGTGTTGCCGTAAGCACCCGATTCCCCCTTAATGGTCAGCTTCCAGGTAGGGTGCATCCAGGTCTTTGTAAGTAGTTAGCAACGGCTGGGAACGTTTCATAGCAAAAGGATGAAAAGTTGTGCGAGGAATACTAAGTTAGATACTGCATTGCTTTATACACAGTACACATAGAGCCAGTGCCTTTTGCCCAATGCCCCGTCATGGGTCACCAAGACACCGGGGTGGGGGACGGCAGCCGTGAGTGACCACAGCATTGGCCTGGGGATGCAGCCACCTCCTTGGCACGGAGGTCAGAGGACCCCCACGCCTGGAGCAAGGATTTGCTGAAATGTGCTGTAGCCAGGTCCTCCAGTGCAGTGACAGTCCCTAGAGATTAATGCGATTTATAATGTTATTATCACTGTGTTGTTGTTAATATTTTACTGCTTGTTGTCACCACTCTGTGAGGCAGATCCAGCTATACATATATCTGATCTGGGGGTCTACAGTCCTTTGTACGTTCCCTGGAATGGTTACACCGGGCTCACGTTACAGCTATTTGATGCTGCATAAAATTACCAGAATGGCGAAAAGTGGAGAATACACATTTTAAAACGAGCAACTCAGTGAAGGTTTGGGCTATGTTACTTCCTTCCCTCCCTCCCTGCCTCGTCAGCTCAGTGTGAATTACAGGGTGTGCGAGAACACTTTCAAAAAACCCTCCTTGAAATCAGCACGTCTGGAGCAGCACCGTCTGCACGCCCCAGCAGTCTGCCTTTCCTCAGTGGCTCCTCTCTGCTCTGTGACGACCTCTTGTAGTGCAGCTGATGGCCACAGTGACAGAAGGGCCACAGGTTTCCTTTTGCCTAACCCAGGGCAGTCAAACAGACGAGGAGTGGATTTGCATAAAGTGTCGGTCTTTCTTGACTTTCTGACAATCCTCCAAAGAGCATCTCCACTGCGAGGAAACTGGACGTCCTTCGTTGGCTTGCTCAGGCCACCGGCATCCGGCAAGCAGAGAAGTCACACTGCTCCTGCCAGAGGGAGAGATGGACAGGTCTACAGAAACGCGTTGGGTCTGGATTGCAGAGGGGAGCTCTCCAAGGAGCTGGTGACTGGCAACCCCAGCGTGGGAACGAAAAGCTGTTAAGCTAGAGGAACCCATCAAGGGCAGCCTCCTGCCTCCAGACATAACCAGGCCCGGCTACCTTCAGAGAAGGTTTGAGCAACTCTAAGGCTGGTATCAGACCTTGTCAGTCACAAAACTTTTTATTACAACCTGCTGCTTTATCAAATGCTTCATTTTATCTATTTTTCACCACCCCCACCCCCTTTTACTTTTGCTACTTAAAATTTGTTTCTTTCCTTGGTACGGGTGACGGTGCTTCTAATCAGCACTTTCCTTGTCTAATTGCTTCATTGCGAGCTTCTCCCTGAACCTGTCAGACACAAACTCACACTTCTTGCCTTACTTGTCACAAGAAAAATTGTTCTTTTAAATGTGTCTGGGAGAGGCACAAGGACATTGAATACACCAGGGAGAGAGAAGGATGGAGCAGTGACTGACTGCAGTTACTCATTACATGGTATTTCTAAAAGCGCCCCCCAACTTACCTGGAGATACACAAACACAGAAAAAAGAAAATTCTCTGTCTCAAAGACATCACAGTCCAAAATACGCTGACACTGAAAAGTCCCTGTGGAAGTTATACCTGCTGCGATGATAACAGAGGATGAGTGGATTACTCGGTGAAACAAACCATCCATGGCAGGAGAGATTATTTTGCATGTTAGAGGAAGATTTGGGGACTTTAAATACTAATATCCCTTTAATGATTAATGTATCTGTTGCGTAGGAACCTGCTTGCTGACCTGTTCGCTCCCTGTGTCAACCACATCAGAAGTGCTAGTAGACAAAAGAAGTTTGTATGGTTTTGCTGTACCAGTGTTGTATTCACGTAAGAAATTTCTGTCCTGTTTGTAACTGAGCAGAGCTCTGAGTTTTACCTCCCACATTTGAGTCCTCTGTTATCCACCTAAATTAGATTATTTGTGAAGCACATTGCTGTTCACCCCTGGTGATAGCAGAGGAGTCTTTCAGGCCGAGGTATTTGTGGTTGTCATCTTATCTCCTGATAAGAAGATAACAGTGTTCCTCCTCCCCACTGACACATTAGCTTTAGTGCTGGTGGATTTGCCTATCAAGGGCTGGCAGAAAGATAGAGCGGGGTTCAGTGTTTGTGTAGCTCAGCTTAGCGGTTTCCTTGGTTAGATAAATGATGACCTTGGTCTTACCTCCACCTGCTTTGTCTCCGACTAAGCAGGTGACAAGGCTGATGTCACACCTTCAGGTCTTGCCTGAAGTCATTTGAAGGGCTCTGACTTCATGGCAGTTTGGTGACATATTGGTCTTGTCCTTTACATTTCATCCTACAAGAGCAGATTCTCTCTGTGGGACAGGACAAGCCACTTCACGGAATCACAGAATCACGGAATCAAGGAATCACGGAATTTTCAGAGTGGGAAGGGGCCTCTAGAGATCATCTAGTCCAACTCCCCTGCTGACGCAGGAATGCCTAGAGCACATTACTCAGACCGTGGTCCCTCTTAGCTCCTCAACTATTAGTCAGGGATCAAAGTTTTATTCACGGTAAATAATATCTTTGTGCTTCTGTGCCTTGCCTACCAGTGAAGAGATCACAACTGTTTTGCCTTTGTGTTTTGGAGGTTTTTTTGGGGATGGGGCTGAGAGAGGACCCCATGGCAGTGGTTTTTGCGGAGCCTGCTCTTGGGGACATTGGCAGGACAAAGTGTCCAAGAGCTGGCAGCGGCTTACATCTGGCATTGCCCTGTCCTTGCTGTCTCTCTCACGGGACAGTTTTGAAGAAGTTTCCCCAAGTTCTCCTCTGCCTGCCTGGGGTTTCATTACTTATGATCGGTTGCAGAGCTGGGAGAGCTGCCTTCTGGCAGAGCAGCTCTGACCTCCTGGTGAGGAGAAAGCACAGAGATATTAGCAGGGCACAATTAGAGGGTGGAGAGGAGAGGGGGAGAGATTGACTGTGGGCCACTGCTAAGTATTTTACCTGTCAAAAAATTACTTTAACCTGCACATTTAAGCTATAAAAATATTTCTTCAATCAAGGAAAGATCTGCTATTCACAAGGACAAAGCTAAGGCAGCATCTTCTCCTTGTCTCAGAAAATTAATTTAAAAGAAAAAATGTGGAGAATTCAATAACAGGAGAGAAAAGTGCCTGTACATGGTCTTTAGTTCCTGCCCCTCATATCTCTGCATTGCAATGGGGATACGGTATAGCTCTTTTTTCTAGGAGCAAAATCTGTACATCTGTGCCTTGAAGCCCAATTAAAAGCTCCCAAAGTCAACGGCAGTCTCAAAAGAGATTTTACCTTTAAATCACCTTCTGTACTGATTCGCTGCTCCCTTCCCAGGGAGGTACCCAACAGTCTCCATCTCGCTGTGCACGAGAACATCCATCCTCAGCCCCACGCGTCCCGTGAGAGCCCAACCACCACCACAGGGGCTGCGCTCAACCATCTTCACTCCAGGTCACCTCCAGGGCTGAGATCTTTGCCTGGCTCCTGCACGGTTCCTCCAGATTTATGCTAAGTAAAACAGAACTGATTTTGTCCCTTTTTCTTATTAGGCCAATAATTCTTTTCCTACACTTTTCAGATCCCTTGCTGTCTGAATGTATGATACAAATGACTCAACCTATGCATTTCATGTCATTTGTGAATCATTAGGACTCACTTAAGAGGGTTTGCATCACTCCATGCTCATCTTTATAATCCTAGCCTAATTCTGGGCTTTGGCCAAATAGCGTTCAGGCTTCACTTCTTTTCCTTTACCTTCGGTTCTTTATGTGTTATTGAGTTATTCAGACACTTTCCATTGGGATGAATTGGAAATACACAATAGAAAATGCACTTTCTCAAAGGAAAAATTCACATTTGCTGAAGTTTGTTTATTTTAAAAATCAACATGCAATATATACTTTTGGCCAGAATAAGACTGATTAAAAATAGAAACATGGCTCAAATATTTCCATTTTCTAAGTGTTTTGCTTGAAAACAATGCAACAAAATAGTAAACATATTTTACTCATGACACACTAAACACTGCCTCATAAAAACTCTAAGCTGGACACCTACTCTCCTTTAACAGCTAGGCTCTCTGGAGAAGAATTCCTCTTGTGCTTTTGATTCATGGTGTATCAGGCTCATTACAGGACTCCAGGATATTTTTGGATATGCTCTTTGGAATTCTGTTATCCCTATTTTTGCAGCAAGCTGGCACTACTACAACTCCAGCAGGGAACACGTCACTAAAGACAAATAGGTGTTTAATACTCAACTGATCTAAAAAATTTCAGGGAAATTCAGTAAATCGAACCAAATAAAGTGTTCTTTCACTGTGGAGCTTTTTTTTGGGAGGGGGGTTGCTCATCCATAATAAATATCTAATTAAAGTTTTCGTTGCAAGCTAGGATAAAAACCTGGGGTAGAAATTCCACATTTAACTCTGTGCTACCTTTTATGATGACAGAAAACGAAAGAGCCAGCAAAAACAGGAATTAGAGTGAGACTCTTCCCACGCATTGATCACAGTGGGCTCATACTAGTGATGTTTAAAGCAGTTTTGGGCAGGTACAAAGAAGGGATCATCACCTTTTAGTTTGAGAACAAAAGAAACAAGAAGACATTTCTGACTAGTGAAAACCAAAATGAAATTTTAAGTGTTCCCAGGTTCCACCTCTGTCTTTGCTGAGCTTTTGGTATCTCCATCAGAAGTCCATGGTGGTGGGATAAAACGTCTGGCTCACTCTGGTGATTCCTGTGAGCTACAGGACTGCTGTATTTTTGAGATGTGCCTACCAAGATGATTCTCATCTTCTTCATAGCACTCGGTGACTCCAGGGAAACCCCAGACACCCCCATCTTCATAGATCTTGTCACCTGGTCCCTTATCTATTACCCATGGCACACATCCGTCTTTCCACTCCGGGAACCATGATAAAGGCAAAAGGCTTCACTACCATCAGTGCTTTTGTGGGCATTTTTATCACCAGTAGGATACATATTGATTTTGAACCAGTCTTGTTTGTCTGAACTCTGGAGCTGGCGGTCTGTGGACATCATTTCAATCTGTTCAGCACTCCCAGGCGTAGGGTGCCCTCTTTTTATTTTTAAGGCATGTAATAAAGCACAAAATTAATTCCATGGCTGATTTATGCCCAAAGCCACCATTCTGTGTTCTTCCAGCTGAGATTTGATTGGATTTCATTAGATTTTTTCCCATAGAGGCAGATAATTTTCTTCAGGTTTAAGTTTGAGTGTTTCTGGGCTTGTCTGGGGTTTGGGGTTATTTTGTTATTGTTGTTAAATAGCTGAAAAATACATTCTTATATTTGTCTGTATGGAGCTATTCAAACAAAAATAAAGAACATGCCTTTTTAAAGTCAAAAGCACAAGTTTTGCATTGATGAAGCCGTTCTATAATTCTGTTCCTTTACTCTTGCTATTTATTGACTGTCCTGTGTCATTAAAAGGTATTGTCATGAGATGCTTTTGGCATCTTTGTAACAGAACTAGCGAATTATTTACCTACCTCGATTCTTGCAGGCCTGCGTTTACCAACAGTTCCAGCTTAGCAGCTATCATTTAAAAAACAAAACGAAACAACTCAAAAATAGACATGCCTAGATGGGCTGGCAAATACCTATCCTACCTGATGCTTCCAGCAGGAAATAAAATATTCCTCCTTGTTCTGTTGATCCCACCTTAACAGATAGGCTTAACGATATGAGTGGGAGTTAGCAAACCCAGGTTCTGCGAGGCCAGATAACAGGCGCTGTAATAACACACGTCATGTTGTCAAAGCACTAGCCTGCACCTACCGCTCATTAAACGGGCACGGGCTGACTCCTACTGCCTCTACGCCAGAGTGAGTCCTCGCGGCTCTTGATCATGTTACCCCGGCTTAAAAGGAGTCCGAGTGTGGCCCTGACAAGATGTAACACAAGAAAAGGGAAGCCAAAGGAAAAAGGAGAAAAAAGAAGAAGAAACGGTGAGATCAGAAGAGAACAAGCTGAGGAAATAACGAGAGGAGAAATAAGGTGATGGGGGAAAAGCAACACAAGGTGGTAACGGAGCTGAATTTAACTCAAACTTAAATGCTTTCCTACATAACAAGACTAAACTCTCCTTGATGTTCATATAGGCTTCACCAGCTAGAGAGAAGTGTCTGAAATATTTTCTAACACGCTGCAGTTTTTTAAGGAGCCAAAAGCAGCGTGCGCCCCAGCCGGGTATGCCCTAGCCAGCAAGTTGCCATTGCCATAGCCCAGCCCGTGCAGTGCACGCGTCCGCCCTGCCCAATGCGAGAAGGAATTTCATAGAAATCGACAATTTCTTTAAGGTCTGAGATCACAGCTTGCAACTAATTATAGAAATAAATAACTAGTGACTGGAGCCATCTGTTCTTTATTTGGCAATGCCTTTCTTCTTCATGAAATTAGCACACCTGCAACCTACGCGTCTTCCTGAGGATGGGTCACTCTGCCCTCTAAACCGCAGATGAATTGCTGGAGCACAGGCAACCCTCTGGAGATGTTGCTGCTTATCCTCCTTCTCCTCGCCCCCAGGGGAAAATAATTAATATGCTCAATTGAGTTTCATTAGTTATTGAGGTTGAGGAGAAGCAGTGACTAGGAGGTACAGTAGTAAATAGTTATTTATCACCGCAGTTTGAACCTCATTAACAGTGCACAGGGTGGAGGGTTTGGCTCCGGCGCTCCAACAGCCAGGCTGCATCCTTACCGGCGGAGCAGGAACCTCGTCGGGTATTTGCATGACCTGCAGGATATATACGCAGCAGAGTCGGTGGTGGGGAGCCCAAGGGGGGAAGCGTGGTGGCAGCAGGTTACCCCACTATTGAGCCCCTCTGCCCCAGGATGGCCCCCGCAGGTCCCGCACTGCTGCAGCTTCCCGCAGCACTCCTCCCCGCAAGGGTTCCTCGTCTCCCATCAGAAGGGTGTGGGATGGACGTAACCCAAATCCAGACAATTAAAGAAGAGCTTTCCCATGTCTTCAGTGAGGGTAAAATCAGGGTATAATGTAGATATTCTATTTTTCTCTCTCTTTTTCTTCCCCACTCTCACATTTCCCTTGTTTTAATCTTTCGCATTGAGGTGTTCCGTACAACAGCGATCATGGGAATGAATTTTAAAAGGATTATTAATTTTACTCTTGCTTTTTTTCTTTTTTGAGTTTGACTTTTAGCTTAAGTCGAAAATATTTCAGGTCTTTAGAGCCATAATTAGACATATTGTCCTTAACCAAATGCCAGATAATTTGTACGCACTTGAGGTAAATCTTTTGCTGGAAAGGTAGGCAAATATTGAAATATGTAATGAAAACAAAAGGAAGCATGAATAAAAAAAAAAACCCACCCAACTATTTTAAATCTTTTAAATTACTTTCTCTTCTCCCTCTCATTAGTAAATATTTTAGTTATTCTTGCATTGAACAAATCGTCCTTTCGGGGTCTCTGTGTGTCTTTCTCTCTCATTAACATTCTTTTTTTATTATTTTAACAAGTCATAAAGACCTAGTTATTTTTACAGTTCACATCCTATACGAGATGCAGACGCAGAGACCAGAGAGAGAGAAATAGCAGCGTGTTAATTCATTCTGGGCAGGGATTTTTTTCTTCCTACTTTTAGATGAGAGAGAGTTTTCTTTTGGCTAAAAACATTCAAAGTAAGTGCAGCACTTTGGGAAATAGCACATAAAGGGACTTTAGCGGGAGGGAGAAATGAAAAAGGATGGAAAAGTCGAGCAGTGACAGAGGTAATCAGAGAATTTACAAATTATTTTTTCTGACAATGTAGACAGCTCTAGGAGGCTTCCTTCTCTTTCAAGATAAAGTCACTTGTCATTCTCTTAGAAAAAGACAAGGGATGTGTCAGGAGTTATTTGAAATGTAAAGTATTGTTTTTAGCTTCTTTTTCTCTCATTGTTGTAGTAGCAAAGTACTCTCTCTGTGCTGATGGAGAGGCTGAAATTGCAGCAGGTAAGGAGGGCTGCAGGACCAAGGGGGCTCAGAAATTCCCAGGGCTAGGAGAAAAAAGGAGATTGGGGACCCACACGGTTGAAGACAGGGGGCAAAGGAGTAGGTTTGTAAGAGGAATGAGGGGAAACGGGGATAATCAACAGCTCTGTAATGCTGATCAGCTCCAGAAGTACTGCGGGTGTATAGGGACACAGCTCCACATCGGGGGTCCTCTGAGGACACGGGGGCTGCACAGATAAGGAACCATCAGAAGACGCTCGAACGAAGAATATCAGTGTGTCAAGTATTTGCCTATCGCAAGCCCCCAGATGCCCCCCTTCTGTCTGAGTCCTCTCCGTCTCCTCCCCCAGGCCTCCAAGGCCGGGTTTCTTTAGTGTTCTTCCTGTTATTCCTCTTCCCAGAAAACTCCTCGGTGCTTTCCCCTCTCTTCACCAACGTTGCTTGGAAGCATCACATGAACGCAAACTGCAGCACAGCCGCAAATCAGCATTGCTCTGCAAAGCTCTTTTTAATTCCCACATGCCCTGACCATTGCAGAGTCAGCCTACTGTCTGAGTAAAATTCCTCGAGTTCTTTCTCTGGGCATCTCAGATGCTCCACCTGCCTTCTCTTCCCCAGCCCAGTCCCTGCTGCTCCCAATGCAAAGGAAGCTTCAAACCAACTTTATATTCAGTGCCAGCCTGCTGCAAGCCCCGGCTGCTGCAGGGACCGCTGCCGAGAGACTCTGGAGCCCAATGGCACAAAGAAAGTCTAGACCCTGGAAAAGCTGGTTTCCAGCTCCCCCTGGGAAACACACTCCCTGCTATTCCATGGGTGGCAGCAAGGGTTACCCAGGCAGGTAGTGCTTTGATGTTCACAGCTATCCCAGCTTTCCTTCTTTAGCCTCTCCCTGTAATGGCTGCAGTTAGCAAAATAACACCGGTGGCAGATAAGCATCTGGTAACCCATGGCAACCAAGTTCCTTTAGAAAATGGTCTTCTGGTAATTTCATAAATGAACAGGCTTTTTTATTATTATTATTTTTTATTTTCTTTTTTTGGTTGGAAAAGGAAAAAAAAAGACGGCAAGGGAACCGAGAAAGGCGCCAGTTGAGTTTGTGTACACACATGCGTCCGTGCGAGTGTGGGCGGGTGCCACAGACACCTCTGCGAGCTGCGGAGAGGGATGCTCGGCTGCGTCCGCTGGTCAGACAACATGAGCTTGCACACCTGTGGCTGCCTTTCTTTTTCCACCCCATCGCTCCACCCAGGATCTCAGGGTTTGGATATCCGACCAGAAATTTCTTCCAAATCTCGGCATAGCAATGGCAGGCAACTTTTAACCCCCGTTACGGGATCAGGCCAGCAGACGAGATTAGATAGATGTATAGACAGGACCGCAGACAGTGAGATGGATATTTGTGCGAGTTGCTATTACAAGATGAGGCTGATTATATTCCATTCTGGATTTGATTAGATTGCATAAGTAGACAGACCAGCAGAAATGAGCTGCCTGGTAGAGCAGGACATTTAACTAAAGGTCAGACAAAATTGCCCTGGAAACTGGTAGGTACAGCAAAGTGTGGAGGTGGAGGTGGAGCTGTTAGGGCCAGTTTCTGTTAGAGAGACAGGAAGAGAGTTTAATTGCTAGAATTTCTCAAAGCTTTTTACATGCCTTACCTCAAAAGTGCCCTACACAAGCACACCCATACTGCAGCATGCCCACGCAGTGCTCGCCTTACAGAGCGGGGGTGCCATGCCAGCACCCCAAATCCTAAACGTACACCCACAAACACCCCAAACCCTCACTGCATGGCCACAAGCATCCCCTGCTGACCATCCCTCGATGTATCCAGCTGACCTGAGCCACGGAGGAAGGAAAGCACGATCTTCCACTCCTGCCCTCCGCTGCTGGGTTGCCAAATCCAGCCAACAGCCTCATAACCAGGAAATACTCTCCCTGTTCATAAAGGAAAGTAATCAACAAAGCCAGAACTGCAGGGGAACTGACACTCACAGGCTGTGTTGACAGCGTCTGTATTATTTCTTCATACATACTTTTTCCCCCTATAAATTAACTTTTCCTTTAAATACATTTTTCCAGCAGGACAAATAATTGGATTTTTCTTTTTTAAAAGAAGGGAACATAAATTACTCCTGTTGGGTGCAGATTAGGTTACGGGATTTCTTTTCTTCTGTCACCGTCAATGCCCCAGTGTCAGAGAGCTTTAATATTTAATGCATTCCTAATTAGTCTCCATTGGCCCAGGGCACTTAACAAAACCTGACACCAACCATCGAGTCAAGTTCATTTAGAGAGCACAATTACCCAACCATCATTTCCATACTGCAGCTGGATTACCCATGAAATTCCCTTCCCAACCCCCATCCCTGCTCCCACCTTCCCACAGTCGCAAGTTAATTATAAAAAAAAAAAAAAAATAGAGGATTTGATTCCAGTGACAGAAGATACAAATTATCTCATTTGGTCAGGGCAATGACATTTCCAAGACTCCTTTAATCGCTAGGAAGCTCTGCTGCATTGAACAGCATTTACCGAAGGATATTGCTGCTTGTGTCACTCTGCTGCCTTGATGCCTTGTTGCTTTGCATGCTCCAAAGATCTGAAGTTCATGCTTTCCCAAGGCACAGGCTGATCATCTGGGAAAGGAGGGAAAAAAAAAAAAAAAAAGCATCTGGAAAGGAAAATAAAATATAACTTTAAATAACAATTATTTGCCCAGGGAGACTTAGCCTTCAATCAACAGGCATGGTAGGGTACATGCAGGGATTAGCTGGTGGTGATAGATGGCAGAGACAGGAATAATGATCAGGAGAATGAGCTTTAGGAAGAAACCGGGGGGGTGAAGGGAGAGCCCAGCTTCACTGCGCTGGAAGCTGAGCCAAAGCACGGAATATCCACCCTCTCCAGCTTCTGCGACCTAACCCTGGTGTCACCCAGGTGCAGTTCTTGATAAATCCAAGAGAAACAAGCTCTGAAGCACGGTTTGGAAGCACCGACCTTTCACTGTTGACTCTAGGGACACTGGTAATGCAAAGTTCAGCTTCGTGAATTCCCATCTAGAGAAAGACTTTGGCTCTTTGCCCCAAAAAGCTCTGGGTATAACTGAGCTGAGCAAAAAAAAGGAAGCAAAGAAATGCACCAGGGCTTCACTGTTCTGGAGCACAATAACCCAAACGCCACTAACCTCCTCTGGTGCCAGCTCTTGTTGCCACCACAGATGTCTCTGTGTGGCAGACTTGGGCTAAAAATTGTGATTTAAGAGTCAAAAATGCTATGAACTAAACCTTTTTTGGATGTTAATAACACTGAAACCAAACTGCTTTGTGGGGATGCATTGGCTTGACCTTCATTTTCAAAGAATAACCACAGGAGCCTTCTCACGGGTAATATCAACAATTACAGAAAAGATAATATCTGTAAAATCTGTCACTCCGTGACTAATTTCAATGACAACAACAAATGCAAAACGTATGTCGCATGCTGAAGAATAATTTAATTTGAAACCTTAAAAAATGGTCAGTTAAAAAAATATACAATGTGAATTAATTAAAAATTGACATCAGATTCCTCCTCATACTTTCCACACGGCTCCTTGAGGTGAAACCTACCAAATCGCATATTTTATTAAATAAACTGTTATAGTTTTATCACGATGCCAAATTTTAAATTGCACAATCAATTGCAACATTTGCGACTGAACCTGTATTCTCAAATCACACAGCGTTGCTGCTCTTCATACGTGGGTTGCCTGAAATTGCAATTGGTGCAAGTTGAAACGTTTGATCCAATCTCATTGGCTTCAATGGAAATTTCTTCTCACCAGTGACATGCAAACATTTTCCTTTTTTTTTTTTCCCCCCCAAGAAGAATCACCCAGCTCTGCTATCTGTCTGTATCTGTTCAAGATTCAAGAAATAAATCCCTCCACAGCTTCTAAAACTTCTTAAACCGAGCAGTAAGAAAGCCCATTCCATGAAATTATGACATTTCTCTTCAGTAAGTGAAAAATAACCTCTTGTTGTTGATCCTGTGTATGCATCTTCATGCTCCTCATGCAAAGAGGCAGCAACTGAAGGGTTAACCTGGAATATTAACTTGTTAGACTGTTGATCTGCCCTGGGGCTATCGGGAGCTTAAATAGCCAACAGTTAATTAAAAATAAACTGACACTTTACTTTAAGGATAGTTTTAATAACCATTTATAAATGTTACATTAAAAATTCATGCACTGTTATCAACTCCTGCTAAGGATTTACAGCACAATGGAGGTGTTATGAATGTTTTATAGCTTCTGTGGAAAACCTCTTCCTGAACAGATATTTTCAGAGTTCTGTATGTCTTTCCAGGGCTGCATCATATGTACCCAAGACAACAGTAGCATGGCAAATACAAGCAGCTTCCCAAGATGCTAGGGCTTAAGTTTAGACTTTGCTCTGCAACATATGTGGCCAGCATATCAGAGGCCCCAGATATCTCAAGAAATTGTTAAAAAACAAAGCTTCCTGATTTCGACCCTAAAGCAGCCCATTCAGCCATGGTCTTTAGGAAGAGCTACACGCAGCTTCCCTATCCGATGCACAGAGCGGATCAGTTTTCTCAGTCGGTACGTCATAACCCCCAGGAGGGTCGCGATAAACAGTCGGGGGCCTCCGAAAGTGCGGAAAATATGATTACAATCTAGAGCAGAGAAAACAACCTAATGCTCCAGAGTAATCTTCATCAGCCTCTCCAAATGCATACACACACAAGCAAACACGCTCACAAACACATCCGCCTAAACACAAACACATACTCGCTGTGCATGTATATAAGCTTATCACGGGGAAATTTTTTACTCCTGTTTGTGGCTGGGGAGAGGCAGCAAAACTATTGTGCTTTGAATAAGCAGTCCTTGGCCCGGAAAGCATTGAGGAAACTCTAAGCCATGCTGTTGAGTCAGGGCTCCCGCATCTTCCCTTCCTGCCTGGCTGTGGTGGCAATGTGCGATCTTACCTTCCCATGCCCATCCGTCAGGAGGGACGATAATCCTTCCCGTTCATAGTGGGCTCCTACAGATAAACCCATTAACGTGTGGGAGGTGGCAAGACGCTACAACGATAACTGCTACCGGAGATTATAGATAAATTGAAAGCCTTATTGCCATTATTAGCTGCTTCGAAATGAGCTTCCTTTGACAATGTTGCTGCCCCTTTTGTTTTAACTCTCTGCAAACACTGGCATGATTGAGGCTGGCTGTCGACATGCTTATGGAAAACAAATTTAAGCTTATAGTTACCTGCTTATCTGTGCTACTTTTAGCTCATTCTGTGTATCATGCTGGAAGTGATAGCAAGCGGGTGAGATGCTGCGAGCTGGAAGGAGGGAAATCTGGCTGCCAAGGCCCTGGGTGGCACTCAGGCACAGAAGTGATTAAATCCACAAGGTGACAGCCCGGCCACCTCCTTTGTACTTAACACCAACCATGCAAACACAGGTCCTCACTGTGTACGCACCGGTGGGGAACAACCTTCAGACGCTGCAGCCAGCCACCAATCAAACTGGCATTAACCTTGCTTGGTTTTTCCCTTTTTTTTTTTTTTTTTCTTTTTTTTCCTTTTTTTTCGGTTTTGCTGTGTTTTAGAGGAAAGGTTCTGTGAGCATTGGTTGTAGGGACTGGCAAGAAAAGGGTTAAAAATGAATGAAAAATACTTGGTGTCAGGCAGGTGCCAACCTCTAATTAGGGTAATTGATAATACAATGTTGGAAGGTAGCAGAAGCCCTAAGGCTGCTGTGCAAACAACCCCTGAAGAGGAGATAAAGATGATAGACATCTCCTCAAATTTGCACCCTTAAAAGCAGCCAAACCAATGCTGGATTTCAGCCTCCTGCCGATCCTTGAAGTATATTCCTGGCAGGATCTCCCAAGCACTCCCTTCTCCTCTCACTCGCCTTCCAGAAATGGCAGGGTGAGGGCAGCCTCCTTGGAGGCCAAAGGCACACGAACGTAACTACAAGGCTACGAAGATGATTAGGGGACTGCAACATCTTTCTGATGAGGAAAGGCTGAGGGACTTGGGTCTGTTTAGTCTGGAGAAGAGAAGGCTGAGGGGGGATCTCATCAATGCTTAGAAATACTTCAAGGGAGGGTGCCAGGAGGATGGGACCAGTCTTTTGTCAGCGGTGCCCAGTGATGGGACAAGAGGTAACGGGCACAAACTTGAACATAGGAATTTCCATCTGAACATGAGGAGGAACTTCTTTCCTTTGAGGGTGGCAGAGCACTGGCACAGGCTGCCCAGAGAGGTGGTGGAGTCTCCGACTCTGGGGACATTCCAAACCCGCCTGGACACCATCCTGTGCAACCTGCTCTGGGTGACCCTGGTCTGGCAGGGGGGTTGGACTGGATGATCTCCAGAGGTCCCTTCCAACTCCAGTGATTCTGTGATTCCGTAAAACCGAAGCTCGCAGGGGCACACAGCCAGCAGCCCCTGCAGGGCACGGGGCCAGATGTAACGGCCCCTCAGAGGAGATGAGAAAACTTGGGGCAATTTTAGTAGGCAACAGGCAGAGAGATCCTTTAAAATGTGGTCCTTTCCATCCTGCATTCCCACTTGCTCTTCCTCTGCGCTGTTCTCTGAATTATTTTCATTCAGGGCAACTTCTCGTCTTTTCCCTCCAGTGACGACAGTTTTGTTCTGATGGAGTCGTGAGGTTCACTAAATGTAGTGAAGGGCTGTTTCTGCCAGGACTTCAAAAAGCTTGTTTCGTTTGCTTGGTTCCTTTCATCCTTTGTTGTCCTTGGTTGTGTTGGACTCCCAACTGCTACCCAGCCTTATCTGCTCAAATTTCTGCTGAGGACTTGGAGGTAACACAGTCAAAATCCACATGTGATACCCAGTCTGAAAGCTGCTACTCCCCAGCTCACACAAATGGACAGAAGCTCAAAGGGACTCTACATGCACACAGACACACACACACGTACAGCCGCCTGCGGATGCCACCGTCACACGCTCTGGAAGAGTTTCATCTGAAGATAGAGTAGGATGATGATGTGTGCATGGGCATGCAGAGGATGCACATCCCACGTGCATGCACCGGGGGGGCTTCCAGCTGCTTGTGGTCACCCTGACCAAGACTCAGAAATGGCCCTTTTGGGCATTCTGGGCACTAAAAACCATCTCTGCACCCCCTCCACACACAGAGAGCTGTTGGCCATGCTGCAAAGCACCTTTTCTCTGCAAGTCCCAGTTCCAGCCTGCAGGCACGGGGCTCGCTGCTTTTAGCCCTGCCTGCCTGTCCTTGCAGACAAATCACTCACTTCTACACGGGGAAACACGCTTCGCCCACGCACACTGCAAAAGCCGTACAACGCCCACGCACACAACGTTGTGCGCTTCTCTCCCACATGCATCCCTCCACTTCTTTGTGAGCAACGGGGAAAAAAGAGAGAGAGAGAAAGAGAGAGAAAGAGAAAGAGAGAGAGAGAGAGAGAGAAAGAGAGAGAGAGAAAGAGAAAGAGAGAAAGAGAAAGAGAGAGAAAGAGAAAGAGAAAGAGAGAGAGAAAGAGAGAGAGAAAGAGAAAGAGAAAGAGAAAGAGAAAGAGAAAGAGAAAGAGAAAGAGAAAGAGAAAGAGAAAGAGAAAGAGAAAGAGAAAGAGAAAGAGAAAGAGAAAGAGAAAGAGAAAGAGAAAGAGAAAGAGAAAGAGAAAGAGAAAGAGAAAGAGAAAGAGAAAGAGAAAGAGAAAGAGAAAGAGAAAGAGAAAGAGAAAGAGAAAGAGAAAGAGAAAGAGAAAGAGAAAGAGAAAGAAAGAGAGAGAGAAAGAAAGAAGGAAAGAAGGAACCCATATAGCTTTGTTTGGATTGAAGCTGGGACAAGACATCCCATCCCTCCCCAGGTTTATCCCCGGCCTTGTAGCTATTGCCCAGCTCCTGGCAATTTTACTGCAGGAATGTGCCCCTTCACAGCCCCCCGTTCTTGCTCCGACTACGCTATTGCTGCTGTGAGCCAGGAAAAACTGGTGTTTTACAAATCCAATTTGCAGTTTTACACCAGATCCTGAGAAACTTGATGCCTGCGCATCCGCCAGCAAACCCAGACTTGTGGTAAGCCTATATACACGCACGGATGCAAGCAGTGATGAAGAGACTTTCTCACACCGAAAAACGCATACTCGGCAGCATTCAGAGCCCCTACCTGGGCCAATTTGCTCCTTGTATTACTGCCACAGGAGGATTGTTGCCATGTGTTCACTCACCCAAATCTCCCTGCAGCATTTTTAATCTAATCTTCTCTGTAACTGCAAGGTGAGGGTCATTTATAGCTATTTTTCATAAAAACAATATTTCAACCCAAATAATAATAATGCAGAAGGAAAAAAAAAAAAAAAAGAACCTGAGAACTTGTTGGAGAGGAGAAACACGCATGAATGAAGCTCAGAGGCTTGTCTCCCTCTACTGGCCCCCAGACAAGGCAGACAGGAGTCAAACTCGTTTTCAAGGAGAAAAATGCAGCACCAAACACAGCCACCATCCTATCCTTTTTTTTTTTTTTTTTTGGCACTTTCTCTCCAGTCATGCACACACCGCTGAGAGAAGCAAGGACAATCTGAAGCGGTTTTAGAGAAAGTATCTCCCATTCACAAAGGATTGATCATTGCACATGCAACGTAGGAACCAGCACCAGAATATCCCTAGCCCTTTTTTCCTTCTCTTTTTCCCAAGGTAAGATTGTTCCCTACCACATATTTCCTAGTGATCCTCCTCATCTAATTTTCAAAGTCCCCAGCTATAGATTTCCCTCTGAGCTGATTAATCCGTCACTGGCCCCACAGCTTTCCTGCAGACCTGCTTCCATTCAGCGTGCAGCATCGCTGCCGTGGTCCCCTCCAAAGCCCTAACCTTCAGGCTCACAGGGAGAGGCATTTCGGCTGACCGGGAACAGCAGGGAAGGCTCCGCAGAGCTTTCCTGTAGGTGTTTTTGGTCTGAGGGGGAGGAAAGGAGAAGCAAAGAGCAGTCACATACGCGGATCTGATTTCAGGATGGAGCCTTAGAGGCATAGACACCACCTCTGTCTGTAATACATCATTCCCAAATGAATTCTGTGCCTTGTGCCTTGAACATGTGCGCGTGGGGTGGGGGAAGAGTTGGCATTTATTAACTAAAAATTTTCACCAGAGTAGTTTAAAACTCTAGACTTAACAACAGTCTGTATCAGGATCTGAGACAATCTGCAATTATTATACCTGTCCTCATGATTTTTGGAGAAACTGAGGTTGCATTATACTGCTAATATTTGTATCTACAGAGCAGCCATGGGTTTGAGTTCTTTGGTACGAATCTTGGCTGAACTGTCTAGATCTTAAACATTTTCTGAGTACCCATGACGGTTCCTTTCTGCTTGGTAATCTGCCTCCTGAAATCTGTAAGAATGGGCATCTATAATGAAATGAAATCTGTAAGAATGTTCCCTGAGTCCTGTGATCATCTGTATCGCAAACAATTAGGGTCTTTCAGTGGCTTGACTCACCAGAAATTACTCTTCTTTTTTTTGGTTGAAATGTTAAAGGAAATCAATGCTGTTAAGAAAAGGACATCATAATTTGCAGGGGGAAGGGCAAACATGGTCATTTTTAGCCATCGTGAAAACAAAAATTGCTATCCCCAGCGTAAGTATTATTGTGATGAAGTTGTTTTTCCAATCAGAGCCCCATTTGTGCTGGATACTTTACAGGGATACTGGTTTACCCGCAGATACGATCTCATTGGCATTTATACTAATACGCCTGGAGGGGAAGCAGTATAGAATTCTTACGTTATCTCTATAACTGTGCAGAAAAAAACTGAGAATTTTGCCATTTATGTTGCTTTTGCTTTTCAGATACTGTCCTGTCCATATACTATCCAAAAGGAGCAGAAACTGCCCTAGAAAGTTTTCAGCCATTACATGGAAATGCAGCCACCTCTGGAAAGAACCATGGGACCTTTTTGACAGCTATATTATACGGCACAGAGCGGAGGAAAGAAAAAATGTGCTCATCTGAAATTGTGAAGGGGAGACTGGGGAAAAGACAGCAAGCAGTCAAAATGGAAAATAATAGGAGCAACACTTAATTCCTCATTAGGGAGGTGGAAGAGAGTGAACGACCACACATGGTTAGACAGTGGATGTTGTGTTTTGTAACAGACATTTTCAGCCTGGATCACAGATGCTGGAGCATCCCTAGGCTTTTTCTGCGAGGTCTGAGAAAGCCAACAGGGGAAGGTTAGCCAACTGCAAGGGCTTATTTTAGACTTCCACCTCCAGCAGGCAAAGCTTTAGGGGGCTTCAAATCAAAACAGGGTGGAAATCAGTCTCTTCTTCCAAAACAGGTCAGCCAGACCCCGTCAGCACCACAAGGTGGGGTTAGTCCAGCGTAGATCCGCTGCCGACAAACACCAGGTAGTGAATAATAATTGCAGTCCCACTTCCTGCAGCAATTCCTCCATAGAGGTTTCTTATTGACCCAGTGCAGTTTAGCTTGTGAGATGTGATGAAATCATAGCCGGAGGGTTTATGGCAGTGGCTGCAGGCTATTAAAGCTCAGATGCCATCCTTAACTTGTGCTGTGGGCTCTTCTTTATGCATGACGTGACAGCCAGAGGATGAGGTGTCAAGCGTAACATTAACGTTTCTTGGCACCCATTGGTTTGTATTGCTCACAAAACTTTGCCTTATTTAGGAGACGATTTGTGTATTTATAATTAATATGGATTAGATATTATTATCTATGCAATATGGCAGGCAAGCAGTTTAGAGAGGCTAACAGCTGTTCAATAATGCAAATGATGCACACATAAATTACAGTTTAGTAATGGGATATTATTACCAACACACACAAAAGTTCAGAACCCAGGGGTGGCAAATATAAATAACCACGGCATGGAAATTTTCCCAAGCTTTCCCTAGACATGCAGCTGAGGTGCAGGGAATGGACCCAGGCGCTGGTTCCTCCTGTATTCTCCAACTGGTCTCACTGTTCGCAGCAGTTATGAATGAATGGAAAAACAGCACAGCTGGCCTCAAAACAACCATCTAAGCTTTCTGTGCTTGCTCCCAGCCAAAAAAACTCCCAATGCTTTTGTTGACACCTGGAGTTTTTGAAGAAAAGCCTCAGATTTGACAAACATTTAGTTGGGAAGGTTGATCCGTTCTAAAAATAATCCCCAGGGAAGGATGTGGCTGCAAGACCTGTTCTCCAATGTTTGGCTCAGTTGAAGTGATGCTGTAGCCCTGATGGGTTGAGGGTTTAGCCAGAAACCCCAATGTGCTCATTGGACCCTTCTGGCCAATACGGGTGAACGAGACCTGGGTTGATGCGCTCGTCCCTCTGCATGTGCGGTAAATCCGAGGCACTTTGGACAGGCTGCACTCCCTCTCTATGAACTGCACGGACCACAGCACATATTTCTCTTTAGAAAATCCTGGATGAAAATCCTGGCTCTATTTTTCACTCCAGTCACAGAGACTTCTGCTTTTAGACCCTGAGTTCTGCCAGCAAGATGCCCTAAGGGAAGGTTTCTCCCCAGATTTCAGGCTCAGCGATACCTTCAAAACCCATCGCACCCGTATCAAACCTCAATCAGAGATTCCTCGTCAGCAGCACCCTGTTAAAAGTCTGGAAAGCTTCAGCTGGAGCTTATGCCTTACTAGACACCAAAGCCAGACAGTCTCCAAGAAAACAGGACTCAGTGGTTCTTGTGTCTTCAGGACTCCTTATCCCACAAACACTAGGGCCCCGTTCAGGAAAATATGCCCCTCTCCTGCAAGAGATCTGCACAGGAGTATGTCCTGCTCTACCAGCACCTATCCGAGTAGTACCTCTGCAGGAATGAGGGAAGCAGGTAACCGCCTTCCTTAACCCAAGCTCAAAAGAAGCAGACCACAGAGTGGACTTGCTCACCTCCTGATGACAGCAACACGTTCATCTCCTCTCTAGCATCCTGCAAGGGACTGGGAAAAGATGGTTACCAGCCCCGCAGCTGGGAAGTCTTGAGAGAAGAAAAAGTGAGGCAGAGAAAGCACCACAACTCCGGCGTAGCCTCCGCCATACAGGTGATGAATGTAGTAGGGGTTTGGCACCAACACTCACACAACTCCTCTTGTGCTTGTTAAGCCTGCCTAACTATATAAAATATACTGACAGGAGTCCTGTTAACGGAGCAAATCCAAATCAGGTCCTCTGCCAATATCCCAGTAAAGAGCAAAGCAGAGAGAGAGAAGCAGGACACCACAGAAAAGTTTTGATTTTGCACTTCCAAATCAGCTCTCACACAGAAAGGGCTAGCTGGAGGTATTGAAATGAGGCGAAAGGGAAGAGGGGAACAGGAGAGATGTAAAAGCAGAGAGAAGTGAATTAAAATTGCACCTCTCTTCAGGTCTGAATCTGCACCGGACACACATACATCTTCAAGAGTCAGAAGCTCAGTTATTGCCCATTTCCTTCACTGAATCCTCCTGCAAGATGGTTTACCTAAGCCGTGGTACCTGGTGACTCCTACATGGGGTGACAGACAAAATCCACAGGTCTTTTTTCCATCCTGACTTGTAATTCAGCGTGCACTGACAATGCGCAGCAGAGGGAAGAGCACGGCATTTCCCCGGTGCCGTAAATAATGCCGAGATCACTGACAGCGTAGAATAGGACTGACTATTGCAATGTTTAATCTGCTGGGTGGGCAATTCATTAAAACCGATATCTAGGGCTTTAATCACTCTGCCAGGCTGCCATCTGCTTCCCTCGTGCTCCCTCCTGGCTTAGGCCAGGTCTCAATGTAGGAGGGGACGTCTTGTGAGAGGCACTTTGGGGTCTGCGTCATAATTAATTGTGTGCGCACGATAGAGCTCGTTGTTTGGTGCCATGAATCCTACCACACACATGCAACCACAATGATCCTGCTTGTGCGCTGAGAGGGGGGCTGGAAGAGCGTGGGAGGTCCCAAGGCTTGGTTTGGCCTCTGGGCTTAAGCTGGGAACAGAAGTCATTGGGGGAGCTGGATCCCCTAACCTCACTGCCATGTCAGCTGGGTTTATGGAAAGCATCTGGCAATATTTACAGAGATGTTATTCACAGATATGAAATCAATTCATCACATTGGCTTTCTTGCTGTGATTCTCAGTGGCAGTAGTCTTCTCCAAAACCGGAGCTCTTTCTGTCCTGTGTACGACCTTAGAAACAACATCACCACCCTCCTGGTTTCTTCTGCCAACAGCTGAAAAACAGGACTTCAGAGCGCTCCTGAGAGGTCTAGACTCAGTCTGGTAGTGACCTTGTCTTCTTCACATCACCCATCTGGACCTCTGTGCCCAGCCTGATAAGACTGAGATGTGGTTTGGCTATGAGACCTCCTGTTAGTGCAAACTCTGCTCTTTCTCAGGGCATCACGAGCCAGCAAGTCAAGAAGGAAAGGTCCATCATGGGCTTCTTGCTCACCTGGCCACGTACTCAGCAGACTACTCTGCTACCTGGAGGAGAAGGTCCCTCCAGGGATAAAGAGGAAAAAGAGCAGGAACAGTGCTCTGATTTAGAGATCTGAGGCCAAAGACCAGTAAGTTTTGAGAATATTCCCCAAATGAATCAGCTACACTGCTGACTGTGGACTGCGCAGTTTGTGAAGGGCAATTCTTTCTCATGCACCAGGAAAATGTCCCTACACCTGAGGGTGGGCATTCACTGGAAGAGTTGCTTCAAAGCAGCTTGCAGTAACGCTGCCTGTTTTGTGCCACTCCGGTAGGAAAGTGACATCCATTTCCCGCCGTGTGAACCAGAGGATGAACTTTTAGGTAGTTGTGGCAGCTGTTCATCATGGTCTCCATCTGCACCAGATTTCCTCCTGCTGCTATATCTTCCCCTCCTTGTTTTCACCCAAATCCACAAAGGGTCTGGTTTTTACACAGGTACGTAGATCCTGCAGAACATCACAGAGACGTATAGAGGACTGTGAGTGCATGCAAGGATGTGGGTTTCATTCCTCGGCCCCTCTGTTCCTTGCCTGCAAGATGCCATCATGAATCTGTCTTTCTACTTAGTAACACGTCCAGGGTCTGGGCTCTCCCTGTTATTATGTGACCCAATACCATCTGAGTAGTAGATGGTTTTAAACATAAAAGAAAATTAGTAAGCCTACTTTTTCACTCACTAAATAAATATTAACACAACAAACAAAATGAAGCAGAACTCACCTAACCCTTCCTTATCCATATCAACACATGAGGATTTCAGATGCCTCCAAAACAAGGGAGTTAGAGGAAACAATGAACATAATAAAGAGCTATTTTTGAATAAACGTTCGTCATATTTGAGCAGGGTTTTTTCATTCTTTGTATAATATCTTACACAGCAGGATCCTGATCTGATACAGGGAGTCCTAGTTGTGACCATGCCCCCATGATGTCACTGCCACCATCCGTGTCAAATCCTGGGAGGACAGAGAAAGCTCAGGAGTCTCACAGCTTGCAGTCCCTTCGGCCAGGCAGTACAAGGGCTGCTTGACCACCCTGGAGTAAGCCAGAAGGTCATGATCTGAACAGTGACCCTCCAGCTCTGCTAGTTCACGGATCTGCTCCCAGCTTTGCAGAGCTCACCAAAAGGCAAATGAGAAGTCTGGTTTTCTACCAGATTTGGTGCATTACACGCATTTACACCCCAGGCTGGGTGAGGTTCCCTTACCTCTCAGCCACAAACTGACAGTGTCATTGCTCCACAGCCTCAGAGCATCTCCGGACATAGCAGTGCTGTGCTGTTTTATGAAGGCTGTGGGAATTAAAGAGAAGTAATACCTCAAATATTTACACTGAGGTATCAATGAGGAAAACCTTTCCTCTCTGCTTATCTTTCAGCTTTTGGCTCCTCTTGACACAACTCCTTCTCACGTTCCCTTCCAGGTCAGCTATGGCTATGTTTGGCTACCTTTACTAATGGTAAATGCTCACTTATTTCTCAAGCAGACACGGGGTTGTCCAGCCGTCAGATTTCCTGCTTGCTGGTAAGCAAGGGGAAGGCTGAGCTGCACTAAACGGTTTAACGTCTTCACTGCTTCTCCCCATTGGCACTGCCCTGAGTGACTTGTGGGTTCCCAAGAGACAGGCGAGAGGTCCCAGAGGACAGGCAGTACCTCCTGTCTTCCAATGCTGGAACTGAGACACAAACCGGCAAGGGGAGAGAAGCATTCAATAAATTCAGATTCCCCTTGAAAGACTTGAGAAGGCTCACAGAACCATATGCCAGCAGAACGGAAAATATAAATACCTCATAATGAGATAGGCACTTGAGTCTCAGGAAGATTAAGAGAGAAATGCAGAGGAAAGAACGGATGGCAGTGGGGCAGACGGGGAAGAGGAAGTATTTCTCTGGTATTTCTGCCATAAGGACTAAAAGATCCCATGAGTGACAAATTAAACATGTTATTATTCCTGGGCAATATGCTGTCATTTTTGTTTGCTAAGGCTCCCAATTCTCTACCCACATTTGCTAATAGCTGGCCTACATGGGGAGCAATTATGGCTGGGCTGAATTTGGGAGGAAAGGATCCTCAGGTGGCTTCATGCCCACTGGGCAAGGAATTTGGGTAGACTTGACTGAAAATAGACAGATGGTCTTGGATACCTATGGAGCCAAGAACAGGGATGAATTAGAGACCACTTCTTCCCCCAAAGACAGCAACACAGCTGGTTTTATGGAGATGAGCATGAATGATGGGAAGAGACGTGGGGCACACCACTTAAAGCACCACTGGACAAAGCTCTCCTACAGCGGTGAAAAAGGCAGTGCAATAACGGGTCAGATCACAGGATTCTGCCTTTCCTTAAAGAAAACAGTTAATACTAGTTAAAAATAGCGATGTGGTTTTTAGTGACGTGACAGCTGGTACCCACCTGGTGCCAGCGAGCAGGGGCAGCTGGAGAGGTGCCTGCGGTGTGCCACCTCCCGGCTCTCAGGTCTCCTCCTG
The DNA here is from genome assembly GCA_013397275.1 of Burhinus bistriatus. NCBI lineage: Eukaryota > Metazoa > Chordata > Aves > Charadriiformes > Burhinidae > Burhinus > Burhinus bistriatus. Next base: position 279,825 of record VYXH01012647.1, on the reverse strand, counting down.
GCAGCAAACTCATCTACCCAACCTCCCTGAAGAAACTCCACAGACACAAAGATTAAGGAAACATTTAGCCAGGCAGGCAGGAGCACCGTCCCAGTGAGGAGTCCATCTTAACCAGTGGGGTTCAAAACTAATTTGTCCATTTGATTTCCAAGAAGTTGATGCCTTCAGTGCAGTAAATGAGTCTCGTAAATGGAGGTCACAGCAGGGCCTGTTGTTTGCTTTTGCTCCTGTCAGGAGCCAAGCATAAGGGCTTTCACATGCCACTCTGCATTTCAAACCAGTAATGGCAGCCTGGGAGCCTTTAAGTAGGCGCTAATTAGCGCTGATAGATTTCAGGGTGCTCTGAGGCTGGGTTGAGCAGCCTTTGCAGAGCTGGGAGGCAGCCTCCTTCATTGCTTGAATGACAAAAAGGTTCATTGGGACCTGGGTTTGAAACTGCTCAACAAAAGTAGTTATGACATGGCCACAGGCCTTGAATTAACAGCCCATCCAACAAAGAAAAGTGGTGAAACAGCAACCAATTAATGTTTCTTCTTGCGCCATCTCCAAAAGACGAACTTCCAGAGAGCTGCAGGTTTGGATTTCAGCTGCTTGCCTGCATTTTCTCCAGTCCTTTGGTTCTGCAAAGTTGGGGGTGGCTGATGTTAAAAAAATATGCCAAGTCATAATTCCTGGCACTTTTTAACCCCTCTGTGTTTGTTTGATAGTTTATGAACTGTTGCAGAATTATTATGATTAGGTTAAGTCTCGGTAGCTTATGCTTTTAACTTGGCATGCCTCCAGTTGCGACAAGTATGCGTGGGTCAAAAGGATGTGACCTCTATGTCTTTTACTCATAGGCCTATAATTCTGCATGGGTTCTATTCCAGTGGGGTAAAAATATCCTGAGAAAGTCAAAACAAGAGACAAATTGTTCCATAAGGATTAATAAATCCCAGTTTCCATGTATTTGTGCCGCTGTTTCACCCCCAACGTTTTCCCTTCAGAGACACCTTGCTAGAGGCATTTACAATCTTAATCACCCGCTCTGCGTTCCCTCTGGCATTCCTCCACCCACACCAGCTCTTTCCTGTGAGCTGGATGCTTTTGCTGTCGGCTGGGATGTGTTACCTTGGAGCTATAGCTGCCATGACTGGATGGCCCATGCGTGATGACCAGTCCGATGGTTCCCCACTGCAGTGGATCATGTTCGGTCTCGCTCAGAGGATGACATCCCTCACATTCTGTGCTATGTGTAGAGAGGAGTAATTTTGATGTTAGTGCAGTGGAGGTGCAGGCTTTTGGGTAGCAAATGAAAGCACACCGGAGATACCTTTGCTTTTCTTTGTCATCTTCACGTACCCTCAGATACAGTCACTGCATCCCAGGGAATACATAAAACACCATCTGAAGTTATTTGGGTAAATTCATGAGTCATTATTCATCAGTCTGGGTTCAAAACCGCTCCAGTACAGTGGTCATGGACAAGTGCCTGCTTTGATTTCTTTGTACAAAGGAGCACGGCTATGCTGGGTTTTGCTTGCCTCTCTGCAGATCGTGCACGCTACGTGTGCCTGTAGGTCACTTAAAGCCATGGGACGCAGCCTCACCTGTTGACCAAGGCTACTCTGCTGCTGACTCAGCACAATCTCCAGACCCTCCATTACACACATCAAATATACCAACGGCTGCGCAAGTTCAAAGAGGGTGCACTGACTTTCAGGTGTGAAATAAACTGGAATCTGGTGTTCTTGTCTGATCACTGCAGTGGTATTAAACAACAACAACAACAAAAAACCAACAGCAAAAACGTGTGTTGTGTTTGGAAAGTTAATGCAGAAGGGCAAAGGGCTCTATCTACAAGTGAAAGGTATGCAGGAGTGAAGGAGGAGAGGAAAAACCCAAAAACTTACACAGCTTAGGGAAAAAAAGGGCAGTTAAGACAGGATTTAATTGATAATGGTTTAGATAATGTCAAGTGAAGTTTCTATTCTCAGCCCAAGTGCAGATGATGAGGCAAAAGGACTAAATGTAGAAATTAAAGAAATACCCATTCAAAGCTAAACTGAGAAACCTTTTGTCACACAGAGAATCATAAGCATGTGAGAAGTCCCAGCAGGAGAGGTTCTCAAGGCAAAATAACACTGGGGGCATTCAGGAAATAATTAGCTGGCTTCCTGGAGGGAGCGAGTAGATGCTGTGTGAGGAAAGGAGGAGAGTGTGAGAGGAGGGGGAGGACTGGAATGAGATAAGATTCTAATAGAAAGAATGGATGAGGAACGAGGGGCCTTTAACTCATTCCACGCAGGGGGAAAAAAAGTAAGTAAGTAAGTAAAGGAAGAAGAAGATCTGTTATGTTCAGTTTAATGAGCTCCTCTGGAGTGGCAGTCTAGATCAGACATGTGAAATGAGGCTCCTGGCTCAGTCGGAGATAAACCGTTTCCGTCCCACAGCATCCTCTCTGCGGGTGGCCACTTGTTGCAGAACAAAGTGACCCATGGGCTGCTCCGGATCCCTGCAGCCGGTGCACGTATGTTGGGGAGTGTTTCCTCTTCCCAGTTCATGGTTACCTTGTTCAAACCATCCTCAGCTGGAGCCCCTGGTATAGCTTTGCAACACTTGGTAGCTTGGACCCTCATTGCTCTTGCATTGATCCCCATTTCAATCGGGGAGAGCTGCATTTGTCAACAATATTATTACCACCATTATTGATGCTATTGCAAATCCAAACATACCTGTAGGAACAATCCTTCCGGCTCTTACGGGAGGAACTACCCATTCCATCTGTCTCAGACACCACATGTTGATATGGAGAGTTGCCGTCTAAACATACCTGTCTCAGCTGACTACAAATGGAGGTCAGATAACCATCATACTGTCAATGCCTGACTTTTGGGTGAGTCAAACTGTGAGACGCAAATCCCACACCGTAAGCCAAAACTCCAGTGCGGTGTACTTGCAGCAGGGCCTTGGGTTTTTTTCCCCCTGGAATTTCTTGGAGCACTTTGATATCATTACCCTTTTGCAAGTACCTTCTGATAATTCTTGTGCAGGAAGTGTCTGCCACAATTGCTCTAATCTCAGTAGTTTCTCATTTTTTTTTTTACTATAAAAGTGATAAATGACGATGCTTTTAAAATTAATTTCCATTCTAGCAGCTCATGACAGCCCCTTTGTCTGTGTTACTTGCGACAAAGTAAAAAAATTAAGAAGTGGATTTCATGGGTTTTATCCTCAGTGCTAACACACACAAAAACCTAAAACAGAAAGGAAAAACTAAGCACAGCCAAAAGGTGCTAGAGCCACAGAAAGACATATTAAAGATGTTTTTCTGTATCAAATACATTCTCTGATTTCTTCCCTTCACAACCATACCCAAACCAAAGGATGTTCTTTTTAAGGGAGCATGTGGAAGGTTTCTGGGCTCTAACCTTGAAATTCCTACATATCCTCCAAGCAGGTAGCAAACATCTTACCCCAGCTGCCTGCCAACCCTTAATTGGAGCACTCAGCTTTAAGGAAAAGAGTTCACCGTTTGGGCCTATTCAACCAGTGGCTTTTCAGCAGTAACTGCTAAGGAGGACACAAATTAGCACTAAATGTAGTAGTGGATTTTGCTATATAAGTAGGGATCCACTAGGAACCATGGTGAGACTGCCTCAGGATCTGACCTGACCATTTAGCTCAGGCCACTGAACAGCTGCCAGAGGCTAATTACTGCAACTCGCTACCAGTCTCTGCTAGATCCGAACCACTGGTTGTGACATCCAGGTGCAGTCGTGTCCCCATGAAGGTCTTCCCGCTTCCTCAGAAAGGTTCCCTGTCATTAGCTCTCCCTCCTTCCGGTCTCGCTCCAATCTCTGTCGGAAAGAGACAATCTGTGCCAGTCTCTGTGCCCTCGGTTTGATGCAATGCCCTGTTAATGACAACTCCCGGTAAAAGTGGTTTACAGACTGCAAGCAACGGCTTGTTTGGAGTGTTTCAGAGCTGCCAGATACTAAGTATGGATGAGATGGAGTCCAAACGCATGGGTCAAGCCACTGAGAAGGGGTTGGGAGAGCCTTGCCTATATCCAGGTGGTCTGAGACAACGGAATAGGATATTAGTCAAAGTCAGAGCTCAGACACCATTGCTAGAAGCCTACCCCCATTCTGTCTCTCAGCACCAAACGGTCTACATCAACATACACACCATTCTGTTGCGTATTTTCTAGCAGAGTCTAAATCACCATTTGAAAGCAATCCCAAGCACAGGTCTGTCCCCAGGCAAAGAAGCTTCCCAGTCTTTACCGGTGTAGAAATCCAGAGCAGATTTCACAAATAGCAATCCCTTCTCCAGCAAATAGCCGTGGATCTCTGCTGGAGGGCTTGAGGCAGCCCCTTCCCCACACACTTCCCCCAAAGTAGGGGCTATGCCAAACCATCCCAGCAGGAAATCACTGTACCTGAGTAGAGAACCAGTTTCCTGCCTTGCTGCCCTTCTGCAGTCTGTTTCCATTCCTTTCTATCCACAGCCGGCCAGCGCAGACAGCAAACGCAGAGTCTAGCACCAGTCACAGCTAAGACAAGGTCGCTGAAGCCTAAATCCCACTCTCAGGCTACCCCTGAAGAGATGAAGGGGAACAGGGCACTATGGCTGCAGGCTACAGTTTAAATGGGACAGAAAGACAGGAAGAAAGCTAGCATCTTTCCCTGAGGCCCCTGACAAGGGGTAAATTAATGAGGAGGTACAAAGACTGGAGATAAGCATTTGGGCTTGTTGAAGGAGAAGAGATTGTAGGAGGTCTGGAAGGGGACAACAGAGAGTGTATAAACCCTTTAATCTGGCAGATAGAGGCTGTCGGGGATACATGTTCCAACCTGCTCCATGACACTGTAGATCATGTTAGCCTTTGTGCTGGTTTAATTGGAGCTTTGCAGTTGCCCTTGGTCACTGCTAATTGCCTTAATTGAAATGGTGCACGTCTGCGCAAGGGGGAATAAATGCCTGTGTGGGTTTAAGAGGAAAATACATCCTCAGCGTTCCTAGCCATTGTCCGATGAGTTTGGGCTGAATTATGTGATTGCATCAGCTGCCTGCTGTGCTTTAGAAAAGCTGGTTGGATTTATTGCAAGCTTATAAAACCCCAGCTTTAGGCGGCATTGGTTGCATTTGGTTACTTAAGGTAAGGGGGGAATAGAAAGACAACGGAGTAGTTGTCTGGGTTTGTGACGTCCACCCTCCTGGGGTGGGATCTCTGTCTGCGCCCCCTCTCCCTAAAGCCCATGTCTTCTCTACCTGACTGAGGCTTGTACGTGCAGCAAACTGAATTAAACCAGGAGCCCCCATTTTATGCATGGATTTTCTCCAGGCTGAAGGCAATGAAACAGGGTAGTGCCGGGAGCCTTAGAAATATCCTAAGATACATTTGAGTGGAGGAGGAGACAGAAACTCATCTGTCTTCCCTACCTCTGAGCACATGTGATCTCGTCAAGAAATTGAACACATAACTCAGGGCACCCCTGTACCCAAACCGTAATTGCAAACTATGGTAAATAGGCCTCAGCGTAGTGCCAGGCGTCTCCTCTCCCTAGCCAGTGCCTTTTACTGTAATCAATTGTCCATAACAGCGCGAATCCCCCCCAGAAAGCAGAGTCCCTCACTCCGCCACCTTATTGAAGGCTCTAATCTCTAAGCAGTCACATGAAAGTTGTGACTCCAGTCAAGGGAGTCCCATACTTTGCAGTGAGAAACCCAAGCAAAGGGCAGGACTTAAAAAACGTCTCTGTATGTGGCATTCCCATACTGGCAGCTGACTGCCCAGGATCTTCTAAGGTCTTTTGTTCTCCCTCATTTCCAAGGGAGATGAGGTGCTGAACTCAGGGCTATGGACTCTGTTCGTGCCAGTAACCTAGGAATTGGGCTGCCACAACACCGGGACTAAATCCTTTAGTTATATCTGGGCCTCAGACTCTCCATCATTGCAAGGGCCTAGAAGCTTGCACGGATTTTGGCACAAGGAAGCTTTGGCAGCCCACAAAGATGCATCACTTTGAGTTAATTTATAAGAACTTGGACAGGGAGAGAGTTCATTTAATTGAAAGATGTAATTATCAGGTGTTGGAGGCAAAGGGGCTCATTAATTTCTGAGACATGCTGTTGACTGAGCTGTCCTCATTTTCATTTTTCACTCCATATCAAGGCTGAATCCATGTGTCGAGGAGGCTAGAAGACACCAGATCGCTGTTAGTCTTCTGTGTGTTTTATTTTCCACAGGGCAGAGGTTTGCCTTTAGCCCAACAGTAACCACGGAGTGCGCAGTCCTGCCCTGCATTGTACGACAACAAGAGCTCCCGTGGGGATCTTGGCATGATTTCATTAGCGTCTGGACCCAGAGGACTCAAACCTTCTGGTAACAGGATAGACTGAGCTACGGCAGAAGGTGATGGATTACACAGGCCACGTCCAGCAATGGAAGGGAAGCTGTGAACTCCCTTCACACATCTCTCTGCCTTCCTTCAGCTTTAATGCTTACGTTCAGCCCTGAAACGAAGAGGGCCATGGTTCTTAGAGGATATAAGGGCTCCTACAGGAGGGAATCCCATGGAGGACCAGCGAGAGGCTGTGGCCGTAGGCTAGCTGTGTCCTTTGCCAAAAAATCCAGATCGCAAATCTCTCCATCTGGATTTTTACACCCATCCCACTATTACTCCCTCCTCACCTCTGCCCCTAATAGGAACTGAAACTACCCTGCTGTCACCCTCCTCGCATTGGTATTCCCTCCAGTTTGCCAGTCTGCACTTAGATTTATGATTTATTTAGAATTGGATTACACCGAGGCTCAAGGCCAGCACGCTCTAATCCGTCACCGTCCCCACCACGGCCATACACAAACATTTGTTTTAGCTGCGTCAGCATCTCTGGCTCCTGAAGAAGGACGCCCATTGTTAATTGCTATAGCAACCACGATTCAGGGTTTGGGTGCTTTTTCTTTCTTTTTTTTTTTTTTNATTTTTATTGCAACCCCGGTTCGGGGTTTGGGTTGTTTTTTTTTTTTTTTTTTTTTTTTTTTTTTTTAATACTCCTTTCCCTGCCGAAAAGCACTGGCATTGTCAAGTGATAGATATTTATAACTTAATATAACAGTGTCATGTCTGAGTTATGCCGTTGAAATGCATCACAGCCAGAGTTGTTCTGTTATTTGTTTTTGTGCTGAATAGCAGCAAGCGCTTTAAGTTATTGTCCTCACACACCCATAAAAAGGGAAAAGAAGGGATGTATAATTGTTGCTCATATTTATAGCAACTGGATGCAGAGTGCCAAGGTGCAAGGAAGTCTGCTTTCAGCAATGTCACCCAAGATGATACTGAGGACCATGTTCCTTTCAAATACGCTGATCATGAATGTCTATTTGAATTGGGAAATGAAAGTTTTGGACTTGGATGAACGAACTGATTATGCCGGAGATATTTTTGGCCCCAGCTGGCTAAAGTTTGATGAGCTAAGATGAGAGCATGCTCAAAAATGTGGAACCAACACAAAAATAATAAGCCCTTTGAAATTACCAAGCAAAAGTGCAAACCAGGAAACAATCCATCTTTAATGCACCATGACACACATGCAAAGAGTTTGCACCCAGCCTTTTCTCACTATTTTCTAGGCAAGACCCTGTGGAGATTTATTCTTCTCCAAAAACCCCTCGGGGAGGCATGGTGCCCTGACCACACACCTCTTACCTGTTGAGACAACTCAAAGAGGACAGGGCAGGGAATCACCAGGCTATGGTCTCTCCACACAGACTCTGCTGCAGTTGATATGCCTACACCAACACATATGTGTGCACATGTAACATGAATATCAAATGCCTCTGCTAAATAAAAGACTAGAAGTTGAAACCCTGTTTACTACCCAGAAATTTTTCAATTTGATACAACGCGGTCATGTGCAACGTCAAAGCTGAAGCATGCTGGAGGTCAGGCACCTTTGTGAAGTGCTTTGTGGAGTCTTGCTCCACAGACAACTGCTCTTGCTAAGTAGGAGATTTTGTAAGGGAAGCAAATCTTGACACAGCACATGCCACCGAGTCAGGGGTCCACCTTCTGTGAAGGGGGACAGGGGTGTAAGTAACCCCTGAGCCAGAAAGGAAGCTACAGCACAGGGTCAAGCAGGCTGGAGAAAAGACCAAGCAAAAAATCTCCTGTTGTGAGGACTAGAAGAAAGGCAGGAAGGCCAGGGCATGAGAAACAATCTATGGCAAAAGAAAGCTGAAGGCAACGTGGGTCAGGTGGTATCAGGCGATAGAGGTCTAGAAGATTGTCCAGCATTGGCTGTGCTGTGAAAAATCTGATTTGCTTGTGACTGCAATAGGGCCCCTAGTCAATGGCCTTTGCATGCTAAGGGAGGCAACAGCATGACAGAAAACAAGAAAAACTAGAAATCAATGAGGGCCAGATAGGACTTAAGGTCTTACTGAGGTCATTGAGCAGATTAAAAAGCATGTAGTGATGCAGAGTAGATCTGGAGGAAAGAGGGAGCCAGAAGAATGGGTAAGCTTTCTCTAGAGAGCTGGGAATAGCCTTGGGGATAACAAGGCTTACATGAGGGACAGTGCTGTAACCTCTGCAGAAAGCATCTGAAGGAGGCAGAGCCATCAGGTTGGAAATCAAGGAGCCTCCTAACAAGAAATGCAACCCCATTTCACCCCTCTATGTCCAGGTTCAGCTGTTCATGCCTCATCTTCCCATGGTCTCAAAGCCTGACTTCCATGGTGCTCTTAGTGCTTTGGTGATCCCAGACTGGTGGCATATGAGAGTCCTGCCGTACCCTCTTCTCCTTCTAGGGAGAGAAGAGGAGTGGGGGAAAAAGTCATAGAATCATTTAGGTTGGAAAAGACCTTTAAGATCATCTAGTCCAACCATTGACCCTACTCTACCAGGTCTGCCAACAAACCATGTCTCTAAGCACCACATCTACATGACTTTTAAACACTTCTAGGGATGGTGACTCAACCACCTCCCTGAGCAGCCTGTTCCAACGTTTAATAACCCTTTCAGTGANCAGCTTTCCAGCCACTCCTCCCCAAGCCTGGAGCGTTGCCTGGGGTTGCTGTGACCCAAGTGAAGGACCCGGCACTTGGCCTTGTTAAACCTCATGCAGTTGGCTTCAGCCCATTGATCCAGTCTGTCCAGATCTCTCTGCAGAGCCTTCCTACCCTCAAGCAGATCAGCACTGCCACTTAATTTGGTGCCATGTGCAAACTTACTGAGGGTGCACTCAATCCCCTCGTCCAGATCATTAATAAAGATATTAAACAAGGCTGGCCCTAAAACTGAGCCCTGAGGAACAGCACTTGTGACTGACCGCCAACTGGATTTAACTCCATTCACCACCACTCTTCGGGCCTGGCCATCCAGACAGTTTTTAACTCTTTTAAAGAGAGCTGTGACGGGACACAGACCATAGTGTGGTGACATGGGATAACGTGAGAACCTGTCTTAAAAAAAGGAAGACATCCCTCCTTCTCCTGGACCCATTCTTAGATGAGGCCCATTCGTTCCTCTCTCAACACTCTGCTTGCAGCATGAGCCCTCTCACTGCTGGAGAAAACCTCAGGTAGACTATGTTCACCTCCTCCTCCAGAGTGCTTTTTTCCTGTATGCTTGCAGGCTACTTCTATTGCTCAGCTTCTTTAACGCAGTCTTCCCCAGTGTGTTGTGGTTTTGGATAGTTTTTGGCAGATCAGGTCACCGTCCTTATGCTGAAGGGGAAAGCCCCCCAGCTCAGCTGCTGTCGCATGAGGCACCTGACGCTACTTCCCAGTCACTGCTAGGTGGACAGGGGACTGCATAAAAAATGGTTCGTGGACCTGGGCTGGAATGAGGTAGGGCATTTTCTTAAACAGCTTTAAAACCCATCAGTGATTTGATTTGCTTTCCGAGAATGGTTTAGCTCAACAAACAATTGCAAGCTACACAGTCGCAAGGTAAAACGAAAAGCCCATGGGCATTAATTATATATATAGATATTAAAAAAGAAGCTACTGCTTAATTATTGTTTGCAAATCTCGGTATTTAAATTGACTTATTTGCAAATGTCTGTTTAGAAATTGACTTTGTAATTATAAAGTCGGTGCAGGCATATCACAGGCCCTGGAGGGGTCTCTAACGAGGAATGATAATGTACCAGGCAAAGTGAACTATCCTGAGCTGCATTTTAATAACCAAGAGGTGCTTGGAAGGGGGAGCAGAGGGTCTGCGAGAAATCCCAAAGCCAACAAAAGAAGAAGAAAGAGACAGAGGATAGAGAGAGCTGGCTCTACAAAGCAGAGGGCTAACATGTTTGAGAAGGGGCTTCAGGGGAAACGTCATCTCTTCCTGAAGCCCCTGCAATAGGAGTGAGTTGGCAACATCCTTGGTTTCAGCTCTTGAATGAGAATGAAGCAGCCTGCTGGCAGCAAACTGCCGGCTGCTGCAGAGCTGTAGCTCTTTACCAGAGGAAAAGACACCGTCCAGCATGTACCCAGCCATACCTTCTCACCGAGCGCTCCCTGCAGTGAAGGATACGGTCTCCCTTGGACTAGCCATAAGACCCTTCATGGGCACATCTGCATGCTGCCCTTTCTCCAAGAGAATAGTAAGTGAGGCATTTCCCAAACCTAACACACATTTCTTGGACTTGAAGCTGTGTTAACTAAACTCTGTGGTTGAGGATCATCTCTAAGAAGGTGTGGAGAGTGTCTCCACGTACCTACGGCTATGCTCTGTCACGTGAAGCCGGTGACCTCTGACGGGAGACAAGGTTTTCTGGGTGAAGAGTGGTATATTTTACCAGGCCACAAATCCTTGTCAGTCCCACAGCATGTGCAATAACTCTTAAGATTTAAATTCTGCATGTGTCCAAGAGGTGTAAGTACCTCAAAGGTGAAACAAGATTGTTGTATCACATTTTTCTCTTGATCATCTCTGACAACAGCACTGCTACATCTCCAGATCTAGTGGTCTAGGGCATTTCTTCTTTATGGACCATCATTATTAGCTTTAAAATCAGCCACTGGCCTGTGGTTTCTTGTACAGTTCGTTAACCAAGAGGGAACAAAGCTCGGCTACTAAGCGGCATATTAGCAAGATCAACAGCTGGCAGGGTGCAAATATAATAACCAAAAAACATTATCATAAGCAAAAGCTCCAGGTTTTTGACTTGTCTGCTATGCATAGTCATGTTATCCCTTACTCGTGAGCATTCAGATGGCACCAGTATATTCATGAAAATGTGGCAGCTTAAGACAAGGTCTGAAAGTTAAATAGGATCCAGCATCCTACTGGAGCAGAATAATATTACTCTTTTGAGTGAAATTATGAGTGAAAGCATGGTCTTTGTGAAATCAAAGGCAAACACCCAAACACATTTTTTTTACATCACCGTGAAGGCAAAGGAACTATGTGAATGAAAAAACAACTGCCTCCCTGGCCAACATAGCTGTGCCAGTGTAAAAACACAACTCTCGTGGACTCAACACCCTCCTGATTTGTCTCTCTAAATACTAAGCGCTGCCTGGTGTCTGCTGTCTGTTCTACTGTGCAACTCGTGCCTATAAAATACAGAACAAATTCTGCTGGAAAGGGCACGGGATGCCTTATTTGAGAGAGATAAGAAACCCCACCCATTAAAACCAGTGACATGGGAAACCCAAATTCCTTTATGTCTGCTTGAGCTGGCCAGAAATCAGGTATCTCCCATCTGGAGGCCAGGCAGCCACATTAGGATAGAACTGTAAACATAAAATCGCCACTGAGAGATCTGTTCACACTCAGCCTGTATGGTGAAACTAGCCTGGTCAACGATACTTAGATTTTCTGGTTGTCCTGCTCCCTAGTCTAATGCATTTGGTCTTTAATTATGTCAGTGAAACATAAAAAGAAAAAGAAAAAAAAAAAAGAAAGATAAAGAAAAGAAGAAGCTTGTGTTGAATTAAAAAGGAAAGAAAACCTCCAAGCATCTTGATTAGATTTGAAATGGAAGCATAAGCTACTTGTCCCATTAGTTTCAAACAAATGTGCTTTGCATCTTAGTATCAACTTGTCTAACAGAGAAATGGTCTGTCGCCCTTGTACAACTGCAGATTTCCTCAGTAGACCTTTGTGTTGGGCAGAGGTGCGTGCACTCAGAGCGGCTTTCCCAGGCATGAGATTCAGACTGGGAGTTCGGGGCAGAATCGCGTGAGCCTGCACCCACCCATGCGTTCCTCCCCTGGCAGGTTCTGCTCAGGGGTCTGTAACATCCCATTTACTTTTGGTTTTTTCCTCACAATCCTTTAGCTCAAGGGTTGTGCTAGGACAATAATTGTTCAAACAAGAAGCATATTACATCTCATATTCATGCATTAATTAAAACCATCCAAAAATCTCACAAAGTTTGTCACTGATTCAGAGCGAATGGGACCCGCAGATAATTAATGACTCTCCATGACAGTTCTTGAAAAATTGGTTTCTGGCAGCAGTCAGCATATGCTGGATAGGTTTCTATTTTATAAGCCTGGTCTGTTCTTAAAGACACAAGAAATAGCGAAAGCCGGCTGTTCTTTTCAATATTAATTAGACCATTATTTATTTGGAAAAGAGAGTTTTTTGTTTTAGATACTTACATGTCAACTGCTGAGAATTCCACCCTAAGTCACTTAATAGCCCATTAAGAAATTGTTGTGATGACTAATTATTTATTACAAATTCAGAATCTGTTTACTAGATAGCATTACTTTTGTTAATTAGTAAGATTACTTCTTAGATCCCAAACTCATGTTGCCTATTCTGGCATTGTCTTAAAATACAACACACGTGAAATATGATACGTTGTGCATTCTCCTATTAGGGTGTTTTAAGTTCTGTCTAAGGAACGTGACTATTCTGTGCTTCACCGTGGACATATCATTAAGCTCGATTACAACTAACAGCTACTAATAACAAATGCTAATGAAGGGCTTGATTTTACCTTTAGGAGCAATGGAGCTGTAGACGCGCTGTGACGTTACATATATCTGTGCTACCAGCCAAAATAAACAGTGACAAGTCATGATATGGTTTGGGTAGCCTGAATAAGTCAACTGATGAGATGAAGGCAACTTGGATCTTAGCTCAGGTGATCTACTGCTGGTCAAGTCCACCTAATGGACCTGAATTAAGGTTGAACCAGGGGCCTGATGGTTCCCTTTACCCCCGGATTAAAAGAGGAATTTATTTTTCCTAGGAATTTATTCACAGGTTCAAATCCCAGTCCTTCTCCCTCTGCGCAGCCATTTCCCACGCATTCAAAGGCTCTTTTAAACTTTCACACCTAGGCTAGGTACTACAGTGCCCTGCCCAGATGCCGTAGCCCCACTAGAGCATGGTGCTGCAGCTCTGAGACAGCCAAGGTCTCTGCCCAAAGAAGCCCACAGTCTATATAGCGTTCATCAACTTCAGCGGGCTGACCTTGAGGAGAGCACCTTGGACTCTCTCCGTGTGGAAACAGCACCACGTCTAATGAAAATCCATACTGAGAGGGTATGCAAAGATCAGACTCGATTAATTCTTTCCAGAGGTGCCCCCACAATGTCAACATTGATCTGCTTCCTCGTCGCACGGTTTTTTCTCAGCTGACAACCGTATGCCAGTCAGAGCTCTGCTGTATTGTAAATTTTAACAGATATGGAGACAGGATCATTAAAATACCCTGAGAATACACAGCAAGTCATTGTTTTGCTGCTTTTGCTGAGAGAAAGCTCACAGTAGCACTGAAGAAATAAATGCTATAGGCCAATCTTATGGCAGAGAAGTTAATCCTACAATGAAATTGGATGAAATGCCTGAGGATAGGGATCAGTATGTGGGTATCTTGTGCTGCCTATGCTAAAAAGCGCTGCTTTATAAAGCAGGCTTGTAGGACCATTGCGGAAATACACATGCATTTTATTTCTAGCCATACCCATGGGAAAATAAAAACAGCCTAGTCCCTATAACTGGTCGCTCACAGAGTACCTGCGTTTCAGACTGCCCTCGGAGGTTTTTTCATTAGAGGTAGCTTAGGGATAAATCATTTCATCTTACCAGAAGAAGACAAGATCAACCACCATCTGTCTTCCTATGTGTGCAACAAGACCTTTTGGATTCAGACCGTATTTCTACGAGTCTGGAGTCACGTAGATACTGGCTTTTGATTCAGACCTGTAACACACAACTGAGACGTGCAGCAGCCATTCAGATTGACTTCTGATAGACTTGGCTTGAATCTGGGGATGTGGGTTTAGTCTCACCTCCAATCAGCTATTAATTGCCTAATTGAGTTCAGGTGCAACCAATCTTTGCTAATGGGCTGGGCATCTTTTCATTATAAATACAAACCTGGGAAGATTGTGCTCTAAGGAGGTTTAGTTAGTGTCTCTAAGTAATGATGATCTATTTTAACAGTGACTATTATTATTAATAAAATCTACAAGTCAGGGTAATGCTATTTTGATGTCCTTTTTAAGGCTAGCTTCACTATTACTCAGTGATCTACCTTCTTTCTATTTTTTTTATTTTCTATCATTTTTAGTTTAAATTTAAGGCAAATTAAATTACAAAATGAAAAAAACTAGAAGCTTCCTAATAAAAGAATTAAAAGAAAAAAAAAAATCAGAGAAGAAATAGAGAAATTCATTTTCTTGGGGCCCAGACTTTGAAATCAAAGCTGTTTCCCCCTTAGAAATAATCACCACATGACAAAGACAGCACGTGCACTGAAGATATATCAAGGGCCCTGCTGTCCTAAAGGTCACAAGCATACATGAAAGATCTCCTTGCTAGAGTAAGTGGTGCCCAAGAAAAACGCATTGAGAATTTCTCACCTTTCAAAGAAGTTGCAGACAAATGAGGCCGGCCTTTCGAAGGTAAGGCATGATTACAACCAGATACCTTCCTTAAAACGCCTCTACAGGCAACAGGAAAAAGCAGTCAAATTAAACCGTCAGTTCAGCAGCATCTTTGCTACTCATCACGCTGGCATTTCTAGAGGAAGAAAGATTGAAAACAATCCAGAAAAAGATGTCTGTGCAAAACTCGGAATCCTTTCCATGCGTTAATCTATTCCACTCACTTCTTGTGTCTCACCTGCACCGCACCTCTGAGCGTTTCCCAGCAATGCGTTAAACAACACGTGCACATTGCTGAACGTCCTGCTCCGACGCGAACACGCTGGCCAAGAAGACATCACAAAAGTACCTAACCTCATCTTGAGACTGAGAGGGGGAGAATTATGGAACAAGTTTAAAGCAAGAGAAAGAGAGGGAGACAGAGATATTTTATTGCTCAAGGGGAAAAAAAGAAATTATAATTGAACTGCAGAAAATTCTCCACATCACGGGTAATGGTGCCTGGGTTACCTCTCTTTATCTGTTCAATAGAGATTAGCAAACGGGGTCATAAAGGGAAATTAAAGTCAAATAAATTCTGGGCCAGCACTTGGTAAGTACTGATTTCCTACCATTTAGAAAAAGGAACATCAGGGCAAACGAACTGGCACAGCATAAGGTAGCAGCCAGCGGAGAGAGCCACACTGCCATAAAGATCCAAGTGGGGACAGACACGTCCCTTGCCACAGACTGCCTTCATGGAGGACTGCAGAAGGTTTTCTCCAGGAGTGAGGGAATGTTTGGTGTGGATGCTGGCAGACTCAGCCCCCGAGCACGTCAGAAATTGAGGTCTCGGGCAAGGTAGACATCAGAAGCCTCTCTGGAGATGTAAGGTATTATCTCTCTACTGGTTTTCTATTGCCCCTGTCCTGCAGGTTCCCATTTTCCCCAGAAAGATGGATGAATGTAAAGCATGTACATGCCATGATCATTTCCATGAGGAACTGGAGATAACCTCAGTCCCTTTCCCTGCCCAGACCCCACGCACCTATCCTTCCTCCAACGGCTTACACGGAGCCCCCGGTCCTCGCACTGCAGCAGACGAGGAGTGCTCACAGACAACCACATTTCCCACTCGGTCGCGGTGGTAATTGCCAAGACGTAGCAAGGGGAGGGAGGCACTCCAGGTCCACACAGCAGAGACCTTCAGTCTTTTTTTGACAGACCATTTGGGACCACAAGTCCTATTACCACAAGTCCTATTCCTGACTCCGCTTCACCTTTGCGATGGGGTGTGTTGGATGTCTGCAGCAGTGCAGTCAGAAATGACCCCTTCAAGAGCTTGATTCTCCAAAAGTCCTGGAAAAAAAATCTCTGGAAATCAAGTTTCTGAAGGTATCCAGATACAGCATAAATAAAGCACAAAAGGAAAAAAAAAACAACCCAAAGAAGGCATTACTACAAATCACTTTGGATCTGTTGAAAGCTCCTTCCTGCTCTTTTTAGAAGTGACTGTTGCTTGTTACGAATGTTTTTCCTTGGCTTTCTTAAGTAATTTTTACCGACCTTCAAAAAACATTACAGCATTGCTGGCCAGTAAAATATTCAGGGAACTTTCTGAAGGAAAGGTGATGTCTGTATTGAGGTATCTTTATTCTTTTCTTGGAGTGCCAAATTAAATCAGCATTCACCTTCCTCCCCCTTGCCTGGGTGGGCAGTACATGATGAAAAGGAAGAGGGTTTGGCTGTCAGAAGATGTCAACTAGAAAAAGCACTGGACAGTCCACCCCAACCTGTCCACTGCCCATTACATTGATGGTGAACTGGACCTTACATCTCCCTGGCAATCCTGTGCCTTGCAGCGTTGTGGGCAGTTGAGCACAAAACTAGCTCAGCAGCTGGTAGCGCACAAGGCTTTGCAGCAGGCAGCCTCATCCTTATTCCTCAGAACTGGAGCGCTCATACACGTTGGGGTTATTACACTGTCTTTGCAGTGCAAAGAGCCTAGTTAGGTTCAAGTGGGGCAAGGAAATTGGTCTTGCAAGAGAGAACTGGGACAACTGGAGGAATAAAGCCAGGGATGTGGGTAGCAAAGATGGACAGAGATCGGAGACAGAAATCAGCCTGTCTGTGCTCTTCTCCGCTCACCCCTTTCAAGGGAATGTGTTCCCAACCATTCATTCCTTCGCTCCCTCCCTCTTCCCCCGCCACATATTCTCTCTTGACTTATTTGATGCTGTTTGAAATCAAGCACTTGGTTTACCCTTCTCAAGCAGAGCTGATCTCTCCCAGCATGACTCTGACTGCAGCGGGAGGCACAGCGGGATGCTGGATATGGAAACCTGGCATTAGTATCACTTTCAGATGACAGCAGATCAGAGAGCTGGACCTGGGAGCGAATTAATATAGGGCTAGGATTCACTCGAAGGGTTTGCTGCTGTCATACTCCTCTCAAGATGTGAGAGAGAATTAATGCGAGGGGCTGGGATTCGCTCTGAGTGCTGCGATGGCTGCCTGTCATCCTCAGGGAGGAGTGGGACCCGGAGTGCGAATGAACACAGGGGACAAGTTTGCTCCAGAGCCTGCAGGTATCCCAGGGAGCAGAGAGGAAGGTTACTCAGCTCCTTATGACCTCCAGAGCTATTGGTTAACCATCTGATACAAAATTCACCAGTGAGGATGACTGAGGGTTGGTTTAACCCCAAATAAACAACCAGTTAGCACAGGGGCTTCTTGCTCTGGTGTGATTCACACTCTTCGCTGTGGACTGATGCAAACGGGAGTCTCATGGAACACCATAGCAATGCCCCAGATCTCCAATCAACCAGTCAGCCAGGGTAAAAGGCACCCTCAGATCCACTGGAACCCATCTTTAAATGTCCTTGGACAAATAGAGCAGCTGAACCCACTGTGACCTCTAACCACCGACCCTCTGTACGGGCAGGGAGAGCACGTTTCTCTAGGGAAGGATAACAGCAACTAAATTACCCACTTCTGGGTAACAGAAATTGGCTTCGTGTGCAGGAGCTGCTGATTATCCAATAGCAGCGCCTTTTCTATAGATCCTCATCCCTGGACAAAACAGCGTCAGATGTCCTTAAACAGTTTGTCTTACCCTTTGAATCACAGAGGGCCAACCTACAGCTTTTTGCCTACATGTGGTCTGCCAGGAGAGGTTATAGACCTCCACCATTTCACATTCCAGTGTGGCTGACAAGGGCTGCCCAGGTAGCCAAGAAAGCCAACGGCATCTTGGCCTGCATCAAGAACAATGTGGCCAACAGGAGTAGGGAAGTGATGGTGCCCCTGTACTCAGCGCTGATGAGGCCGCAGCTTGAGTCCTGTGTTCAGTTTTGGGCGCCACATGTAGAAGGGACACTGAGGTGCTGGAGCGTGTCCAGAGAAGGGCAACAAAGCTGGTGAGGGGTCTGGAGAACATGTCTTATGAGGAGCGGCTGAGGGAATTGGGATTGTTTAGTCTGGAGAAGAGAAGGTTGAGGGGAGACCTTATTGCTCTCTACAGCTACCTGAAAGGAGGTTGTAGGGAGATGGGAGCTGGTCTCTTCTCTCAAGTAACTAGTGATAGGACAAGAGGAAATGGGTTCAAGTTGCGCCAGGGGAGGTTTAGGCTGCACATTGGGAAAAATTTTTTTCACTGAAAGAGTTATCAACCATTGGAACAGTCTGCCCAGGGAGGTGGTTGAGTCACCATTCCTAGAAGTGTTTAAAAGTCATGTAGATGTGGTGCTTAGAGACATGGTTTGTTGGCAGACCTGGTAGAGTAGGGTTAATGGTTGGACTAGATGATCCAACCTAAATGGTTCTATGATTCTATGATTCTATGACTTTGTCTGGGAGCAACCTGGAGATTTTCTGGTGACCACAATCAGCACCTCCCCTCTCACGGTGAACCTGTTTGCCCAACAGCAATGCACGCTCACAAGGATGCATGTACAGGCGTGTTTGTAACAAGCACAACAATAGAAAAGGGCGCAGAAAAGATGGACAGAAAGATCTGTCATTGCAATACAAAGTGACCCATATTTTGGGGAGGTTAATGGTTATTTAGAACAACGCATCCCTGAGCCAGTGGCTCTGCGGGGCAGGAACCAAAGGGAGGATTTACTCCCTCTTTTCAAAGGGGGAGAGAGGTTTGGAGCCTGGAGCATAAACACAGCTGAGGATTCTGAAAATAGACAATATCCTTCAAATGCAGCCTAGGGACGAGATCGAATCATTGTGTACACCCAATTTCTTGAGAAGAGAAAACAAAACAAAACAAAAAAGGGAGGAAGTAGGCCCTTGGAAGCAAAATAAAGACAGAGCAATGGAAAACTAAGCACTGGAGGAGACAGCTTCAAATAATTACATTGTGCGAGCATCACGCTGGGAAGTAGCATATGCTGGAGGAGCCCTCACTGGGGACACAGGATAAGCAGGCAGGAGGGAGGCCAGGCAAACCGTCAGCTTCAAAGCCACACACGCCAGGCCAAGTTCAGAGCAGCTCCAGCCCCGGTGAGGTCAGCATAATGATGCCAGAGATGAAAATATCCTTGTGCTTAAAACAAAATCCCTTCCTTCCATTGCCAATAGCACCCGGTAATAAGCAGCAGGCAAGGAACTAATATTATAACAGATATTTGGGTCACGGGCTGTCATTTAGTATAGGCGAGATAGGTGTACGTCACTCAGTGCCCCTGCTAAGAGCAGGGAGGTGGCTCAGCTCTGCAAAGACACCTGGGGAGTTGAGAAATGGCATTTAATTGTTAACGGAGATGAGGGGTCTGGTCTCAGTTCACACAGCACTGAGCACAGGCAGGTCTGCTGCTTGGTTTCTAGGGATCAACAGCACTGTATTGAAGTTGTGGTTTCCCAGTGAAACAGACGAAAAGTTAGGAGCCAATGCCTTGTAAGAGAGTTTAAAACAGTTAGTTGGGTCAGAAACTATGAATTGCTGGCAGCGCACCCAGTTTAGAAAGCAAGGCTGAATCAGGCCAGTGTTCTGGTTGCGGTTGGGTTTGTGTTGCTGTTTGGAAAAGCCTGACAAATGCTTTTGTGCCTTTGTTTCTGACAGCCCTGTGCATTTTATATTTAAATTTTTAATTTAAAAAGTATTTTAAATGTTTGGGCTTTTTAGTGGGAGCATCTTAGATAAGTAAGTATGTTTTTAGAGAAAAAGAAACTCCAACTTCTGTCCTGAAAATGTTCCACATACATTTCAGTTTCCTTTGGTGGCGGGAGGCAATATACAGGAAGCAACTATATGTTCTGCAGTTTTATGATCCAAATTATGCTAAGCTCTGGGACCGTCACTGTAAAGCCCACCTGGACGCGCCTGTGAGAGGCAGGACTTTGCTGCTTAGGAGCTGCCCTCAGCCTAAGAAATTCTCCCTTTCACCTCTCTGTGAAAAGACTGCCACAGGAAAGCGCTGTGCCTATAAATCTGTAGTCCGGTGGTTTTCAGTCTGGAGTTTGTGAATCCTTGGAGGCCGTCCATTATTTTGCTAACGGGTCCGTGAGTGGCAACTACAGAGATCAAGTCTGTTGTGACAGAGCTCACATCTGCTGCGCAGGGTCTACGCCTCCCTTGGGGAAAAGTTTAGGGAGTCAACAAACTGCAAGATGTGAAAACCATTGGTGCAGACAGGCATGGTGTCTTCATCCTTTAGACAATAAACACACAATGAAGCTACATGAGCACAGATGCACCTTAAATACCCGTGTTTACTAACTCAACCCATTCATGCCCAATCTATCTACGTAAATTTATCTGCTCTGGCTGGCTGTGGCAGCTTTCAAACAACAGAGGAAAGAGCAAACCCCACTAGAGGGCTTGCAAACTGCTCAGACAAAAACTCCATTAGCAGCAAAAAATATCTCCCACAAGCACAGCAGTGAAACCTGGGGTAGCTTGTTAAGTTTGGATGTTTTGCAAAGTTCTCTGAGATGGCAAATGTCTTAGCATACATCTCTTCCCAGCCTCCATCCCTCTCTGCCTCCCTCCACCCTGACTCATCCTCCCTGCCCGTGAAATGAGAAAAATGTCATTCATACAGAATGCTCTTCAGCAGTTCTACTATCGATCCCCAGCAGTTTCATTTCAATATCGACCGGCTCCATGATGATAATTGATGAGAGATGCAAGTGATGGAAGAGTGAAGAGAGCAGCGCTGAGCAGATCTTCCAGCCCAGATGGTAGGAAGCCCCTCGCTGTGCCTCATCCCCATTCCATTTCGTATTTCAAAAAGGAAAAAAGAAAAAAATTTTTTTTTTTTTTAGGAAAAGAACACTGCAATTTTCAAGATTCCAGTTTACATGAATGGCCCAAGCCAATCAGCATATTTGGGTGTTTGAGTTGAAAAGCCTTTCTGTGAGAAAGAAGAAAGAAAAACAATGAAGGGCAGGAGGGAACAAGGGGCACTGAACATGCCATTGAAGATAAAAAACCTGAGCAGCTGAGCTTAATACTTGGAGGGATTTTGCCCGTTTTTTAAATATAAATTTCTTCCCTAGACATCCTACTGGTGAGGGTAATCTGGAAAGCACGAGAGACAAAACGTTAAGAGTTAAACTTCCCAGCTCAAAAAGGAAGAAAAGGTTGCAGCTGAGACATCCAGGAGGAATAAGCATCCCTGAAAAGCTGCCTTCATTGAGTGCTTCATCAAATGGGGATTGCTGCAGCACAGTCAGTGCTTGTGCCCATCCAGACTTCCAGCACTGAGTTACTCTCCTCGCACACTTTAAATACCCTAGCCAGCAATGGACATGTCGTTTTATATCCCAAACGCTGTTCGTCTCTAGCTGCTCAGTGATGGACTTTTAACATCACCATCCTAAGACAGCCTAAGAGATACAGCTCCCACGGTGCAGCAGGCACAGGACCGAGTCGTGAGCTACTAGCAACCACAACAGAGCAAAACATATGCATACTAATGCACACCGTGTCATGGAGGTCACTGGATGCACCAGGTTTCTCGTGCCTGCCTCTGCTGTGCAATTAAGCTCATAAACAAGGGAGAACATCCATATATAAAAAAAGGTGAAGGAGGGAAAAAAAGAAATCAAAGAAAACCTAATTATCTTGTCAGGGACAGCAGTGAGATGCTTTACATCTCCTGGTTGTACAAATGGTCCATGGGTAGAGAGCTGTCAGGTTGTACCGCAGAAGTGGCTGCCTTCAATGAGGTGATGTCTCCGCTTCTCCTCCTTGGGGAAGGCTTCATAGAGAAAGTAGAGCTGCACTAACAACTCGCTGATGTCAAAAAGGGATGGTTATAAATCTCTTGTCACGCTGTACAGGACCTCCTGCCTCTGTCCTGGCTGTGCACATCCCTTGGCTTAGCTCTGGAGCTCACTAGACTGTTCAATGAACCAGCTCAACTCTCTAAACCAGCAGAAGACTAATCCAGCCCCTCAAAAATGTGTTAATTTACCTCGTTTAATATGAGATCGCTCAACATTTTTATAGTTAAAAATGTTTCTCCTGTAACAGCCGCCTCCTCTCTTCTCTTGCTCCCTGTAGAATGTGTGTCCCCTTTCACCTTGGCTTCTTGGCGTTGCCATCCATGCGGGGGAAAACAACTAAGTCACTTGGTAGCATTTCACAATTGGTTAGCAGCAGTGAGAATGACATTTGCAGGAGTCCCCCGATAGTGCTGTTGCAGACAGTGTTACCACCTCTTTTCCTTAGCCCTTGTGTGGGGCTTAGTCCTAGAGAGTGGTGGCGCAGCCAGTATGAGGTGGATCTTAGGTCTGAAGGACCTCAGAACCCAACCTCTGACACGGACTCCCCTCAAAGCTAAAAATCACTCTGGGAGTTGGGTAACAAGCAAATTGTGAGGCTTTATACAGTTAGCTTTACACACATATGTACACCTTGAGCTCCTAGTGGCTGCTCTCAGAAATTGCTCTGAAACGTCCCATAAATAGGAGCAGAGTAATTGCAACGTATATTCTAATAACTGCAGCTATAATAACACCCCCTCCTCCCCACTTTCCTCTTTAGGGGTGATCTGCCAAAATGAGAAACAAAATTACTGTGTCTGTTCAGCAAATTCTTACTGACAAAATCTTTAAGAGTTGACAAGAGTAATATACTGAAAATTAGTTTAGAAGTGTTTCAAGTTTCAAAAAATCAATCAAAATCAAATTAAGTTCTGAAGACGCTGTCTGTAGAGTTTAAGGAAAATAGAGATCAGCTGCAGCAACATGGGATCATGGGCTCAACTTCAGAGCAGGAGACTTATATCTGCTCTGCCACCTCTTCTGGCTTAGGGTAGAGAGCTACAACTGATCATAAGGGCTTGCTGATGCTCTGGCTAATCTGATGAGCTTGGGTACCAACAACAAGAAGCCTAGCCTAAGTAATCCACAACATGGTCCTCAACGTGGGACTCCTCCCATCCTAAGGATATGCCTTCACCAGTGAGCCATAAATTAGGTGTTAAAGAGAAGGTTTTCCCTCCTGCTTTCTGATCATTTCTTTCAAGATTTGTTCATCCCAATGACAGATAGGGAAAAAAAAATTGAAGCTCATAAAGATCCTCATCAAGGAGGAAAAGCAGTTTATAAACCAGATCTATTGCAAAAGCTGGCAGGACCAAGCACGGGCTAACCCAAAACAGGGGCAGGGGCAGAGTTAATGTCCATTAAGTATTGCTTATGGACTCTGTTTCCTTCTTGGCTGTGTGATCTCAAATAACAGAAGCTTATACTGGCCGCAGTGTCACTGACAAAGCCTGGGACTCTGCCTTGTTGAGAATATGCGAAAAATTGCTGGAGAGTTTGTCCTGTTTCTGCGTGATCAGAGCCTTTCTGGGTAAGCAGAGCGCATGGCTTGCTCAGATATGCTGTCTTTTGTGACCTTCATCCATATGGTACCCTGACCCCATCTTGGCCCGGCAGATCCAAGAGCTACTGACCTACAAATCCTCAGCCATCTGCTTTGCAATTCAGCCTCAGCCCAGCTATTCTGGCTTGCTGTTTCAGCACTCACTCTGGGTGGATGGGGTTGCTTTAGGTTTCCAATTATGTCTTTCTTAATTATATTCCTCCTTGGGGTCCTAGAGGCCCTGGAAATTTTCCCCCACTCTGTCTTTTCCCAAAACTGTGAGTCAACAGTTCAATTATAGTCTCTTTATACAGGCATGAGAATTTGTTTCTTGGGCAAAGTTCCTTGATAAGATGATATGCTACATAAATGTCTCTAGCAAAACACATTTCACAGTGAATTTATCTCTGCACAACTTCTCCGCCTTATAGCACCTTATCATTCCAAGACGTCTCAAGGCACTTTCCAAAAGGTGTGCAATAATAATACTTCACAGTTATACACAGCCTTTCATGGGAATATCTCAGAGTGCTGTATGGAGAGAAGCATTCAGCTCCATCAAACAGCTGGGAGTGCTGAGGCAAGGGATGTGGAACAGACTTGCCCAAATGAATTAGGAAAATCCAGGGCTTGTGATGGCACCCAGGACCCCACAGAACCCCCCTTCTTTGCTCCTAATGTGCTTCTCACAAGTTTGTTGCCCACCACACCAGTCTTGGGGACCAGCCACGCTGCAGGGAGGAGATACAGCTTTGTGCTCTGGTCGTGGGATGGGGACTCGGTTCTGTGTCTATCCTATTTACCCTACACCCAACACACGCATGTCACGCAAGGAATAAAACACTCCAAAACTGCAAGTGGTAAAAGGTTTGTAACATGCCTTCTGTCTGTTCCTGAAATGAAGATGCCTGTGCTCAGCTGAGGATCTTGGCCTGGAGTAAAGACCCTGTTTTCTATGTGGGACAGAGCTCTGAATGCTGCTGTGGTCTCCAGAGGAATGGGATTTCCTAGGAGAACTAGCCAGAAGTTCATAGCAGCTAGGTCCCTTCATGTCTTCTGAGGCACTTGCATGAACATGTTTAATTCTTTAGCAATGACCCCAAATCTTGGACCACAAATGTTCTTTAAACTTTATTTGCTCCTGCCTGAGCTCTTGCACTTCACTTGAGAATTATTCCACTTTCTTCCACCTTCCTGCTCTAAGTTTTTTCCTTCCTCTGGTGCTTTTCCTTGTTCGTCTGAGATTGAGCTACAATTAGAAAACAGCAACGTGAAAGACAGCCATCTTCTGGGGAACATCATGCAGCTGCATTTCCGATGGACTGCTGGATTTGGTGTCAAGCCACAATGCTTGATGCTGCTGCCTTCCACCTCTCAGCCTGCTATGGCCATAGGCACAGATGCTGCCACACATATTGAGGCCCCCATCAGAAGCGTCTTCTATCCCCAAAGTCTGGGGTTGGAGTGATGTTAGAGCTGTTCCTTGTTTTCAAAGGAGCACCTACTCCAGACCCCATGGGGTATGGGCACCACTGGTACTCTCCTCCATTGCTGTGAGGACACAGTTGTGTTGCCCACACACCTCGTACTTTGGTTCCCCTCGTACTTTGGTTCCCCTCATACTTTGGTTGGATGACAAGTGCCTGAAAAGCAGGAAAGCCACGAATAACAATGAGCTTTTGCCTCTTCAGGGGTGAACTTCCAGCCAAATAATCATTCTTCTTCCAATATGTGGTGGGAAACAGGCCAATAGCAATGCACTGGGGTCCTGGTTATTTTTAAGGGTGTTCAGCAAGCTCCTAAATAACTAACCTTTCAGAGGTACAGCAGCCTGGATGCCTATCCCCTACGTAAGGAGGGGATCTGCCTATCCAGATCTGGTTCCTGGCATTGGCTGTTCCCTTCCCAGCCACACATCTCCCCCAGCACTCGCTTCGCACTGAGCTGCCATGTCTCCCGTCAGCCTGGTGTCCTTGGCTCTGGCCCTGCCCGTCACCTTCCTCTGCGTTTTATCATGTTCAGCAACCTCTCCTCTCCCTCCTCCCTCTCAGCCCAGCTTATATCATCAAAAAATCACTTTGGCACCTTCACTGTCAGCAAGCGGCTGTTTATCTGCTATATCATTGGAAAGATCTCTAAAACCAGGCTTGGAGAACAGCCCTTCTTTTTATTTGATGCAGGATCATCTGAAAGGAGGATGAGAAGTGGCAAGAATATGTTTTCCTTGTACAGATCAATATGACTTTAACCTTCTTCCACAGCAGGGCCTGCCTGCCCACCCCTTAGCTCATGTATTTCTCCTTCCCTCCCTCTTTATTTACCCTTCCTGCATTTTGGTGTTTGCAGCACTCCTCACACCTGGACCTCTTGGTCCTGCATCCATCAGGGCAGAATTTCTGCCTTGCCGGAGCGGGTCCCTTCGGTCTGGTGAAAGAATTCCTGGTCAATCAATTCACAGACTCAGTCACCCCACAGATTTCAGATCCTTTTCGTCTCCTCCTCACTCCACTCTCTTTTACTGCTCCCGTGTTATACACTGTACAGAACCCTGCTTCCAGCTGTTGGGAGTCACTAAATTAATTTTCCATCTCTTCCCTTTCTTCTGCCCTTCTGGGGCAGAAACAATAGTGTCCTTCTCTCGTGCACCCTTCACCTCCGCCACTGGCAGATTTACTTCTGCCTGGTTTCCTGGCAGCTGCTGCAGCTGCAGCCCTGAATGGGGGCTCCAGCATCTTTCGGTCCCACTCCCACTGTGCTGCTTTCCCAGTGGGATCAGAAACAAAGAGGGAAGTTATTCAGGTCCTGTGGTGCAGCTCTGAAGACCCAAGGTCAATTTGAGAACAGCAAGGTCACTCCTGAGCAACCTTGATAATAGACCGATATTTTCATTTTATAGACAGGGAAATTGAGGAACTGCTTGGTGGAAGGACCCAGACACGCTGGCACAAGAAATGCGCAGGAGGTCCCTTCCTCCTGGCTCACATGTTAGAGATGTCTTTGCTAAAGGGGGAGAAGGGCTGAGACAGGGTGGGCAGGCATTTCACGAGGATAGTCTGGGCTGCTCATGCTTGACAGATACCTACCACATAAACAGGGCAACCGCAACTCACCAGGGTTTAGCCTGTCGTTGGCACCAGTACCAAACTCATCTGTAAAGAAAAGAGGAAAAGACTGAGTCCTTTCTCAAATCCAACAGCAAACGCCATCCTGCTATTCACACCCAGAGACAGAGAAGCACTTCTTTCTTCTCAGATGGAGGTAGGAGAGGGGAGACAGGTTGTTACTATAATAGCAGTAAAGACACCCACCACTGTGCTAAATGATGTATTTATATGCACGTATGTAATGAGAGACTGTTCTTGTTCCCAAAGCACTGACAGCCTGAAGGAGAAATGCAAGCATCTTCTCCAAGGTCACTGAAGAGCGGGGACTGGCACGCTGGTTTCAGGCAGCGCAGGGAAAGGATTCACCCACTGTCCCCCTCCACCTCCTCCCATCAGGTGGAATGTGCTTAGCCGGCCTCCTGAGCCCCTTGGTTAGCTAATCCAGACTCAGAGGGTTGACACTGACTCAGACAAACAGACAGGGAGCGTGACCAACGCATACGCAATCCGGTCCTTCATCCTCCAGGCACGGCCCTCTTCCTGCAAGAAAGGAGCTGCAAGAGCATCGCTGCAAAGTTAAAAAAAGGAGTGAGAGGGATCCCAAGAGCCGAACAGCAGTTTGAAATCTCACACAAAAAATAAAAAATACAAAAAATAGAGCTGATGTGTTCTGTCCACGTCCAGCCAAACACCAGGTGCTGTCAGAGATTAGACGCTTTTTCAGATAAAAGCAGGTAATAGGGCCTTACTAGATAAGGACAATAAGAGCAGAATAAAGGGAGGGGGGGAAAAAGCCAGAGGTGAAAAAGAGGTGAAAGGACAGAAACAGAAAGGATGCAGCAGATCAGACAGACAGATCCGTCACTGGGGCCATGGGCAACCAGGGCTTTGGAGCCAGGAGCTGAATGGAGGCACTTGTTACCCTGCAGGGACGTGTTCTGGCCTCCACAGCCGCTGGCACTGGGGGCTTGGACCTCTGTGCCTCCCGCCTGTGCTGCTCCAGCATGGGATGCACATGGCATCCCCAGCAAATTCAGGATTGCTGCTGTCCTGATAAGTAACGTGAACAAGCATCACTGTTTCTGGGTGGTCACCCTTCCCAGATGGCCCAGCATGATGGTCACACTGGAACTGCTGTGAACAATGGATGCTGAAAGCAGCCAGGGAGACAGAAGTGCCAGGGCTGTAGTTTTTTGGCTGGGAGATATCCATCTCCTCACCACTGAGAAACAGCCATCAGTCAAGGGTGTTATTCTGCGCTGACTGCAGCAGAGTTTCATCACGGATGACTCTGGCCTCATAAGTCAAGCGTGATCTAAAGAGTTTCCTGCTCTCCTCCAACTCCCCTTCTGCTCCCGCCTGTTCCCTCCCTCTTCACAGCCCCAGCTCGTTCTGCGCAGAATAAACGCTGCTCGCGTGCACTGCCAGGCACCGCACGGTAGAACAACTTTGAGTCTCAGAAGCTGTGATCAGCGCCTAAGGGCAGCCGAAACGCCTGAGGGAATTTGCTGCAGGGTAGGAACAGGGGCAGCAGGTAACGCTGCAGGATTGCTGTCCCTCAGAGAGGCCTGCATCCCTTTGTTTGAGATGCTCTGTGTAAAGCCGTAACAGCAATTTTGATACACCACCCGCTGTTCCCCGGGCTGTCTGTAGTGGTGTATCACTGCCTCCGTCCCGTCCTACACCAGAGGAGTCTCTGCTGAACTTTGCTTTCCTCTGCAGAAGGGATCTTGATGCTCTTACTTTGTTAAAACCCCATAACTATGACTAGAGGCTTGGAAAAGAGGTGTCAGCCTGTCGTTGCTTTGCAAGACCTGCCTCCCCATGTGAAGAAAGGATGAGGACACTCAGCGGCTCCCCAGGGAGCATCGTGCTGTTTGCAGCATCCAAGTCCGCTGCATCCCAACCACCCGTCGGCCCCAGGGCCAGGGCCCCCACGTGAACTCCTCCGAATAAAAATGAGTGAGCAGGAAAGAAAGGAAGAGCAAACCTGCAACATCATCCTCTCTCTCCTCGCCTCCCACCTCCAAAGCTTCCCTGAGCTGCCAGCGCCACGGAGCGAATCAGGACCGCTGTGCACCTTGCATTAGAGATGGTCCAGGTCTGTAAGAAATGGGCTTTCATCCTCCTCGCTGCATGTGATGCATCAGCACAGGCGACTCATTTAACTGCCATTAATTACACTTTGTGAGAGAAAGGGGCATGTTCAGGTTGGCTGTTTTTCTCTCTGTTTCTGATGCCTGCCACCTACAAGGGATGCAGAAACTTGGCTGGGTAGTAAACCCCAGGCTTTAGGCACAGCAAAGCGCCTATAGGGAATGGTCCCATGCGGGAGGCAAGGGCTTAACTCCTCGGTTACCCCGACTGCTGGCTCCTCTTCCTTGGCAGCTATCAATTAAGTCACCTCGATTTTCTTTCTGCAACAGGCTCCCTTGAACTCCCCATTGAAGGACTCAGCAGTGAGCTTAAACTATTTGTGACTGGCCTGAAAAACTTCAGTGCAGTGCGTAGACACATCATCTCTCCCTTGGACTTGGTGGGGGCTGCGAGAGCCCAGTACCTCATGCTGCTGCCCCAGCACAGTGCAGGGTCCGGCTGTAAGCCCTGGCACAGCGTTACACACGTCATTCCCCTTGTATGCAGCAGCGACTGCTGGGGAGCGTGGTCTGTCCCTAAGAGAGAAATATCTGCCTCTTTCTATGATTTATCTTCTGTTTGAGTAGCCTGATAATTCCCAAATCTACTATTCTTCCTCATAAATGTAGAGTCCTCCTCACTTACCAGCCTCCTTGTTGACAACTTAATATCAGAGGCTCTGAAGAAGATATTGAAAACCTGGAAAGATCTTGAAAACCTGGAGTCTCGCAGCAAGCTGAACACTCTGCCAGCAGCCACAGTGGAGAAAACTGCTTTCAGAGGAGGTTTAAAACCCAGTCCTGGTCATTCATGGCTAATAAATCTCCCTTTGCCGTTTTTAAGAAGCTGATGCTGATGTCTGTACTCCAGTAAAGTTTCTAACTTTCTTTACTACTTTCTGGTGGCGAGAAGGGCCCAGCAATTTGAATTTGAAGGGTGCTTTGCACAAAATGTCCTTTGCCTGATGCTTAGCCCCCACTGTGACCTAGAAATGGCTATGTTGGTACTTCAACTGATATCCCTCGCATAAGCCAGTGCATAATACAAATGGAAAACTGTCCCAGAGGACTTAGAGATTTTCCTTTTACGGGGGCAAGGAGAGGGGGAAGGACAGGGGATGGTAGTGGCCACTAGGAGACTAAAGGAGAAGATCTATAGGTCTACAAATTGATCAGAGGGTACAGCTACAAATGTGACATGTTCCTGGGCTCCTCAACACAGCCCAACCGCAGCAGCAAGAGCGTGAGGGTATGGGAGCGGCATATTGGTAGGCAAATGTGACCCCAAACCACATCCAAAGCAAACGTGGTTTTGTCGCTCCTTTAAGCTGTCACACCCCAGTGTGCTGAGGCTGACTCTGTACAGAGGCAAAGTTTCCTCTTTTCTCCCTACCGTTTTTCAGGCACAGGAAAACCCCACACCTCAGGGTAATCAGGATCCTTGCTCCATAGCTGCAGTCATGAGCAAAAAGGAGGAGGAGAGAAAAAAGGCTTCAAGGATTGTCATTAACCATCCCAAATCCACCAAAGGGTCAACATCATTCCGGCTTCATCTGGGCCACATGCATAGCTGGAGCCCGAGTCCAGATTTTAAATGACTTTCCCCTTCCCATGTTCCCATACAGGCTTCTCCCTAGCTGGGAAAGACAGAGACCATCGGCACGTGCAGCATTTGACAGGAGATCCAGGTTATTGATTCACAGCTCTACTTCCCTGAACTTTTCTGGAGGAAAACGGGGCCGCTTTGCATAAGGCAGGCATATGTTGCAGCTTTGGCACAAGGAGAGCTGGTTGGCACTTCCTTGCCAGACTTTTCCCACCCTCCTCTGACACCATCTGCCTCCGTGAAACGCTGAAACTCCCATCTGTCAATTTTACTGTAAACACACAATTATCCAGGCTGCTGGGGAAGAAAAGCAGCAGAGACAAACCTTGGCCATTCGTGGAAAGGACCAAGCTGGGATGTGTGGCCCACTCACTGTCCCATGGGGCAGCTTGGTGGAGGGCACCACGCCTTTTCATTTTCAGCACTGCATCTGTAGTGGTGACTCTCTCCTCCCAGTGAGGGATAAGCTCTTGGTGCCACCAACCACTCCGTCCATGCCCTGGGCCTCCAAGAGCAGGGTGCAAACCTGGAGCTCAACCAGAGGCCGGTGGGGAGCTCCAGCCGTTTGCAGCACCCAGGTCACTGCAGCCAAGTCATGGTGTTTCCACTTTCTTCCTTTTCTGCCATGTCATGCCAGGGAGGACAGCCCGGGCACAGCCACCTATAACCCCTGCCCAGGTCCATGCTCTACAAAACATCAGCCATGCAAACGTCCCAGTGACAGCATCCACCCTGAAAGCAAGGTCAGCACCGGAGAAAAAACCTTCTCTTGCCAGTTCATGTCAGCAGCGTATTTGCAACCAAGTCTGCCTGTCCTTCACCTCTGGGTTTCATCACAGCAATGCCCAGATCCTACAAGCTTAGATGGCAGGTTTTTTTGCTGCTTTCTCACTGGAAATCTTCCTCTTTTTGGCTAGGGTCAGCCTTCTCTGACCACGGCAGCCAGCAAAGCACTGACAGCAGCCCCTGGCATGAGCTGAGCCCTGCCAGCCCAGCCATCAGTAGTTGAAGGATCTCCTCATCGGTGCTCTGGGTGACTCTCATCCCTTCCAGGGCAGCAAAGCCGAAAAAGCATCTGAGCCGGTCTGCAGGATGAACGAGCGAAGCGTGAAGTCTGAGGCGAAGAGAGGAGGCTGCGGATAACCATGGGCTGGGGGCTGATTTGGGGGACTGGGAAGTGGTTATGTTTTGTGTTATTAAATATCGGTCCCTGTGTGGTGTCTCCAGCCCAGAAACCAGCTCCACCACCTGTTTCGTTTAGCTGGGAAGAGGGAGGGGGCTGTCGGGTGGCAGAGGAGCTGGCAGATGGCATGTGTTCCCAGAGATAACACGGGGCGAGTTCAGAGGTTACTAATTGGGTTTCTGCTTGCCTTTCACATTCAATGCGAATCAAAATGAGAACATGTGGCTCAACACACACGCTGCGTCCTCCTTCCCCGAGGATGCTCCCCTCCGCCCCGTTCCCCCGCCCGCTCCCTGCATGTCCTCACCCAGAAAGCCTGAATCACGGAGGTGTCTACCATTCATTCACAAGCCAAAGCGAAAGGGAGAGGGAGAAAATAGCAAGGAGGTTAGTGAAGAAGCCATTAACACATTTCTTACCCAGGGTGGACCCTCAGGCCTGCAACGAGCCCTTCTGCACCCGCAAGGCTATTAGCAAACTGCTACTCCGTGCCACCAGCACGGGAACGCCACACCACAGGCAAGTGAGGCTTCAAGGGCAGCGTCCAGAATCGATGGTAGAGCTGCAAAGGGAAATCCAACCATGGCGTGTTTGGGCAAAGCACATGACCCTGTCATCAGCAGTGTCCATCCCCAACCTTCACCTCTGTCACAGAGCCACCCCTGATGGGCTGGTTTGAGGAAAACAAACTCAAAACCTTTAAAGGTACACTAGTACGTCTCAAGACGTGCTTCATCCTTGAGCGAGGGAGAAAGGCTTGCACCC
The DNA here is from genome assembly GCA_013397275.1 of Burhinus bistriatus. NCBI lineage: Eukaryota > Metazoa > Chordata > Aves > Charadriiformes > Burhinidae > Burhinus > Burhinus bistriatus. The sequence goes on along the minus strand of VYXH01012647.1, from coordinate 247,384 downwards.
AAAGAAGTCAGTTGTTACCCTAGTAGAGGTATGGGGCAACACATCTCCTTTGGGGAAGTTCTCCTTTTTCTGCAGCCTCCTCGGTCCATGGGGTGTCTCATGGACCTTTTGTGCACAGATGCAATCTCACAGTCAAAGGCAGGGAGAGAGAATCAGGAATAGAAAGCAGGATGTGCGCACACGTTCTTGGAAGGGGGAGGAGGATGGAAGTTAACCGAGAAAAACAGAACGCTCTTTGGAAAGGAAAAGATAAAAAAAACCCCCACAACTCTTTTTCAAAGCTTTTTGCAAATATTGCTTTTTCTCCCCTCCCTCATTTTCTGACAAGCTGCAATCAGCATTCAATATTGTCACTCAGTGCCCAATTTCACAGGGGATAGGTATCCACAGAGCTCTTTAAATGAAATAAATAAATACATCTGGCCACGTATTGCAGGGGTTTAGCTGGGAGCTGAGCTTTTCTGAAAATGTGGTCAATCACAGTGACATTGATTTCAGGACAATTACTCCTGATTTACACTGGTGTAAATGAATGGAATGGCATTAAACTGCTGACTGGGGAGTCCATACGCAGGCAGAGCTCATCAGAAAGCCGAGTCCCCATTCTGTGAAAGATCGAGATCAGCTTCCCCATCCAAATCAGGACAAAAATGGTCTATTTTTCTTAAAATGGAACAGAAAGAGGGTGAAAAAAAGCCACTTGGGTTCAATAAAAACTTTGTTTTTGAATGCCTGGCATTTATCAGTTTGACTCTTCAAAATGTTATTCATATATAATAAAAGTAGGTAAGCCAACTTTTCCGAGTGTCATAATGAAACTATTGCCTTTGAGTTTTCTTTTTGCCCAACTAAAACCTAATTGGGTCTAGGGAGGACAGAAATCTGTTTTTAACCAAACAATCGAGCCTCCTCCCCCCTCCCCCTGCTTTTTCCTCCTGCATTTTCCACCGTCAAGCCACGTCAGTGAAGTTTCCAAGGCCGTTCCTGCACCAGCCAGGCTTTAAAAGCCCTTTGCAAGCACAGCCCTGGACCATCGCTGGGGCAGGAGCAGGCAGCTTTGAAAGATGCAGCCTTAGCAGCACGCAAGGCAGGGTGGAGAGATGGAGAGGCAGGCCGAGGAAAAGGAGAAACCTCAGGAACCCGTAAAAGCCATTTTTTTTGAGGGGTGAAGGGTCTTCTCAAAAGAAGGAGCTGCGTGCTGTAGCATTAGGGCGGTGAGGACAGCCGCGGAGAGGAGGCAAGGCTCCCTCACACTGTGTCGCCCCTGCCTGTTTTTAACCGTGATTAGTTCATGGGGAAGGAGAGGAAAGGAAGAGATTAAAGCTCTTTGAGAGCCCCTCCCCTAGTTTTTAAAATACGTTTTACCTGGATATATGCCCCGGACATAAATCACTGTTGCTCAGGATAAATGGAAGCCCATAAGTGCCACGAACACTAATGACAACATTCATCAAACGCTGAACCGCTCCATATTGTACCAGTCTCCAGGATGCCTGCGGACATATGGACCGAGCTCGCTCCAGCAGCCCCCGCTCCCCCTGCACCCCTCCGCTCCCCGGCAGCAGGCAACGAGCCGCAGCCGCGCCACAGCCAGCTCAGAGCCAAAGCAGGAGCCACCCAGGCAGCCATGGACCATCTCCTCGGAAAAAAAAGAAAGTACACAGAATAGCGCCCAGCGGAACCCCATCTCTCAGCACTTTCCCAGCCTATTGCTCCTGAGCCGGTTCCACCCCAGATTGCCCAAAACCAGGTCTCTGTCTCACAAGAAAAACAATCAACCCTCCATCAAAACCCAGAAACGCGGGGCGTATTCTCTGGAGCAATGAAGTTACCAAGCCTCCACGAGATAGTCGCTTGCTGGTAGGATAATCCCGCTCCCTTGCAAAGTGAAATGCATTAGCTTAATTGACAAGGAAAGCTGGGCAAAGCTCTGAGAAGGTGGTTGGAGCTAACGAGAGCTGCTCTACAGTGGCAGCGGGCTAATACCAGGCGGAGAGTCAGTCACTGCAGCTCAGCTGGCTGGTGGGAATTGAATCACGTATTTCTCCCTCTCGGTACTAAAGTGCCTCCCATGGGACAGGGTAGTTTAGCAAAATAAAGTTTTCATAATTCTGTATCAGCACTGGGGCTCTGAGGGGACAGTTAGAATCCTGTGGATCTAATTCAGGACAAGCCCAGAGGTAATAATTTAAAAAAGGAAAGGGGAAAAAGGGACTGCCTCTGAAGGCGTGGGTAGCGGGAGTTTCTTGCATATGTGAAACGCGTTCGATGGTGCTTGCATGACAAGTCTGAAGGGAAACGCTAAGTTCACGGGTCCAACATTTCACAGCACAGCCTGAGCCATCAAATAGGTCAGTCTGCAATTGCTTTTATTTGTTGAGAAATTTATTAAACTGAGATTTTTCTGCAGACGCGTTTCGGGTTCAAAAGTAAATGTTCTCAAGGTGGAATTACTGCCCAAAACTCAGAAGAAGTACCAGAAACCTTACAGGGTGAGGGAAGCTAGGTAATATCCACTGCATGATTCACAGCAGGAATCTAAAACTGGGTCTCTCTCACACCCCCGACTGAGCTGATTTCTCGCTAGACCAAACTCTTTCCCTCTGAAAAATCTGAAAGAACAAGTTCTTATTTCAGCCCTGGATAAAAAAAAAAAAAAAAAGAGCAGTGTAGCCTTCTCATTTCCTGGCTTTGAGCTTTAAGAACAAGGTGTGCAAGCGATTTCCTCCATTTCCTAATTTAGTTAAGTAAGTTGCAAAACTTGGGTTCAATTTAAACACAGAAGGTATGGCTACATCCAGAAATGGCATGGTTTCCCCGAGAAAAGCGGGTAAAAAGTACATCTCAAATAATGTCCTAAGGAGAGAGAGAGAGATTTTGTTTGCTTGCTGACTTATATTCTTAAAACCTATCAGAAAGTTCATTTTGTGTTCGAGCTAAAGCCATTGCATCTGAAGATGTTTGTTACAGTTACCTTGCTGCTTTCCCATGGGCATGGAGGGAGGAGTGTCAGTATAGATCAAGGGGGAATGTGGCTTTACCCTAGTGAAAATCGGTGTTAGTTTCAGACAGTGCTCTGATTCCCTCAAAATATTCATGAACAGGAACATTCACTCAAATGGAAATAAATAAAATTTATTGAAATATGAAATGGCAAATAGAAATGGCTGTTTTAGGCCCTTTGCAGCAATTATGGAGGAGATATTCATTTCCTAGCTTTTATATGCAACTAAAAAGATGCTTTAACTTAATTTTATAATTTATTTACTCAGGGAAATCCCAGCTTAGACGCAGCATCTGTTTTCTTTTTCCTCATCTCTCCGAACCCCAGTGCAGAAGACCCTTCTTGTTTCTTACTCAGTTTCTTGTTACGAGCTAGAAGAAAGGCAGGTGAAGCTCCTAAGGTCATGGGGGTAGCCAAAATCACCAATCAACTTAGGAGACCCCGATTGCCAAGGTTATTATCCAGGATTTTATCCATATTATATTGCCTTTAGAGTCGTCAAACCTAGGAAGCCATTAGGACGGGGATGGTGCGTGGTGGCCAGAGACACAAGCCATGTTTACGGGACGCAGGACGGGGTGGGGTACCCCCATGGGAGCCATTGAGGTCGGGGTCTTTTGGAGATACAGGAGGGAGAGAAAAAATGTGGCCTGACGGGACAAGATTAGGAATTACGGGCCACCTTTTGCCAAGTGTTGGGCAGAGATCACATCTGTCCGGGGGAGATTACAGCTTAAGCAGGCGGGAAGGAGCAAGAGGAAACAAAGGCAGGAGGAAATGCTAAAGGCTTGTCCAGGACGATTGCACATCACAGGTAGAGCTTGAAAAGTGGCCCAGAAATCCTAATGCAGCAGCAACTGCAGCTTCCACTGGATATCTCATGGTGAGGAGCTGTAACAGCCATGTATTGCCTGGGGACCAGACACCAAAAATCAATCTTCAGAGCACAGTCAGTGGGGAACGCCGGATCCTGCTCTCGTGCACTAATGCCTGGGCTGCGCTGCTTTTCCAAGCCAGAGATTTGGGTTTACAAAAAAGGAGTTATTGTGATACATGTCCTCTTTCATCAGAACGGCTGCTCAGGGAGGGGTTAGAGAAGTAAGAGATGCAACAGAAGGGTTCTCCAGGTTTGAGCCCAGCTGCACCGCACAGATAGTTTTAAAAAATATATATGGGTCTCTACCGTGTACCTTCATCTTATTAGACTGAGCCAAATCAAGCTGAGTTCTCAAGACAGTTAATTTCATAATTCCCTCATTTCATGGGTGAATTTCATGCGTAGAAAAGCAAAGAATTAGTGGTATGAGTGCGCTTTGCAGGTGTAAGACCAAATGAGATCTGGATGGAAGACACCTTCTTCCATGAAAAATGTCAAGTTATTTTTAAATTTTTAAGGGGAGAAAAACTTTATTCCTTCATCCTGGAAGGTCAAATATTTTATTAAAAAGTCAGGAAAATAAATTCTCAGGAAAAGAATGTTTTTATGTTTCTACTTTAAGAAAAGTTTAATAACTTTTTAGCCACACTCCTCACCTGCTCAGGGACTAGAGTCCGTGAGTCCTCACTGTCTGCAGAAGGGCAACCCCTCCAAAAGGGTCTGGGCTTGCTATTTGCTTAGTCCCAACAGACATACCCCAGGTGGATATGCAGATCACAGAATCATAGAATAGTTACAGTTGGAAGGGACCTTAAAGACCGTCTCGTTCCAACCCCCCTGCCACGGGCAAGGACACCTCCCACTAGACCTGGTTGCTCAAAGCCTCATCCGACATTTAGGAAGAGTGAACATTGCAACGATTAAGGTCTAGATAATTGCAAGCTCTTGTCCTTGGTGTAGGAATCCTGCTCGCATGCCACTCGCCTCCACCTGCACCCTTTTTATCTGTTTGTGGCGATTGCAGAGTGAGATGGCTGCTGAGCTGCCAAAAATCCAGCTCGCTGCATTCAGTGCAAATTTCAGACAAGCAGCTTTTGAAACCCGTTAATATTTCAGGGGCCATTAATCACCCACACAGCTCACTGCTGCAGCAGGTGACTACAGGTTAATAAAAAAGGGCTTGAAATCAAACCCAAAAGTGAAGTGTGATGAGAAGCGAACGCTCCCGCTCCTCCCTGGGCGGCAGGAGCTGAGCAGTTTTGTTGGGGCAAGGTACGCAGCTTTATTCCTCAAAACGTGTGCCCTTCTGCCCACCAAAGCATCCGACCTCCCATCCTGTCCTGCTGAGCTGGATGGGGCTGTCACTGTGTCCTGGGCACCCTTCACTCCTGTCTCTGCTCTCAAACCTCTCTGCATCAGGAGGAGATACGTCCCCAGCACCGAGGTGTTCTCGTCTAGTTTTGTAGGTGTTTCACAGGACCGGGGGCCTGTTTTGTTTCCCTGCCTTACCATGGTCATACCTCTCCATCCAGAAGATCTCCTCCCAGTGCTCACCATCCTCAAGCCCCTCAAGTCCTCTTCTCCCTGCCTCTCCCTCCAGCCACAATCCTGCCCTTCTCCCAGCAGCCGCATATTTGCATATTTATTCCATTGCAAGCAGCTCTTCGTCTTATTTGACGTTCATATGGAAAGGGTTCACCAGGGGAAAGTCCGAGGTTTTCCGTGGGGAGCATGACCTGAGCAGGAGCCGTCCCTGTCCCCCGGCCGATGCCGTCTGGCTGGTCAGCCTGCAGAAGCAGGGGAGAGATGACAAACGGGGACAAGGGAGGTGACGCTGTGTGTCTGTGTGTGTGAGCTCACATTTGTTTCATGGAGAACTGAGGAAGAGAAGAATTGAGAGGAAGGGGGAAAAAAAATACATCAGTGGGAGAAAAAACGCAGATAATAAAAAAATAAGTGCAAGTGACTGAGAGAGCACATGCGGGAGAGACGGCACTTCTGAACGGCATGGACTCTAATCTCGTTACTGACTTCAGTTCGGGAGGCTGATATACCCCTGAGGACAGGTTTGACATTTTGATGCTCCTAGTTAGGGAAAACATGGACTGGGGTAAGCTGCATTAACAAGCAAATAAATTTATGGTCGTCTGGCATCAAAATGAATCTCACTGTTTGTCGGCGGCGTTTTCTCGGTGATATATGAACAGGGCGAGCTCCCGGCAAAGCATCCCTCCCTTCTCCCCCTCGGAGCCAGAGCTTGGTGGCAAGGGAGAGGGAAGGTCATGGGATTTCCAGCACTCCCACCATGCCAGAGAATGGGACTGAATAAAACCACCCCGAGGTGAAAACTCAGGCCAGAGACAGGGTATTTTGCAAAGGGCACCACTGCCGACCTGGCACCCAGGCCAGCCCGAGCCGGGTGCCACTTACCCAGCCAGGGAAGCGTCGTCATCACTAAAACGAGACATCTCTGATTTGTAGCAAAAGTCAAAGTGCCTGTGATTTCAAGCGGACTCGCAGGGGAATAAAAATAAAAACCTCCCAGTATCTGCACCGGGCTGATGCTTGGGGGAGCATCCCGGGAGGCGTGAGAGGTTCCTGGCAGCCCTTGGGAGAGTCGCTTGGACTCATCCTGCCGTCGTTTTTCAGGCTCACACAGCCCACATGGGGCTGAGAGGGGTTTGGGTGCTTTGGGATCTCTCAGGAGAGAGGCCCCCCGGGGGTAGGAGCATCTTTCTGAGAGGGGAATCAGTGGTCGGGAGGAAGAACAGCATCGATTTGTAAATCCTTGGTTTTCTGCTGCGGTGGGCTGCTCTCTCCGGAAAAATAAAACTTCAGAGGGTCTCACATCTTTACACAGCGGACAAGGGGAAAAAGAAAAAAAAAGCAAAAAGCTGTGAAACCTGGACTTTCTCCACACCCCCTCCAGCAAAGGAAACCTTTTGCTCTGAAGCTTCCTCCAAGGCACCTTGTGCAGAACAAGGGTGTCAATCACAGGGTTTTGTCTTGCTCTTTTAGGATCCAGATCAAAACTCGCTGAAGACAAAATTCTTTTCACAGACATCTGTGCGTTTTTTTCATTGTGCTTTTATTTCCCATTTAGGAATATGATTGAATTAAACCTTCCAACCCCTCCACAAGGGAGAAAGAGAGGAACAGCGAGTACTGAACTGTCTCCCGCGTGCTTCAGGGAGAGAGGCGAGCAGCAATTTAGCACTACCCATTAGTACAGAGAAAAGCGACTACGGGGTCTGATTCTCTTCCCACGTGCATTGATGCTGATCGGGTGTAACTCCACCGACGTGACTGCAGCCCCGTGGGCTGAGGGGAGAGCCAGGCCACTCTATCCTTTCTCCCTTCGCAGGCATCTCTAAATACCCGCTGTTTTCCAACCAAGCTGAAGTGGGAATTTATAGAAATAATAATAATGATTAATCACGAGTTGCACTTCTCGAGCATTTTTCTTCTTGGGAACTCGAAGCTCTTTTGAAACTGAAATTAATTATGCTTCATAACCCCCCTCTCCAGGTAGGTCAAGGACAGTTAGGGGCCGTTTCCACCTCCCACTGAAGCAAAGGGAATGTGTGAGCAGCTCAGAGCCACCCGTCCCTCCAGCGCAGGCTGAGACGAAGGACGTAGCACCGAGCAGAGACCACGAGGGGCTCCGGGGAACAGCGAAGCACCACGAGCTGAGGCTGGGATGACCCTGAGGTTCCCAATCATATTCCAGGAAAAGGAGCCTTGGACTATAGTTGGAAGCTAATTGTTTCTCTTGTGAAAGATGCATAAAGTAATAATATTAATAATAATAATAATATTTATTTGTTTCCAGTGTGGAATATAATGAGACCTTTTTAATTTTCTCCTAACACTCAAGGGAGATTATCCATGCTACTGATCCAGCGCACTGGTGATAAAGAGGGACAGGCTGAGTTGTGAAAGGTTCAGATTCGTTTCCTCTCCTAATTAAGACCAAGGATTTGAAGCAGGTTCTCTTATGCACCAGGTGAACACCTCCCTTCAGAGCTTCTTGGCCATTCCGCTCCCTCTTTCTCACTTCTCCTTTAACAGAAATTTGACCCTAGACACAAGAAACCTTTTCCAAGAAAAAAGTCATTGAATCAGGTAAAGTCCCCACGAGCTTTGGACTTTGGAGCCTGCGTTTCACACCAGCACAGAAGCACCGAGCCTCTCTCAGCCGTTCCTCCTAATCAGGCCCCGTGTTACTTATCCTGGAGGAACTGAAAATACACCACAAGACAGCAGTGTATTTCACCAGTGCTCAATTAATTCGCCGGCAGCCTAAAAACAGCAGAAACCTCACATTTCACGGGTCCTGTTGGCTGCGAAGGAGCTGAGGAAAAGCACAGCGATATGAAACCAAGGCACGCAAGCTAAAAAGTTATCAGCAGGCTGAGTCACTGCAGGAAGTCTTCTTTGTGCCACAGAAGCTCAGCAAACCCCAACCTCTCTTCTCAGCCCGGATTTTATCTCCTCCCTCCTCATCCTGCCTCCTCATTTGCAGCTTGCAACAAATGAATCCTTGGCAGTTTTATTCGAGTTCTTTTTCCCTGCTCACTGGAAACTCCGGGAATGGGCGAGGTGCTCAGTTCCAGGTTTCTCGATATCAAAGCCCTGGTGAGTTCAGCTGGGTCACAGTCTTTTTGAGCAGGAGAAGTAGGGGAGAGAGAGCAGAGAAATGAGGGGAGAGGAGGGAGTCGCAGTCCCAGGGAAGTGCCGGTGCGGTCGGTGGGGTTGCTGCTGGTGACAGCACTGAGGTCCCCATCAGCCCTCCCCGGGGAACCAGCCGGCAGCAACAGCCTCCCTGTGGATTAACGGCATGGTCAGGTGAAAAGCAGAGCATTTAGGGAAAAAGGAAATCCCTCTTTCTCACGCATCTGGGGGTATTCACAGGGATACACCCCCCCGCCCCCAGAATCACAAACACATGATGAAGTTCCCCTTGGCAGCCCCGCCGACAGCTCACCTGGCCAAGGAGTCGGGGTTCAAAATGGGTAAATAACGAAATAAGCACGCTGAGCCCGCACAAACTCAGTACAACTAAGGATGCACCAAACCTACACCACCGCAGGGAAGGGTGCGCTCCCGGCGGGGTGGCGTGGATGTGCAGAACCGACTCCCAAAACAGCTGCCCAAGCGGGAGCACGCTGGTGTCCACCTGCGTGGCGGAGACAAACGCTCCTTCGCAGACACGCACGGGCGTGCACGCACGCCCTCGCTTGACGAGCTCACACTGATGGTGAGCGCGGAGGTACACCGCGTGTCCTGGGGAAGAGGAGAGCGAGCCAGAGGGCCGGCAGAGCTGGGGCTGGCTGGTGGGGCAGAGCAAGAGCGGAGCTCACCGCCGGGCTGCCGCCTTCCCCTGTGCCTTTGCAAGCCGCGGGGAGTGGTTATCATCCTCAGGCACGAGCAACTTCCTCCATAAAACTGAGCTTCCAGGTATTAGGGGACAGGCCGCCATTTGGTTCATTTTCCAGGTCCTCCGTATCTGCTGCCAGCAGCGCCAGTGCCTCAAAACTTCTTCCAAGATCTGCTCCTTGGGAAGGCTCGGGCAGCCCCTTCCCAGCCTTATCTGCACGGCTCAGGCCAACCGCTTTGCCTAACGGCATCGCTGTGTCTGCCGGGAGACACACCGCGTACCTGAAGGAAGCATCCAGCGCCGAGCGAGGGCTCCCCTAACTTCTCGTTAGCGGGGCTGAAGTAAACGAACCTACAGAACAACTGACCAGCAGGACATCCCACAGACATTACCCTTGTTAAAATGTCATTAAGCAGCTGAAAAAATGAAACTGCAGGTTTGCATGTTTATATGCAAATATTTACATATAAATTCACCTCAATTTGTAAGTAATATTATAAATTACAATTCCTCCCGACCTGCGGATTGCACATGCGCGCTGCTCTTTCCATCGCAAATGAAAATCTGAGCACAGCTGGGTCAAAAGTTGCTCCACAGAAGGTTTTTCAGGCAGTGGATGCTATTCAGTGAATGCAAAGTGGCTTGCGGGAGTATGACAATTCCACTTACATTTTATTGCTTTTTTTTAAAAAAAATAAAAATGATGCAGTTCTACTTTGCCATTTATTTTGACTTTCTTTTTTGGACTTTTACCACATTATCACTTGTAAAAGACTCTAAAAGTCAAGATGGAAGTGTCAGAGTGAGCTTATCAACTACCAAAGCCAAAACAGTTCAACGCTGACGATAATCATTCTAAATGCAAATATTTCTTTCCAGATGATTCTGTTTTTACAGAGTAAAAAAAAAAAAAAAAGTTTTATTCTACTTTGGAATGAAATAAGCCGTGGGAATTTCACAGGACATAAAATCTGAGTGCAGCTCTATGCGACTTGCTAACTCCCCACACGCTGATGCAAACTTACCCTACACATTTCAAAACACCAGCCCCAAGTGCCATCCACATCTATTCCTGGGAATAGTCTCCTCCACACAGAGCCAGCGCTGTGAGGAAAACACGGAGACTTGTGCCAAAATGCACCCCAGCCTGTATTTCATCCAAAATTTCGTTTCTATATTTAGTTGTAGTGCAATTCCTACTGCAGCGGTTCTGGCAAAGTCTCTGCAGCTTTTCTCAAGTTGAAAATTGAACAGTGTTTAAAAGCACCAGGAAAAAAAAAAACGAAAAAAGAGGAAGGCACTGCATCTCTAGGATGCCCCAGGCCCTCTGTGTGTGCAAACCCTGCGCAGCCAGGGCAAAACTGGGAACAGAGTTAAAGCTGGGAGGGGTGAAATGGGGGGGACTGTCTGGGAACTTAATGGTCCTTTCAGGATGCTTTTATGTTTTAGACGCGGGATGCTTTCTCAGTCGAGTAGTGATGGTTTTCCAGAATACGGCCAGATTTACCTGAAATAATCCTAAACAGTTTTGGCCGGCCGAACGGATGGGACAACCCTGCATCTCCTCCCCGCGAGCACTGCAAAAGGGAAAAGGCCAACCAGCCCCGGCGCTGCCAGGGAGCCAAACCCGGGGCAGCGCAACAAATCCCGGCTGCTGGAGGAAACCGGCTCCGCTCCTCTCCCCATCCCCGCAGCGACCGGCTCTGCGCCGCGCATCCGTCCCCCCACCGCGCATCCCCGCCCCGCGCATCCCCCTGCCGCGCATCCCTCCACCGCGCAGC
>VYXH01012647.1:199846-222946 GCA_013397275.1 Burhinus bistriatus | reverse complement strand
TTTTTTTTTTTTTTTTTTTTGTCAGGACCAGCAGCAGCAGCAGGAAAAACACTCTGGAAATCCTTGTTGTAAATTGTACAAGGAAAAAAAAAAATACACGTGCCAGTATAAAATGCATCTCCGTCAAGGCACAAAGCCCCTGGTGCCTCTGGAGATCTACTCGCCTTAGGCAGTGCCTATATCACAGGCACCCGGAGCGACCTCACACCAAATGGGTTGAAGCCCCGTGCCTCAGTTTCCCCACTTGCGGACGGGAGGAGGCAATATCCCCCTATTGCACGAGCCTCTCTGCATTTGGGAGGTGGCACAGAGACCACTGGTACGGGAAACCTTGCAAAACTCCAACTATTGGATCCAGGAATACTGCTGTTTCGCATTAACAAAGTATTTATTAATAACCACTGTCACGGCAATCAAATATTGTCCACAGCAGCTTCTGCGGTTCGCCGCAAACAATGACAATCCCTCACAATACTTCTCTCTTAATCCAAGTGCCAGACTGCCCGCGCTGGTGACTCGGTTTCTTACTGTTTCTGCCTCGAATAGCTGCAGCGCTGATTAGATTGCTTGGAGTAGCCCATGTTCCGCGGTTTAATGGGTACCAGCCCAGACAGACTAATGGATCTGGAGACCAGGAAAGAGCAGGAAGGTGAGCTGAGTGGAGAATATTGAGGCTTTTAAGGCAGAAAAGTAGCAGCTAGACATGGGGTAGCTGACTCACAGAGCCTCGGTGGAGACAGATATCCTCGCTGGCCGTCCTCAGTCATTCATCACGCTGCGACATGCCCGTGAAAAGCGGTCATTTCTAGAAACAATTCGCAAAATGCAAAGCAGGGCTGGGAAGGGTTCCTGGGGCTCAGGGCCAGACACGCAGCCAGGTGAATTATTGTAGAGTCTGAGCTCACAGCATTTTCCCCTCTCCTAAAAAAGTGCATTTCCCTTCCTGCTGCCTCTCATCACCACCTAGGAGATGTCAGCGCCTCAGAGAAACCAAATGTCCTTGCTCCATCCAGCACGGTCCATTTTTCTGGCTCTGGGAGGTCCAGAGGAGAGCTACCTGCTCCACCTTCTCCTAACGACCCAAACCTGATCAACAAGGTCTGCTGGGGAGAAAGAGGTCTTGGATTCAGCCCTGTGCAGGGACTCTCCCAAAGGTTGTTTTTACCTGCACGTTATCACTGGTAGGTGACTTACCACGAAGGACAGAACTTCAGTCTACTTCAAGATGCATTTTCAGACAGTACTGTTCGGGTTCTGGAAAAAAAAAATGTTTGAGGCATCTGCCATAGAAGAAACAGAGCAAATAGGGAAGGATTTGCTAAAAATGATTCTCATGCTCATTCAGTGAAACCCTTAGGGTCTTTGTTTTGCTTTTTAGTAAAAGAAAATCCTGATTACATAGGAGGGGAAGAAGATAGGAATCAGGGACACTGCGTGTCTTTTTGCAAAAATATTCGTAGAATAATATTTATAGCTCCCAAACCAACTGTGAAGTGGATGACCCTTTGCCCTCTCCTCCCAGGTATTAAGTATTCTGAGCAATGAAGAAGGGTTTGCACCAGCAGGAATACGAACAGAGAACATCTAGAAATTGTTTGAGTAAACCATCAGTCGCCAGCAGAGAATGAAGTACCTCCTGGACTTCTCACTGATATGATGCAAGGGGAGGCCGGGAGGGGGAAGAGATTGGAGAGAACATGAGTGATCCCATAATTAAACAAAAGGCTTTCTCTAAAATCCCCACTGATGGATATCCTCCTGCAGGCTGGGTACCAGCTTGAGTCGTTTGGTTTTGTTCCACCGGCCATAAATAACGGATCTCCTGGGACTCGTGAGGAGGGTAAAAATGACATTTGGCAGAAAAATTGGAACAAGGACAAGGATGCAATGGAGACCTCGAGTAAGGGATGCAGAAGCCAAGGCGGAGACAAATTGCCAATTTATCCTGATCTTCCCTTGGGGCATCCCTCCCCCTTTCCCAAATCTACGAAATGAGCAAGGCAGAAATCAATAGCTCAGCACAGTCACAGAGAGGATGAGGAAAGCAGCAGACGGACAGGACGGTAGATCAGGAAAGAAAACCTTGTAGGGAAACAAGCTTCCAGGGGAGGGAAGAGAGTGACATCAGATGTCACAAGGGATGCCATCCTTGTGACAACACCTGGACAATTTTAAACCAGAAGATTTCTATGTACATTGCAGGGAGCAGCAAATCATCCTCTGGCTGCAGGAAACCAAGAGACGGGGAAGGGAAGACACATCGGAGTCAGAAAGAAAAGCCCTGGAAGAACTTAGGTGCCCTGGTACTGCTTAGCTCCCTCACTCGTGCTGCTCAGTGTGCCAGTTTTAAGAGCCCTGCACCAGTCTGGGCCCTGGAGGGTACAGGGCGAGCGATGCCATTTAAGAAGTCCTCAGACCACTGGAAATTCCCCAGTCTCACCAGCAGGGAGGAAGATTTGCTGCCCGCCAGGTTTGGGGGAGGATGGGCCGGGTTTGTGGGGACATTTGTGAGCCCCAAACTGCCCAACATCACAGATTGCTGGGAAGACATTCGCCCAGGTCCTTGGAGTCTAAAAGTTCTGTCTGCAAATGTGAACTCAGGCGTGCAGATTGGATTCATCTGCATTTCTGGGTCGTGCTTTTTGGACAGAGAAGTGCCCCTTCCTCTACAGACCTGAACCTCAGCAGCTAATGCGCTACAACAATGTTGTGCACCTTCTCACTTTAGTTACTTAAACTAAATTGCATCTTATCCCTGGCAAATTTAAAAGGCAAACACTCTGAAGAAGAACCACGATAGAATTCAATTTGTGTCGACTCCAACCTGGCAAGGATTTACAGCCATGCCCGATCTGACACAATGCACTTTATTCTTTTTATAGTGCAGCCTGAATGCAATAGTGTAACAGTCACGTTAGAGGGAGTCAAGCAGAAGCTCAAGAACAGGAAGGGATTTTATAGGTACAATAAGATTTATGAAGAGAGACGTTTCTCTGGAGCGGGAAGTGAGGGAATTTCCAAAAGCAGCAGAATACCTCTGCTCTTCCCCAGGTGCTTTTAACAGTAAGAGGAGTGTACCGTGTCCTTGATGATTTTTATCATGAACTAGAAAGGAACACAAAATGGCATTGTATTCCAGTGACTCAATGGCACAGGAGGTGTCCAGGGGTCCAGGCACCTTCGTACATCCCAATTCTCCACACCACACACTGTCTGCTTTCATGGGATACAACTGCCTGCTAACTTCAGGGTTGATGAGGAGAAAGACTTTAGGTCTAGAAGGGTATGGTGGGAGACCATGACCATGACTGGATTCAGGAGACCATGCAATGCAAAGGTTGCTGCTCCCGTTAACGGTCCCATCAGAAGATTAGCGTCTAGGGGTTGTGGGAAGTTATTAACTGTCTGACCGCAGAGACTGGTTGTCATCTTAGCTGTCAACATGAGTTAGCAGAAGAGGAAAACATCAGCTAAGCATGCCCTCTCTTGCAGGGCATCACAACGCAGCCAAGAATGATTTTCGCATCCAGCACACAGACTGTTATTTTAACTGCAGTTAAATCTTCACTGGACTGCAGACAAAGCCTGTGCAAAGTCTGGGACGTCACGGCACTTCACGCATGTCACTCAGTTTCCTGTAAAGTCAAGATGCTGGTATTTACGTATGAAATCCGTAAAACATTTGGAGACTCTGAGATGTGAAGATATATGGGGTAACGGATCTCTGCTAACAACTGTACGTGAGAGCTGTTCTCCCCCTCCAAAAGGCAGAGAAGCTTTGCAAGGCCTCCATCGCGGTGGGTCACCAGAATATCCACAAAGCCACAGCTGATTCAAAGTACATTTCTGAAATTATAGGGAACTCCTAGGTAGTAAGGTATCTTCTAAGGCCCCCTAAATACTTTTGAGGGCCCCAGCCCTATCATGTGCCCATCTGAGCTGGCACAGAACCCTTGGGGTGTCTCCATGGCAGAAGACGTGTCACTGCTGTTAATTCCTTACTGCCATCCTCCTTCCCCAGCCGCCAGCGCTGCAGCTCTGTTAGCTCCAGCCGCGATTAATTGGAAGATCTCCCACTGATTCCTGATTAGCTGCTTTTGATTAGGGTTTAATGACTTCACTCGGCCCCTAATTCACAGGGACGAGCTTCGAAATGCCTGCGAACTGCTCAAACAGAATTACATTTTCTCCCACCCTGGAGCCACCACTTAAGCTCTGTACACACCCGCCCTGCTCCTCCCCACCCTGCAGAACCTGCCGCCCCCAGCCCTTCTCCTCTCTGTGGCATCAGCCGGCAGCCAGGGACACCAAACCGTGACTCCTGATGGCTGGGGAAGGAGCTGGAGGAAAACTTGTTCCAGAAGGGTGAACACAGGGATAGATACGTCAAAGCCACCTTGGGACTCAGGTAATCTATGAATTCAGGAGTTTGAATGCGGCTTGATCTCATAACTAAAGCACGCCTGGAAAACTCCGGGTTGAGTCAGAATCACAGACCCTTGGGGGACTATCCTAATGCAGAATGGGATGTTCAGGGATGGCCAAGACAGAGCTATATCAAACTTCAGGTCTTCAAGGAGTGTGAGAACTGGTGTGATCTCGCCCTTGGTGGAGAACACCAGTGGCACCGCACACTGGAGCTGGACATCTCTTTTCTAACTGGTGTGTCCAGATCTAGGATTTAGGGCTGAGTAAAAGTCTCAATATCCGTACAGTTCTGAATCCTGAAGAGTTTTGGCTTGCTCTCTGTCCCTGACTCCATCTTCCCTCTCTCTTTCTTCCTCCATCCCAAAACTCTCATTCAGTGCCTGAAGAAAGAGAGTAGGCAGAGGTGGGGGAGTTTGCCCTGGCAGAGAATAGAGGTAAACCCAAACACCACACGGCTGACTGGTCCAGCCATGCTACTGGGAACTCTGGTACCCACTCTGCTCCCGGGGACCAGGATCTGCATCTCAGCTTGACCTTGGAGGCTGAGCTGAAGGTCATGTCATGCTGGCTGCCTGCCTTGTCACCCGCCAAAGAGGTTGTAAACACTGGTTTCAGAGGCTGCCTTGCCTTTTGAAGATCTGAAAGTGCATTTATCTTCCTGAGACATGCATTAATCTATTAACTACCAGTGAAGATACAGGGATGAAAAGAGGCTTAGGGGGCGGGGGGGGAGGAGAATGGAATAAAATAAAATAAAATAAAAACCAGAACAAAACAAAGGAGCCATTTTCATCAGCAAGAAGAGGTTCATGGGCTCTTTCACAGTGCCTTAGGCACAATGTCTCATCACACAGCTGCCTTATCACAGCTCTCCTCTGCACCAGACTCACCCCGACAGGGTGAGGTGACAGCTCACAAAGTGTCTGGGTCCCCTCACTGTGCCCTAAGCCCTACAGTTCATCTCTTTAATCGCCACGTCTTGGTGACAAGGCAAAAAAGCAACTCAACTCCCAGCAAGACAAATCCAAAGCAGGTTGTTTATTTTCTCTGCAGGCAGCTTTGAGTCTGTGCCTGGGAAGAGCCAAGCAGGGCCAGAGCTCGGAGCTTTGCAGAAATAACCCCTTGGTGCTCTGTAGCTGGACCTGGGGTCCTGCTGTGGGATGCAGGGGTATTTAATAGAAAATATGCCTGGGTTATGATCCCAGCTACACCGAGCAGATCAACTCCTTCTTCCAAGCCTCAGTTTCCCCAGCTGGGAGAGAAGACAATTAACATCGTCCTTCCACACAAAGGAAGTTGACGATAAAGGCCCTTTTGGGTTTTGTTTTGAATTATTCTCTGCAGTCTGCTTCCCTGCTAGCCTCCCTGCTGAATTGCCTGCCCTTGATGGCAGAAGCCTTGTGGGTTCAGGCACTGAAGGGTTGCTAGCAAAGAGGAAAAAAAAAGGGCACAAAAATGACTCATTTTGGAAGAAGGCACACTACACCCGATAGGAGGGGAAGAGGGACCCAGCTGCCTCCCTAACCTGGGGGGAGAGAGCTCCCCAAACTTTGCGAAGGGAGGAGAAAGGTGGGCTCCTCCACCACGCAGCACGGTGGTGATTTCATCAGCAGCACTGGGGAGAGCTGGGTTTGGGCTACGTTTGCCCTCAGCTCCATCACCACAGGCGCAGGGTGATGCCACCACCTTTACAGACGAGGTCTCCCTGGCAGCACAGCCGGGCATCTCCAGCCAAGCCTGGCCCTGAGCTGCCGGGCTGCTTGTCTCCACCGCGGCTGAAGACCAAGGAGGAATTAGGGAAAAGGAGGGTGGGGGGAAGAACACCACAGAACTAACAAACAGCTTTGAAGGAGATGGGGAATTGAGTCAGGTCCACATTAAAGGGCAAGGAAATGAACGCTGAGATGAAGGCGCCTGCAATTTCAAATGTATCAAGCCGATAAATAAACAAAGTTAAAGGAATGACTTTCAATTACATTTGAAAGAAAAAAATGGGGAGAGATGGAGGGGAAAGACAGAAAAAACACGGACAAACCCAGACGCTCTCGAGCATTGCACTTGTCTTGCGGGCTGCTCCTCTCGCCTGCCCGGGTGAGCCCAAGCCAGCCATCAGCAACGGCAGGGCTGCGGGTCCCAGGAAGATCAAATGAACGTGGTTTTAATGCCTCAATTAAGGTTCATTCTGTTCAGCTTTAAAAAGCGATTTAGCCCTGCTAAGCTGCACCGGGTCAGAAGCAGGGATAGATGGCAAGTCTCATTTGAAAGCCAAACACATATGTTCCCATCATTAACAGTCCCTTCCCATTAATGAGAATAATATTGTTGCCTTATAATGTTGCTTTCATTTAACAACTGGAGAAGAATGAAATGCTTTCCTCCGATTTTGGTCTGGTGCCAGGAGCTGCCTGTAAAATCCAGATAAGAGTTCTCAGAACAAACTTCTGATAAGGGAATTAACAGGTAAACTTTAAACTTTGGGGAAGGAAGAGGCAAGGAGGAGAGGGGAAGCCTTCGTGATCTCTTCGCTGGTTTCGGCTTGCCAGGCTGAATCTCCCCAGACTCAGCTGCCATGCTCCCTGGATCCTCATCCCTATTATGGGCCTATACTGGGAAATTAGCCTTTTCCATAGCTTAGGCTAAGGCCTCATCTCCTTAAGAAGAGTTTTTTCCTCTCCTTTCTATTTCCTTACCTCCCCAGAGACCACCCTCCATACCATTCCCAGCATAGGTCTTCTCTTAAGTGGAAACTAATTCCCTGTCAAATCTATTGGGGTTCTTTCATCCCATTGTTTTAAAAACACTTCTCCTAGATCATCCATAAGTTCAGCCGGAGCTAGGAATTAATGTATTGACTCCGGATACAGCTCCCCTTTGCAGATGCTGTGAAGAAGAGCAACCTTGTCATGGTCAGGATGAAACACCTGGATGAAGTGCCCTCTGGGGAAAGAGTCTTTCACCCTACTTGTCCACTCTGCCAGGGTTCAAGCTCATGAAAAGCTAAAGCTGATCCACCAGATCTAGGAAATCCCGGGACACCTGAAACTTGGAAAGAAGAGGATAATAAAGAAATGAGTCAGTTCCTACCAAGAATTCAAGTTATACATCCAGAGGACAGCTGGTTTAGGAGTGCTAAACTTCACTCATCTTTGGCCACCATTTGGCTGGACAGGTTAACTTGAGGGATATTCCTTCCAGCTCTCCTCTACAACTAAATACTCATGCCACCCCTGGAGAACCTATGCCCAAGGGAGATTACACAAACAGCTCATGATCACAGAGCAAATTAAGGTCAGAAGAAGAGCAAAGATTAGGGCATCAAGTCATCTCTCTGCCTAGCACTGAATCCTTGGGGTGGCTCCTAGCCAAGTCTCTCTGTGCTTAAGGCTTTTAAAAATAAAGTGGTGATACAATCAGCTGGTAGGCAAGAAAATTTCTATGATCCTCCTAACACTGAACATACGGTTTTGCCTATACATCCCTCTTCCCTCTGTTGTTGAAAAGGTGAGCAAGACGCAGGAGCAGAATGACTCCTCACAGAAGCACCAAGATTTAGCAAACTGCTCCTTCCTTCTTTCAAATACTGGCATTTTCCGTCAGCAGCTGCTGCCTGAGCCAAGCAAACCAGCTTTGAGAAAGCAAGGGCGAAATCCAGACAGCTCAAATAGAAATATCAGAGTTTTTCAGAGGCTAAAAGGAATCTGATTAGTTTGCCCAATATTGCTTTTTCTGGACTTTTATATCCTGAGAGGGAACACCAAAATAACATGTCAAAGGCCATTCACAACAAATTTCCTGCTTGCACCAGGGCAAGCAAGCTGGGGATCCCAGAGCTTTCGTATGATCGGCAGCACTAACGCACCGGTCTCTCGGTGTTAGGACTGATTAAGACCTCCAAGTCCTCAAAGTTTGGGAAAGGCTGAAATCCTTCTCACCCTTGGATATGGCTCCTTAAGACTTATATTCTCCACTTTGAACCCCGGCCTAATATTGCCCCAAAACCTCTGTCCTCTGCACTGCCCATCATCACGCACGCTTGTCCCAAGAAACTCACTATTTCTGGAACAGCAAGAGCTGGGCAGGAATATCTTGTGAAGACATCTCTTGCAGTTTGAAAAGGGTTGATTAATCTCAATTGAAATGCTTCACAGAAAGAGAGTCAGTTTGATGAATTTCTTCTGTCGGGGAAAAAAAAAAATGAGACTAAGACAACTTGTTTTAACTTTTTATTCAAAGTCACTTTGTTTTGAAATTTAAGCTGATTATAATAAAAACATTTTTTTAAAATGAAAAAGAGGTCACACATGAAACACTTTGATATCATCAAAATGAGGTATTGCAGGCAACTTTTTTATTTTTTGTCAGCTCACGGAACTCTCAGCGATTTTGACTTTTCATCCAGGACAAGGAATTTTAAGCCTCTATATTTCTTTCCAGGATGAGAAATCATTTCTTGCTCATTTCTAATAGAAAAACAGAACCAGCCTTTCAGTTTCTAGCTCAGCTTTGAACTGAGACTGAGAGTTAACTAGAGTGATCCAAAGTTGTCAAAAACCAAGAGAAAATCTTTCATATTTCAGACTTCAATCTTCCTCTGCTCCCAGTGGCTAGAGAAAATGCCATTAGCTTTGGAGGTACTTTTGGTAAATAAAGAAAAGGGGGAAAAGAAAAAAAGGGAAAAAAAAAAAAACCAGACAGACGAGAGAATAGTCTCTGTCCTTTATTTTTCTCTCATATATATATGATAAACCATTTTCTCAAAGGCGTGAAAGTGTCTCACTTCAGCCCACAGAGTCGAGGGAGGCTGAGGTTTTCAAAGTGGCGTTTTGAAAGGGACGGGTGGCTTTAAAGCCCATCTCCAATGTAGTTTGCTAATACGGGGCAGGTCACACGGGTTCCCTGCAGAGATCCCTTCCGCTCTTCCTAGGATTGTGTGAGAGTCTGAGGGAAAATAGCACAACTCTGCGCTGGCTGGAAACCTCAGACACTATTTGCACGTCAATACCCAGAAGAAGGGGACATGCTTGCTTATCTGGTCTCCCAGGCTTTGACTTTCTCGCTGCTGAGCTATTTATTTGAAAGTATTTAGGAGGGGGGAGCTGTTCCAGGGAGGTGGATAGATCCCAGGGTCATCGGTGCTGCCCCTCGCCGAAGGGATCAGGGATTTGAGGAACTCAGTGGTGACTTTGGGTTTTATAAAGCAAGAGCTGCTGATAATATTTTTACTCGTAGCTTTGCTACCCAGTGACAGAACTGGGAGCTCTACAGAAGCCGCTGGTGTATGGAAGTTCGTTTGGAAAGAGGCTATTTTGAGAAGTGTTGCCTGTAAACGAAGTCATGTGAGGAGTTCTCATTTGGGTCCCTAAATTTCTTGTGGGCAGGTGAATCAGCCCACATAGAAAAAGCTGACCTTTCATTTTGTACTTTCCTATCTCCCTGCCCCAAGTTGGGGCCAGTTCGGGCTTCTCCGCAGAGATCCCTGTAACATAGTCCCTTATTGCTGTAGCGTCCCTTTGTTTCCACACTGGTACCTGCTAAACCCAGAGGAAACACACAACTCCCCCCCCAAAAATCCCCAGCAACAAAACCAAGGCATGAATCAGCAGCCAGGCTACGCTGCTAGAAAATTTGATCCTTTTATTTCAGGGTGAGCGTGTCCCCAAAGGATCAGCCTCCAGCCGACCCAAAAACGACTGCTTTCAACATGGTGATTCCCACCCCACCTCTGTGCCTCTCCCTGTGAGAAAACTGTCAAACATCAACCAACTCCATGAGACTACTTGGACACTCGCGTGATTTGGAGTGACCACGTCTCTAATTTCTTCAGGACTGAACCACTAATGGACTTCTGACGACAGCGTGTGTTTTTTAAATCAGTTTTAAATTTCTGCCAGTCATGCTATCCATCTGAATGGCAATCTGGCGAGTATATTCCTCGTGGGGAAGTATATCCTCCAGGACTATTCTCCTAAACCCTCTGGTGCCTAATGTCTGCCTAGATATGTAATGAAATGCAATTCCCGGAGGGATGGGAGCACATTTGGGACCTAAGGCACAATGAGTGTGAGGGCGAGGGTTAGGTGAGGGTGAGCCAAGGGCGAGGGCGAGGAGAGGGCAAGGAGAGGGAGAGGGTGAGGGTGAGGGCGACGCATGGCGAGGGCGATGATGAGGGTGAGGCAAGGGCATGGCAAGGGCGAGGCGAGGGGGAGGAGACGGCGAGGGCGAAGGTAAGGAGTGGATGAGGGTAAGGGCATGGTGAGGTAGAGAAGGGCAGGGCCAGGATAGGGCAAGGAAAGGCAAGGATGCTGCGTACCCAGTCTGAGAGAAGCCCTCATCTTGTATGTCAAGAGAAGGCCGTAGCCACCCCAGTTTATGGCATGATGCATGGAGGAAAGGGGAGGATGGGGAAGTCTGCAGCTTGTGTTGGAGGAGCTCTGTGAAACACCCCCACAAGCGAAAGATAACAAGGTAGTTTAGATGCTTCCAAATAAATGGCTCCCAGGGTGAGGCATCTGCTTCTGGCTTTCCCTGCTGACTTCCTTAAAACGCTGGCGACACAGTATTCAGGTTTGAAGACACCGGGAGTTTTGCAACCAAGTTGGGTAGAGTGTGGGATTTCACCCTTTCAGAGAAACTATTTGCAATCGCCGGCCCTTGCAGCGGTGAGGAGAGCACGAGGGAGGAGGGAAACCACAGAGCGCACTTGCTCAGTGGCGCAGGAAGTCAGTTAATGGTACGGCTGGTTTTGCTGGTTAAAAAGCAGATTCGCTTTTGGCGAGCTGCCTCCAGAAACCCAGCGCTGGCAGTGCCACCAGAATCCAGTTTGGGTGGAAGCAGCAACACAACTCTGCATCTCCTTCAAAAGGAGATATGCAGAAAAGGCATCTCGGGAAGGGCACAATGATGCTACTTTTATTGGCAGACTGATAAGCCTATTATTACCATTATGGCAAAGGTTCCGCTGAAAATTAGGCTAGTCTCAGTGGCTGATGCTATTCACATGACAGAAGACATTCCCAACTTCCAAGGACTCATCTGCATGCAACTACAAAACGACTGGGTCCAGTAATGTGACCACGGCCTCTTGAGACATCAGCGGCAGAGATGGGATGGCTCTGTCCCACTCCAGCCATGCGCTAATTGCATCCACCTCTTTGTTCTTCTCGCTGTGGAGTGCAAGCCTTGACAACAGAGCTGCTGCAAAACGCTGCTGATTTTGAGCCCTCAGGGAACTCCAGCCCCTTTCATGAATAAAGGCAACTGCGCAGAAGCAAGGCAGCTCTGGTGTTCGTGATGCTCCCGCACTGCGGTGCTCGGGTGGCATTTCTGCAGATATTTACAGTTGCACTCCTAGGGAGTCTAATAGTCCCATCTGGAAACATGAGAGCTCAGAGGGGGCCAGAAGTGGTTGTGGCAATTCCAAGCAGCAGGAGATGGATGTATGGGGTTCCATAAAAGCCATTGCAAGGATATGACACGGACAGTCCTCATCTCCCCTTGCATCAGAAACAGGGAGAGGACGCAGCGTGGAGCGAGAGAGCACACAAGCATGGAGCGCCTGCACTGTGCTTGGGGGCAGAGGGTTAGTGTGCACCTCCTCTGCACGTGTGTGTGCACACAGAACATGCCAGGCAGAGCAGCTGCATCTGCTCTTCCTGAGTGCCTCCAAGGCTCCTAGACTGGAAATGGCCTGGATGTCTCAGAATCATCAAACGGTTTAGGTTGGAAGGGACCTTAAAGACCATCTAGTTCCAACCCCCCTGCCATGGGTAAGGACACCTCCCACTAGACCAGGTTGCTCAAAGCCCCGTCCAACCTGGCCTTGAACACCTCCAGGGATGGGGCAGCCACAGCTTCTCTGGGCAACCTGGGCCAGTGTCTCACCACTCTGAGAGCGAAAAATTTCTTCCTAATATCTAATGTAAATCTCCCCTCTTTCAGTTTAAAACCATTCCCCCTTATCCTATGGCTCCGCTCCCTGATCCAGAGTCCCTCCCCAGCTTTCCTGTAGCCCCTTTAGGTACTGGAAGGGGCTCTAAGGTCTCCCCAGAGCCTTCTCTTCTCCAGGCTGAACAACCCCAACTCTCTCAGCCTGTCCTCACAGCAGAGGTGCTCCAGCCCTCTGATCATCTTTGTGGCCTCCTCTGGACTTGCTCCAACAAGTCCATGTCCTTCTGATGTTGGGGGCTCCAGAGCTGGACGCAGTCTTCTTTCTACCAGGCATGCTCAGCTTTAGGGAACGGGCTCAGAAATCCCCAAGCGACGCAGTGCACGAGAGGCATCGCTGGGCTTGCCTGCCCGCTGCTGGTGTCAGGGGAAGGTGAAGGGTGGGTGCCCCGCTGCTGCTCTGGGCTCCCTGAGGGCTTGGGACTGTGCTGTTATCCTCTGGGAGGGGCGCAGGAATGGGATGGCAAGACTTCGACCACTTTGCTAATCTCCTCTTAAAGGTCACGTTGCTTCCAGCCATTGTGTAGGCTCAGGGTGACCCTTGCTACATCAATCCAGCGTTTCACAACCCTGACAGGCGAAAACTTCTCTGTCAGCAGTCTCCCCCATGATCTCCAGGAGTACCTGCATAAACATGCAGCTTTACGTCCTCGTTATGCACAAGCGGGTACCTCTAGGCGCAGTTGAGAGGTAGTGGCCACTGTTTAACTCCACCAGCCCCCTTCCACCGAGAGCCGCAGCCCGATCTTTGCTCATGCCATCACACCACAACTGGAGCACCTAACGGTCACTGGAAACCACACGTGCACACCACAGCACAAAAACGGTCTCCTTCCACATAACCAGCCAGATCTCACCTTGTTTGTGACACGCCAGACCAGGTCAAACTCCCAGTTGTCCCCTGAGGAGTCAGGAGGACTATCATGCACCGTTTGTAAGGTTTTGCTGGAATGGGTGGAAAAAGGGAAAGCAAACTTGTTGCAGAATGACAGATAGCTGAAGATGCAGGTTTTATCATCTCAGTCAGAGAGTGTCCAGTCCTCGCTGCTGTGCGGAGAACCACCAACTGTGGTGGCTCTGCCAGGGCTTTCTCGCACAAAAAAACCACAGCAGCTTGTGAAGTGGGAGTGTTCCCCAGGGCTGGTCATGGTCACTCGCAGCTCCCAGTGCTGCGGAACAGGCTAAGCCTTTCCATGTTTTAGGAGTACCACAAGACAGGTCTGAGCTGAAATGTCCACCACCCTCTCATGGCTTTCTTTTGTTTTGCAATCAGTCCAATTCAAAGGCAAATTATGATTAATAAAAGGAAAGGAGATGAAGGTGGCCTTTGCTCTTAGGCAGCCATAGGGAGCACCCTGGTGTGCCTGCTCACAAGAAAGGAGAAGCTGTGCTTCCCAGAGAGAAAATGGCAAGCGTTCATTTAGGATGAGACAGCCAAGCAAAGCGCTGCCTAAACAGACTCCACGTGGTCACAGCTCCACCATATTCCCCCAGAAAGCCTGCTCTTCCCGGGGCCTTTGCCATGTGCTTTCAGACAGCAGAGGAGCTAGGACCACTGACACAGGTTGGAGGGACAGGGCTCTGATTTCCATCCCTTCCGTGGTGCTTCAGTTTCCCCATCCTGCTGTTACCAGCCAAGCATATTGTGAAGGATAATGCAATATCAGATGAGAAGGGTTCTCAGCTCCTTGGAGGGAAAGGCTGAGGACAAATATAATGTAAAAAAATAAAATAAAATAAAATAAAATAAAATAAAATAAAATTTTAAAAAATAAATAAAATTAAAATAAAATAAAAGCACAGAAATAGTATTCTTATGAGCAAAGCAAAAGAGGCCATGCCATTCTGGGCAGGAATTGGGAGCTGGGCGGGAGCTGGCACAGTGTGTCTGTGTTTGGGATGCAGCACCAGGGGTGGGAGCTCAGCAGCATCCTTCCCTGGCAGGAGCAGGTAGGTCGGAGCTCCCGCAGGTGGAAAGTCACAGGGGTACGGGACTAACAGCCAAGGGAAACAGCCTGGTGGTGTGGCCCACGTGGATAGAAGTGATAGACTCTTACAGCTCATCTGCCTTGCAAAGGGCTGTCAGGATAGCAGCACTGATAACCTTGTCTAGCACGGACACAAAACCTGGCAAAAAAAGAGCTCCTTTTGGTGAAATGCATGACGCATCACCTCTCCTCTATGTACAAGCAATAAAAGAGTCTTTCTCTCCTTCCAGCTGCCAGTGCTGGTTCTTGCCTTCCCCTGTCCCCACAGTCCAGCACCTCCAGCCCATTCCAGAACTGTCGGGACACCCATTTCCTCGCCCCTCTTGCAGAGCACCTACCTGCCAGCCCCTGAGCATCGTTACCAGGAGGAGCTGGATGCATCCAAGACCAGTTGTGCTATGAAGCCGCTCAGCTTCTGTGCTTGGACAGTGAACTTGAGACACTTGGAAACCTTACTCCTCTTTCTGCCACCCAAAGCACTCAGCTGGAAAGGGATGGAGATTTTGTGACAGCAAAGAACAGCGTGGAGAGGCAGCCCTCGCTAGCAGGGCTAAATCGCTGTTATCAGGAGGTGGTTTGCTCCCTTCCAACACCCGTTTTGTTCACCAGGCTGTGCCAGAAGCAAACAGGGGCAATCCCACAGGGAAACCCACAGCCCCACACTGCCGTCGGTCAGTCTGAAAAGCACTCGGGACTTGTGGTTTTTGCTGTTTCATGATGCAAAATAAAATGAAAAACAAAAAAAAAAGTGTCAGCAAATTGGAGGGGCTCCAGGAAAAGGAGATAAAGATGATTAAGGGTTTAGAAGGATTGACCTATGAGGAAAGATTAAAGGAACTAATTATGTACAGCTCAGATAAAGGATGAGTAAAGAGGTGATTTAATAACGGCCTGCAAATACTCAGGAAAGTGTCAACAGTAAGGAAGGGGGAGGAATTATTTAGAGTCCTTCCCCGAGGAACAATACAAGTGATGGAGGGGACGGGGAAGGTGACATGGGACATTGGCACAATGCGGGCAGAACCAGAGATTTCTTTAGGGAGCAGCAAGTGAGTTAGGAGCACAAATCCTCTGGAAGCACTCTGGTCTTCCATCCCTAAGTGATCTAAGAATGCATTTTCTAAGGCGTTTAGGTGCTTAAATGTGCAGGGAAGTGCTTTAATAGGATTTTCAGGCGCACCTAAGCAGGTTAGGGAACAGATTTCCATATGCCAATGAGAGTTAGGCACTTAAATAGTTTCATCAGCTCCATCAGTTGCTTACTTATCTTTGCACAAAACAACCCGAAGGTCTGGCTCTGGGACTCATCAGAAGTTGCCCAGTTGCAGAAAATCAGAACTGAATCCCAAGCTGCCGCGGCAGTGTGAAAGTGGACTGGCTGACATGCGGGAGGACGTTGTGTAGGAAACCATCTTGCCTTGTCAGGGCATTGTGCATTGATCTGCACAGTCGATTTGAAAGTCAATGAGATTTAGAGTCCCAGGCCTATTAAAATAAAAATTTAAAAATGCCTTTGGCACTTAAGCACCTTGGTCAGTTGGGTAAGTCTTTGCTGCAGAGCGACCACGGGTTATCAGTGCCCAAGGTGAACACAGTCACAGTGAAAAAGCCCACCCAAAGTTGCATGTTCTCCCTTGTTCTTCACCTGAGTGTCTCACCAGGTCTCCAGGGAAACATGCCCCATCTTTCTCTGTGCTGCAATTAAGTCACCCGTTGTTTTCCTGGGGACAGGCGACATCCTTCCCCAGTAAGTGGTAGGAATAATCAACTGGATGGAGGAGGGGTGGGAAGACATTAAAGGAGAAGCAGCATTGACAATGTAAATTGAAAGTTAAGAGGTTGCTAGGATGAAAGCCCAACCAGAGTTTCCAGCTAACAGCACTATGAAACTACAGGATGGAAATGGCAAGTGTGGAGTTAGGAGAGGATTACTGACCTGAAAGCTGTCTTCCCAGTGCCCCATACAGACATTACTGAAGACTTCAAGACCAATCCGCTCTCCAAGGAGCTCAGCCAACAATGCCTACTTGGTGGGGCTCTCCAGTGTCACGCATGGAGATTCACCATGGTGCTGACTTGGCTTACTGCACCTACCCAAGCTCTCTTGGACAGCAAGGTCTCAGAGGAGGTTACTACATTCCCACCAAACACCCTCCAGCTTGCTGGTGGGAACTTTAACCCTGCACTGTAGGTGGTCACGGTGAACTCATATCTCTGCCCCAAGCCCAGAAGCACAAAAAGTTGTGCAGTGCGCTTTGCTTTCTCATTGTTCCCAAATACACATGCAAATACTTCAGAAAAAAAAAAAAAAAAAGGAAAAGGCAGAATTGCCAAAGTGTAAGTTCACCCAATACCCAGACATTTGACTGTCACAGCTATCGCAGCTGCAAGTTTAGATTCCGTATGAGCATTTTGAACACAGTAATAATAGAAGGCAAGGTGAGAGGAGAGAGGCTGTGACTCGTTCTTGTTATCGCCCTGAAGGGTTTTTCAGGGCAAATATTCTAGAGACAGTTTTCATTAAACCACAAACTTGTCAATTTAGCCTAAAACATATATGTGTATTTTCAAGTAATTGCTTAAAAACGGGGAGATATTTGAAAGACTGGTTTAACCCTTTCGCAGCACTTGAGTCCACTTGAAATGATATGAAAGAGGAAAGTTAAATACAAAGATAAATGCATAAATGGCCAGAGTTGCTATGGAAATGTAAGAGGATGAAAATTGAAAGTCAATAGAGGACTAAGTTACTGTTCAATTTTAAAAATAGTCTCTCTATATAGAAATGGAACATTTTTCAAATCTCTGTTGGCCTGTATTATACAAAATGGGAAGCAGTTTTGAGGCTGGGTACACCTATCTCATGCTGCATGCTCCATCTGCAAACTGTCTGGTCAATGGTACATACTAACTGGGACCTTCTTCTCAGGTTAATGCTAAGCTTCATCATAGCTACAGAGCCCTGGTGATGAATGTCAGCCATGAAAAGCACAGGTATGTGGGTCAAACTCTGCGGGATATAAGGACAAATAATTTGTAGGGATTTCAGGTCAGGTCTGTTTATTTTTTTAACACAGTTTTCCCAAGGAAACAAGGCTTCTCTGATTGGGCTAGCTGGCCCGCAGGCACAATAGCTTTCTAAACCTGCTGGCCTGCAATCAGATTTGATGGAAGAAGAGACATCTCAGAGGAATTAAGTTCTAACAAGCTTTATAAGGGAGGATATACTCAAATTAGCACTTCTTCCCACCGTCCCTCCACTTTCCATCCCGCTCCCAGGACGTGATATGAGTTCAGCCACTCTATCAGACACCAGAGAACCCACATGGGAAGTGACTGTAGGAAACCAGGCTTCCTATGTTCCACTGCTTGCGAAGCGACTTGTTTTATTAAGATAAATGTAATACACTTCTCTGGTTCCATTCAGAGAGGGAGAGCGAATTATGTTTGTACAACGTAAAACTCCGTCCATGAGCAGCATACCAAGTGGAAAGTGGGGCTTTGCTTCAGACCGTCCGCACTTACGCTCCCTCTCCATTGCCACTGGGGCTTGTTGGTAGATTTATTCACCTACAAAATGTCCAGTGCCATTTTGGCACTGGCAGCCCAAAATTCACAGCTCATCGTGTCCCACATCCCAAGGGCACGTCTGTTTTAGCCCCTTGGTCTTCTCTGCCCGTTTGCTGTGACTTTCCCCACCTCTTCCTCTGCGGTGCTCAGAAGCTGCAGGCAACCGACTCGACGCACAGCCCTTAATGGGAGAGCAGAGCATCACTGGGACATCCTCCTGCCCACGTTTCCCGTGAAATGGACCCCTGCACCCCTCTCATGTGTCTGGATGTGTATTCAAAGCACACGAGTCTCACACAGCAAGTGTCTGACAGCTGGAGGCATCTCACTGACTTAGGTACAGCAAACCTAAAAAAAATTAACAGACGCAGAAGATGCTGAAATTCAGCTTTCCAACGCGAAGAGCTGGCACAAGCTTCAGACTTGGCAAAATAATTCTGCCACTTCCTTTTTTCTGAGCCACATTCCCCAAGTCTAGCTCCATCCCCTTCTGCAAGGGCTTTGAAAGAAAGCCACGGCACCAGCAGCGTTCTCACCAGCCCCATCTCCCAGCCTGTTAGAAAAAGGCTTTTAAAAATAGTTACGTGCTGCTGGGTGGGATTTTCTTCTGCAGGTGCTGTGCAATATAGAGCGAGATGAGATTCTAATCATAGCTCCTTGGCAGAGGGAAGGGTTCAGAGTTTAGCTGTGCGGCAGCAGCCTCATTTTCGCAGCAATATCGTTATATTCTCCGGGTGTCAGGGGGACACATATTGCTGTCATTTCCCCGCGCTGTGTTTGGATATCAGATGCAAAGAGCAGCACCGAAGCACGCAGCTATCACCACTCCATCACGCTAAGCCAGAAGAGAGCAGCCTGTTTGGTGGCCTGGTGCATCTGCTCCGAGCTCAGCTCCCAGAGCGACCGGGAAGCTCTCGGCCAGCTCGTCCCACAGGGGACAGGGTCTCTGGCCTGGTGGGTGCCCTCCCCTCCTGCTAGAGGGGTGGGGAGAGAGAGGTCCCCATCCAAACAGGGGCTGGCCAGAGAAATAGGAGCTCAAGGCTGCATTTCCCCAACACACACACATCCCACCATGTGTCATACCCTCAGTGACATGGCTCTGTGCTCACCACTGAGGACTGTCTCTTCCCCACAACAGCCCCACACTGGCCCATTAAAAATTCCCCGCAACGTCAGACAAATGGTTTTCCCCCAAATTAGTCGAAACCACCAAATTTCCCTTACAGCAAGCTGCCACCACCCTGCTCAAGGTGCACAACCTGCTTGGCATGTGAGTGCTCATTTTCCTCTAGCTGGCTATCTCACCGGGGTGCCAGCAGACGCTCCTGCTGAATGGGCTGTGCACCTCCTGCCAGGTGCCTTCACGAAAGAGCTGTCAGTCCCCAGGAGGAGGAGGTCCCTGCCAGAGCCTCAGCATCTGGATCTCTTCAATAGAGCAGACTGGAAGCCTCAAGACGTGGGGGGATTTCTGACAAGGTCTCCCAGCCTAGTCCAGCAAACACGTCCACCATCTGCTAAAGTTCACGTGACTGAAATGCATGTGGGAATTGCATCACCGCCACACAGCCCAGACAACAGCACCTTCTCCTTTTATTTTCCTCTTTCTTTGGCACCATCTCTACTGAGCTATGCTCACTGCCTTCTGCCAGCTCATACAATTAGGGCTGCGGTAGGTCGGCGATAGTGCTGTCTTCCCCATTTCTCCATGGCTGTGTTTGCAGAAGTTTGAGTCTAGCCACTTAACAATGTCCTGGAGGGGCACAAGGCATCACCACTTTATATACAGTTAAAGAATGTTTTCTAAATGGAGGTCCAAGCCAAAACACCGCTCCAAGGACTCTCACCACCATGAACAAATCCTGGGAAAGCTCAGGAAGGGGTGGACTTTGGCCCAGCGTTCATCTGCTTTGGTTGTTTTACCTGTTGTTCCTTCCTCTCCAATGTATAGCTCCTTCCTATGCCCCAGATTTTATGAGGATGTTTCACTTACAGCCTTTTGTTGCAGTATTAAAGTAGCTAGACTCTACGTTTTCCTTTAAGGACATGGAATCAGCCAGAATCAGCCTGGGTGCACTCAATCCAACAGTCCATCATGACCTAGGGAAGGATGTGAGCTTTTTGGGATGCCTGGACCCATTGCAGGTCAGTCCTGAGCTGGTTAGCTGGGTACCCAACCTGGAGCATCTCTCCAGCCTGCACCTGCCCTGGGGTCCTGGCAAACCTGCCCAGGCTAATACATGCCTGCTCCCTGCGGGATCCTATAGAAAAGTCTGATAAAATCATGGTGAGAGAAGTGACATTTGTCACCTGGACTGGAGCAGCCACCACCTCATCCTTGAGGGGAAGTTTTCAGAAACAAACCGAGATTACAGCTACATAACTATACCTTCACGTCACCCACACCTTACCCACAGCCAGAAAACCATAGATGACAGCAAAGTCATCCCAGCGTGACCACGTTGCTGTGACATACCCTCAAATGCACAATTCCACGTACACAGATGTTTCATCCGATGCATGACAGGGCTCGCAAAACCCGTCTCAGAGCTGTTCTGTGGTTACTGGCAGCAAAGCTATTAAGCCCCCTTTGCAGCCCCATATGTATTCACTTCATGCATTTAATCCTGACAGCCCTAGTAAATTCCTCCTGAAAAGAAAAGAAAACCCTTGTTTCCCCTCCCCCTGAGCTACCGCTTCTTGTTAAATGTCATTAAAAGCAGAACCCACAATAACTTCAGTCCTTGCTGAAGGTTGAAACCACCTTGACTGTAATCCTGGCGTGGCACTGGATGGGAAGAAAAAAAAAAAGGCAAAAAACCAGATACTTCCTTCCACTTCTTTGTCAGCTCCACTTTGCATCAAAATCTCCTTTGTATGTCACACAGTTATTAAAGTTGTGGATTGTGGCTCGGAGTGTGTGTGTGTGAACGTGTGTGTGTCTGTGCCTGTGTCTCAGAAACTGGGTCACCTGGGGAGCGCTCCATGAAAACTCTGCCCTGACAAATCCAGGCTGGCAAGACTCAAAGATACCCCTTATAATGTTTTTCTGCCTCCCATCATGCTTTGAAAGGAGCAAATAATACTACTTTCTGCTGTATTTTTGTATCTTTTATTCAGCAGCTTCCTGAGGTAAATAACCTCCGGCAGGCAAATCTAAGGGGATGCTCCTATCTCGCTTGCTGTCTGCTCACACTGAAATCATGATATACTTCCCTTTCATGAAGCTCTTTATAAAGCATTCCTTTTTGGTTTTTTCTTTCCAAGAGAAGCAGCTATCAAGGAGGGCAAGCAACTCCCCAGATTTGGCTCAGGCTCCAGTCCCAGCACCTCGTCATCCTTCTCTCCCCACTGGCAGCCCCAGGGATGCTGGGAGGGCGCATCCCCAGCGCCCAGGGGACCTCCGGGGGCATCTCCCCGGTCAGAGCAGAGGACTGCTCTCCAGCCGTGGCCCTTTTTAGCCGGCAGGGATCTTTTTATTTCCATCAGGGCTCTGAATAACACAGCTCAGGCAGTTTCTGTGGGAGGCTGAGGGGTGAATCCCGTCACCCACCTGCCTTCAGCGGGGCAGCGAGAGGTGGGGGGAAACCGGCAGAGCGTAGAGCGGGGCTGGCCCAGCTCAGCACCCTGCAAGACACGGGCTGCCAGAGGGGGCAAGTGGCAGGGAACTGAAACTTGCTGACTCTGTGCAGGTCAGAAAGACGTGGGCCACAGTCTCGGGAGGAGCAGAGAGGGGGGAAGACTGTGGGGTTTGGTATTAACAGCTTATTTTAATACTTACAGCATCAGAGAAGGGATGGCAGAAAGAAATACATCAGCAGGGAGGGCTTTACTGCTGAGGCAGAATTGCAAAGAGGGTCCTGGGGGCAAAATACCGCTTTTTCTTGTGCTACTGTCAGTGCACTTGTTTCCCTTAAAGAAAGCGAAACATAAGTGATCGCGAGCAGGACCGGTGATAGGAAAGGAGTTGGAAGGATCTGACTTCAGACACGCATTTGGTGGCATGGGGCAGAGCTGCAGAGGAGGATTTCAAAACCCCAAGATGTGGGAAACGGAGTGGAGGAACAGAAAGTGCAGCTTGCAGGGGCTCTGATCTAGACTCCACCTACCCCTTAGTGCTTCACTCCAGTAAATCACGGTCTGCAGGCTGCGAGCTCCATTTTACCAACAGAGAAAACGAGGCAGGGCAAAGACAACAGGCAGCGTTTCTCATCTAAGGGGGCTCAGCAGCACCCAAAGCCAGGCAGGGGTGGTAGCGTGCCCTTCCCAGCGGAACACACTGCTCGGATATGAAAACAGAGGGATTGCACCCCGGGAGCAGGGGAGGGGGCATGGGCTCCCACCAAATCCATGGCTGAGATGAGGGACTTCCAGGCATCGCCTTGCGAATCCCACGGTGCGGGAGCTGAACCACTGCGGAGCATCCCAGCGCTGCCGCATCCGGCAGGTCTGGGTTTCTTTCGGGTTACTAAAGAGAAGAAGTGCTCACCCAGGGGCCTCTGGTGGGTACGTTAAACTGGACCCCCAGGGAGCGGGGACACGGGAGAACAGTCTCCTCAAGCCCACTCGTGTCCTCCCGCTAATGTATTCAGCCGTGAGTTTAGGGGATCTAAGGAGAATGAATTGTCAGAGCATCGGAAGCAAGCGATGGCAGGGGAATTACTGCTAATCCTTCCTGCGGGCCAAAACACTCCAAAG
Organism: Burhinus bistriatus; assembly: GCA_013397275.1. NCBI lineage: Eukaryota > Metazoa > Chordata > Aves > Charadriiformes > Burhinidae > Burhinus > Burhinus bistriatus. The sequence continues at coordinate 200,321 of VYXH01012647.1, read as the reverse complement.
GATTTAAAAACTGTTGAAAAATGTTAAAAAAAAAAAAAGGACACCCCTCCTTTCGTTCATACATTTCGGGTTGGTCACTGCCTGCTGTCTGGAAGATGAAAGAAAGTAAAGAGAAACTTTGAGGAGAGGGAAAGGATGAGAGAGGGGGAGAAGAAAAGATAAAGACAGGAGATTAGATCTGCAGAAAAGCCTATCTTACCCCCTCTGGGAGTGTAGGCTGCAATTAAATCTCTTTTGCCTAACAATACCCCATTGTTATTTGCATAGTGCTCAAGATGCGGCGATAAGGGAGGCAGGAGCCGCAGGCAGGGGAGGCTGCCCTTGTTCTCTTCGCACTGCGCTGCCGGCAGTGTCTGCAATCCTCCGGCTGGAGGGATGTGGGCCCTAGAGGAGGGGGGGACCCTGGGCTTCAGCTGAGGATCTGGCCCCCCCCCCCCCCCCCACCCGCCGGGAAAGGATAGGATGGGGCACGACG